>VXBU01005974.1:140738-165810 GCA_013400315.1 Bombycilla garrulus
TCAATGGCGAAACGCCGCAAAGTCAGAAAGGTGTGGCGAAATATGTCTGGAAAATGTGGAGTGTGTAAAAATTATCTTGAATCAGGTGGTAGTTGGCATCACTTACTCAAGGACACCGTGGAGCTAACAAGCTCTAAGGATGAGGTACATCAAGATGTTGGTGTATCCATTGCCGACTTGGCGAAACACTCAAGGTCCATGTATCCTACAGCTGAAATATGTTCATTATAGTTCATATAGTACTAAAAAATCACACCTGCAGATCAAAAAGGTGCTGGCCAATTGAAGACCTTACCTCTGATCACACATGGAAATTAGGTGGGACATATAGTTTGTATGATAATTACTAACCAGTCCTATTAAAGAGGCTGTAGTGTTTTGGTTTATGACAATTTAAATGGTGGATGCTCTAAATGAGTTATCCCTCTTTACTTTTGACTAATCCCCTTCATTCCAATAAGGAATGAAGACAAATAGATGGAAGTGAAAAAATAAGTTTACCAACAAGTGAAACAGCAACAGGCAAAAAAAAAACCAAAAACCCCAACAAAACAGTAAATAACCACTGGAAACAGAATAAAGACTTGTGAATAAAGACTTTAAAAGGGCCCATGACACCTCTCACTCTGATTTTCTGTTTTGGTTGCAGGATCTTAGAGACAATAACAATTTGGAGCACAGACAGATATGGAACAGTGTAACATTTTGGGTTGCCCTAAACATGTACTTGGGAGGTTACTAGTACTAAATATCTGTGTATAAATAATGGCCTGGAAAGTCCCGAGTGGCATCCTTGATTTGTAGAATACCAGCAACCGTCCAGGCTTGTGCAACTCTGAAACAAATAATCAAATGTCTCTCTCGATTGTGTAATTGTTGGCTTGTTGCACACTGGGTAGTGAATCTGATTTTTGTGGACAATAACAAAAGCAGTCCTCAAAGTGAGGGGGGACAGGGCGGGTGGCAGGAGAGGCCCCATGGTCCAGGGATAATGCCTCCAGGAGATGGCTGGCAGGGCTGCTGGGCACCCTCTGCACCTCAGTGAGACCCAGCCCTGCCAGGAGCTCTTTCCTGCAAGTTTGAGTTGGGTCTGAGGCAGGGAGTGTGAGAAGATGTGAGCAAAGGACACTCTTGAGTAGTTGCTTCATGCCTTTCCCCATGCCTCATTTACAAATAATTAAATTTTTTTAAGATTTGTGGCTCTTCTGTGATGTGTTTGCAGCAGAATCTATGTTTAGTTTCTCTGGTGGTTTGTAAGCATGACCCTGCTGGTGTGGTTTCACCACAGAAACAGGAGTCTGCCAGCAGCTGCAGATAAAAAGACATCTGAGAATGCTCCGCTAATTCCTGTAGGTATTAATCCCAAAATTGCTGCTGTGGCATTCCTGTCAGTCACGGCATCTCAGGAGCTGCAAACCCATTGGGGAGAAGATGACAGGAGAACCTCAGGAAAGATGCAGCCTGATTGCTGGGTGAATACCTTTTATCTCTGGGACTGAGGGGGGGATGCTCATGGTCATAGCTTGGGCATGGTCACTGGCCTTGGTGAGACTGCAGCATGGCATCACCTTGTTCTGTCCCAAAATATGAGATGCTGAAAGACTAAAACTGATTTTTTTATGGTTCTTGCTGTGCCAGGTGTAGCTCAGCAATATCTGGTGTCAATATGAAGGTAAATTCAATGCAAATAAGCTGGTTTTCAGTTAGCTTTGTTTGGAGTGATCCCCTTTTGGTAAAACAGCAAAAGAATGGGGGTAGGATAAATGGGGAAAAATAAAGGTACTAAAAGTTTTGGGCTAGGGAGCTACTCAGGTTTGGAGTTGTCCTTCAAAGTAAAATACATGGGAACCGCATCTCAAATTCTGTAGTTGTCACTGGGATTTTGGGCTGCTGTGAAAATTCCCACCTAGGAGCAAGTTTCCTGAAACCTAGAACAGGACTTGAGTCCCTTATGTTTAGAAACACACAGTGTTCTAAACTGATCTGAACTCATCGCAAAGGAGACCCTGCTACATCAACAGCCTGTTTCTTCTTCCAGGTTGCAAGAAGACAGGAATATTTCTGGAGGGTTACTTGGGGTGAAGGACTTACTTGCATTTTTTTTTTCAGGATAGAAGATTTTGGTGATATCAGTATGGTTTTCCTTAGCAAAATAATTTTTTTCAATCCTAAATAAAAATGCTCCTGTCATCGATTGTTAAGTCAGCAAAAGATTTTTTTTCCCTTTTCACCAGGGAAGGCAGATCTCAGGAGGTGAGGCCCTTGAGGAAAAGCAGGTCAAGGCCAGCAGAGAGCAGTATTTTGTCAGGAACACTATTTCCCCAGGGACGGGGCAAAATAATACAGTATTTATTTCTCTTACTTGAAATTGCAATACCTTGCATATATGTCCATAAAGAGTGCTGACGTTAGGATTAGAGATTCCAAAGAAATGGGAATGTAATACTGAGTTTTTTGGTGGGGTTTTTTTGTGGTTTTTTTTTGTTTGTTTGTTTGGTTGGTTGGTTTTTTTTTTTTTTCCCTCTGTCCTTTGTAAGGCATTATTTATGTGCATGGGAACAATTCTCAGGCTGTTTTTGGAAGCCTCCTTCCCTCAGCTGGGGTCCTGGGATGGAGTAGGTGGTTTAAAGAGTTTTGAATCTGTTCCTGAAACTGTGTCACACACAATACTGTGGTCATTCTTAGAAGTAAGCCACATAGTCTGAGGTTTGTAACAAATTTTCAAGTATGATATCTTCATATTGTACATATTACTTATACTTGTGCATTTAGATTCACAGCTTGGTGTATTACATGTATTGAACCTGAGCTAGAATGCAGATTATTGGGAACCATTTGGGAAATTATCTCTGTCACTCCCATGTTATAAGAATAATTGTTTTGGATGTCTGAATGAGAATTAATAAATAGGGATCAAAGACAAAGTGTACAGATAGGAGAATCTATATAATTAAAAGGTTATTTCACCAATTTGGTCACGACTCTTGTGAACAGTAACACAATTATGTTGTACTGTAAGTACAAAGTCAGTATTTTTGGCACAGTGTGCCCATGAACTGCATGTGATTGGCATGTTGTGCAAGCCAGGTAGCAACATGTGCCAAATCCCACTGAATGATCCATGTCCCTACAACCTCAGAGAGGCACATGGGTGTTCAACAAGCTGATGTGTACCCAGGGAATCTGCTGCAATACTTGGAAACACTAAGGAAAAGGAAAGCAACTAAATCTATAGCTCAAATTTCCATTCAGGTTCTATTTTCTCCCTTCATCTCAAAGATCAAGTTGTCCTTTGGCTGACCTGTAGCAAAAAAGTCATGTTCATTGAACCCTGAATGTTAAATTTGGGTCCTTGCTGCAAACCATTCATGAGTAGCTTTTTCTGTGGCAGTCTATCACTGCATCCTCCCCATATCCCTGAGCAGGATAGATTCTGGGTCCTGTCACATACCTGAAACACCACGTGGCACCTGCTGCTCTCTGATGCCCTCCACTATGATTCTTCATCATTCCTTCCCAAAACTCCTAGCAAAGCAGGACTTGGCATGTACTGCAACTTCTCTGCAGGTACATCTGTCCCTGGTTGAGAGGGCCGTGATCAAACATACCAGACAAATGCTGAGTTACCGGCTCCTTTCCTATGGAGGAAACATGAATAACATGTTTCTCTATCTCCCCTCTGGGTACCCATTAGGTTTTGACAAAGTTGGAGAAATTAAACACCTTTGAGACATTTATGCTTCTGGCAATTTTGGCTGAAAGTAGTAACTGGTAATATTTTGGAGGGGCAGTTCTGTGCTTGTATCATAGGGGCTGTCTCCTGGGGGATGCTGCTAATGTTTTCCTTGATGGTTGTGGCTATGCTACCACTAACAAGAAAAACTGAGGAGGTCTCTGCTGTTCCTCTGCTGCTCACAAACCATGTGCAGAAATGAACTGTAACTTTGGAAATGCTGCCTCAACGTGGTCTTTTTGGTGCCCTACAGGCTGAAGTTCTTCATAAATTTATCATGACCTACATAATTGACCTATATTATCTGTCTGTTTGTTAAATAGATTGCACTAATTATAAACATGAATGGGGATGGCTTAGTGGTTATTTATTTATTCTGAGGTGTGTGCCTGCTGTCTGAAATGATGTACAGGAGGATCATTGCCAGATTTTCCTCCTTGGCCCCTCCATATTTGACATGTACCATGGACTGTTATAATAAAACATGGATAGATTCTGCTTTCAGAGGGAAAAAGAAAAAGAAGGAAAATTGGTTTTATTGTTTTTCTAAGCAAAGGGATGTATGCAAGATCCTCCGGCAGGTCTGTATGCAAGAAAATTAGCATGAGGGAGAAAGCAGCACAGCAAAAATTTCAAGCCCTTGATTTGTAGGGCAGCGAGTAGGGGCTGAGTGTACTTTGCACTTTGGTCACTCTTTTGAGACCTTTCTAAGCTCTAGGGAAACAGCATTACTGCACCTTGCTGATAGCTGTGTTTTAAAAGGAACGTGTCTCTTTCTCCTCGTGCTTGTGCCACACTTGCAGACTGCCAGAGCTGTTTGAAGTCCAGGGTGCCGTTGAAATGTGGTGAGTTTAGTGGAACTGCACCTGCTCCCAGCAAGTACCAATTTTGCTTTTAACGTTTCAGACTGACATCCAAAGCCTGGCTGATTTGCCTCTAGGGGCAGATTTGGATCAGGGCTTTAAAACAGATGTCTGCTGCCACAGACCCCTCAGTTGTATTAGCGATGCTGTCAGGCAGTTTCCACTGCCATGTCCTCATTCAGATAGACAGGGTGTGCTGAGTGTAATCTAATTAAGGAGAATTCCCCGGATTTCTGTTTTCTGTCTGCCATCACTGTGTTTTTAACTTCTCCAAATTCATTATAAATGCTCTCATCTGTGGGCTGTCACATAGCACGGACTCCAAGTAGCTGGTTTTGGAGAAAAAATATGTGGGGAGGATGAAAAAAGTGAGAACAAATTGCTGCCATTTTTAACTGTTTGCAATTTCAGAAATTGTCTCTTGTGTTTCATGTTAGGGAGGAATTCCCAGGCAGTCAAAAATAGGTGTTTTACCAGTGGGTTGGCGGACAAAGTGTTTATTCAAATATACATAGTATATTCACTCATTTGGTAGGCTGGTTGTCGAGTGGCACAGGTTTGTCTGTTGGAATAGACAGCCCATGCCTTCAAGCTTTTTTTAAGAAAAGTTTTTATGATATTATCATAATCTTGGAGTCAATTGTGAATATTCCAAGGGAGAAGGAAGTAATTTCTCATCTTATCATTCTGCTTCCTCTGCAACAGACTGATCCCAACCTTCTATGAGCTTTTAAAAGCTATTACTGGCTGATGTTAAGGTTCAGCTTTTGGTAAAAATGCTCCGATTAAAAAAAAAACTTTTTGAGCATGATATTTGAAACCCAGGATAATTTACCTTTGAGTTGACCTCATGAGGTTCCCATGCTCCAAACAGGGCCAAATTTGAGGTTTGATTGCTCAAAGCCTTGTTCAGCTGAGTGTTTAGTATCTCCAAGGATGGAAACTCCTGGCGCCCTGTCCCAGGACTAAACTATCCAGAAGGTGAAATACGTTGTGTGATACCTAACAGGAACTTGCCATGTTCCAGTCTGTGTCCTTTGCTTATTCTGTTGTCACTGAGGATCTCTGGGAAAAGCTTCCCTTAGTATTCAGCTGCCAGCTAGATTATGACTACAGGCAATAGTTCTGGGATTTTGGAAATGATTTGCATCTTCAATGATTACTTGTTTTCACACTGTTTAGTTTCATGATGAATTTTCTGTGTGAGTCTTGTGATATTTTCAATGACTATTATGTAAAGCATGTCAGAAGCAATTTAAAATTATTATGAAAAACAGGAAATTGAAAGTGTCTGTCTTTCCTTAATATTCATAATATTCTTTTGCTTGATACATCTACAAATGAAAATAGGGAAATACAGCTGGCTGCCAATTCTCCCCTATGTATATAACCCATTTTCTTCTTTGTTGAATGTTGCTTCTTGTGTCCTGAGAGACAATTTTGAAGGTGAGTCTCCTTCCTTGAGAGCCATTTTTGGAGGTCAGTGCCCCTTGAGGATGAGTTCACTGGTCTCAATCCTCCATGTGGAATTGCACTGTATATAAACAATGGATGCTTAGAGTCTCATAAGGGACAATGATCCTAAAAGTTACTTCTCACTCTGAAAAGATACGTGCCTCTCATTTGTTAGGAGGTGTCTAAAGTTTTGTATGTGAAATAATCATTGTATACCTTGGAGAGAAAATAAGTACTCTCCATTAGGTTTTCCATGTCTTGCACCAGCTACTGACAAATAAATATTAGTGGTAGCCTCTTGTTAACCTTCAATCATCTATGCTTCAGGAGCTGCAGGACTGTTCTCCAGTAGTTCTAAGCTTCCTTGAAGAAGAAAACTAATTTTCAGTTGTTCAGTTTCTATAAATTAATGTATTTTCTAGTTCTCCAGTGATAAATTCAGTGTTGCTTATGAAGCACTCGCGTGCCAGAGTGAATGCACAAGTGTCTGGATGAATAGTTATGATCAGCTCAGAGAAGTAAACCTTGGAAATGTCTAACCTTCAACTTGAGGCATTTTAAGCAAACACCAACACTAGTCCCTCTGGGCTCTTTAAGAACTGCACCTTTAGGAGCATTCACCCTGTGCCTGCAGAAATGCAGACACCAAAATCCATTAATTGCATTTGAATG
Source organism: Bombycilla garrulus (assembly GCA_013400315.1). Taxonomy (NCBI): domain Eukaryota; kingdom Metazoa; phylum Chordata; class Aves; order Passeriformes; family Bombycillidae; genus Bombycilla; species Bombycilla garrulus. Next base: position 147,462 of record VXBU01005974.1, read on the forward strand.
TAAAGTGTAGTCTATTGTGCTACCTTTGTTTCCTCAGTAAACAGGGTCACCGATCTGTCTTCTAACATAATTTCTCAAAGTAAGTCTCTTCTTGCACAGTGTTATCTTAGTCTCTCTGATGAGCTCAGTTACCTTGGTACTGTGATGCAGAAAAATGATGCTGTCAAATTTCTGTTTCTTTCCAGAAGGAAAAGTCTTCGATGTTAGGCACCTGTGTGCTGGTTTGAGCCACCTTCATACTCAACATGAAGCAAAAACTGTGCAGTTTTTGGAAAATGAATAACTGAAACAATCTCTGCTTTTTAGTAGAGTGTATAACCACAGTTGTCTGGAAAGGTGATGTATCTCTGCAAATTTGTAAAAGCTTTTTTTTGGTTCAGATTAAAATCTCATCAGTTGTGGAATAGTAGTTGAAATGTCCTAGAGGGACCCATTTCTGAAATATTCATAGTTTTGTCTTTGGTGCATGGTTGGGCTCTGGTTTTCAGGCAGTCTGTGCTGAGTCATGGTGCAGAAAGCAGTTGCAGGGAAGATGCCCAGCAGAGCAGGCAGGTGTCCTGTGTGCAGCCACAGAGCTGGTCCTGAGAGGACTGCTCAGCCCCAGGGAGATGGGAGAGGTTGGCTTACAGCAAAGTTTGTGAGAACAGAGAGACGTCATGATTTCCACACTTTGTAATCAAAGCCAGGCCCTGGAGAGAGTGGAGTGGGAAACAAAGCCTTCATCCCTACCAATGTGGGCTTGAGGGCTAGGTCACATCAGAGCTACCAGGGAAGCAGAGCACAACAAAACTGAGGACATTCCCAGAAGCAGCAGAGGTTGCTTGTGTTAGGGACCACTGCCAGAGGAGGAGATCAACAGAAATCTGCTCAATAAATGTACTGGCTGGCCTTCTGCAGTCAGAGGGGCAAGCCCTTCTTGGGGACCATTCAGGTGTTTGAAGAGCACAGCATCCCAGAGGGATAATGGAATCAAGTGCTAAATTTCCCCTTGTGTTCCTGGAGAAAAGAGAAAGAAAAACGCATTGGAGTTGTCCTGGGGCCAGCCGTTTGCCCACCATCCATGAAAACCTCCCGATTATCCTCATGAATAACAGGGGTTTGAATTTACCAAGCGAAGTGATGGACCCTCCAGCCTGCTATTCATTACTCCAATTAACAATCAGTTGCCTGAAAAATGGGCCAATCTGTTTCTTGGGGAGCCACATAGAAAATCCACAAGGCAAGCCAATTAGCATACCAGTCCTCACCGTCTAGGGAATCTAATTTAGTTAACTGGTCGATCTAAGTACCAAAATATTGTTGTTTTGTTATGGAGCATATAATGTTTGTTAAATGGCTGAAATCCCCCGGGGCCCATATGCTGCTGATACTCCCTGCGTCCTCCCGAGCTGGCAGAGGCAATAAGGCAAAACTGTTTTGTCCCGCACATGGCCCCTGTATTTTCCTGGCGCAACACGGCAGCTGGACGAAGGCAGAACAAACCTTCGCCACCCAGGGTGGGCGGGATAGCTTCCCTCCGAAATAGTTGCACACTTGAGCAAGCCCATTGTCTGCCCAGAAAGTATTTCAACCGCCTCTTACCAGGCAGCCGCGGCTACAAATAGTGCGCAGAGCCAGTGTTTGGACAACCTGTCTGCACAGCGCATTGTGCGGGAGCAATTAGTTTGCAAATTGCCCATTTGCACATCCGCGCATGAATTAGTTACATTGCTCCCACAGGATTTGTTGTTCTTATCATTGCTGTTAAGGAAGGCCCATGAATAAAAAAAGGTAATTTGGACGAACGCCTTTCTCCCCCCTCAGCGCGAAGTTGGAGCCTCTTCCTCGGCGAGGACAGGCACAGGGGTGGAGTCCCTAAGCAGGAAAAGAGTGACACTGCGGGATGTTGCCTGTTTGTGTTTCTAATTCTCGGGTTGATGCTAGTGTAACGGTGGTATGAGTTGTGCAAAGTTTTTTGCTCATTTCATAGCTTTTTTTGTTGTGAAAGAAAACATATGACAGCAGTCAGCTTGCACTGCCATTCCTGGTGCCCATGCTCGTGCTCGGAGATGTGGCCCCAGACCTGTAACTGAACTCCTTCTTCATTTCTGGAGAAATCCCACGTTGGGATTTTAGCAGCCAAAGAAACACCATAGCTACCAATATATTCTGATTAATTTAGTGGCATTACTTTTATTCTGGTCTGAATTTGCTGGAACTGGCAGAGAGTGACATTGGAAGGAAAAGAATCTAACTGAATGGACAGTCCTTCTCAGTGTTCACCCCACATTTAATTCTCCAGTTCGAAAACCCAAACTGCACATCACTGGTCAGCAGAAGGCCAGTATAGGTGAGGTGTGACTGTATCTGTCATACCTGCGCATTTTGCTGACACTCCAATTAATCTCTGCCTGCTGAAGAGCTTGTTCTCTCACCAGCTTTGTTCATTTGTGCAATGTCTAAGGGTTCTGCTGCCCAGCTTTGAATGTGCTGATGTTTCTCCACCATCCTCTCACTGTCCTGAGCTGGGTTTTAGCTCAGCTGCTCACCTTGCCAGCCCTAATACAAGTATTCAGGTGTCACTGTATGTTCACCTTTTGCACCACTGCATTCCTGCCAAATGTCCAGAGCCTTAGTAGTCCAGTGGCTACTGCCAAGGCTGAGAAAAGTTATAGAAAAGCAAGTTGTGGTCAGGTGATCTGAATGTCCTGCATGGACATCTGCTTTTCTTCTGGGAAATCTCAGAAACTTATGTGGTAGATGCTCTGTGGAATTTATGTATTTAACTTTGAGTTGCCAGAGGCCACATAACAAAAAGAACCTCCCCTCCAAAAAAAAAGGAAAAAAGAAAATCCATCTCTGCCTCATATCTTTATGCTGTAGTTTCTGATAATGTCTTTTCTGAGGGTGAATAATGTCACTCTACCCACGTGCACATGACACTGTGTATGAAACAGACAAGTTCATAGTTGGCACAGTTAATAACAGCACTTTCTTTTGGCTGATGTAAATAACATTAGGGAATCCATGGTGAAAAATATGCCCCTTATTTTTCTACCCAAATTCATCTTGTTTCCGGGAGAGAATGTTTTCCAACCAAGGAATTTTATTCAACATTTTCTTAGCTATTTTAAGTACCACCCCAAAGGACTGTCTCCAGTCACCATCTTTTCCATGGAGAGGTAGATGTGTTTTTTGAAAGCAAAAGTGTATTTCTGCAAGTGGCTCAATTTGCTTGCATATCTAACCAGACCCAATTAGTGTTGATTTATCACCTTTGCAAATGTGATGGAAACTCAGTAATGTTTAATGTTTCTTTGCAGCTCAGTTGTTAACCAAACTCTGCTGGGCTGAGAAAAGGCTGATGTTGATTCGAGGATTTAGCAGTCAAATAGATTGAAAACTTGCCAATATGGGCACAGCCAATTTTGTATTACACTCGTTTCTATTTAAACCAGAATTAAATAAAGTTCCTTTGAGAAGCTGTAGTAATATTTTATCAGCATGTTTGCAATCTTTGAGCCGACTTACAATCTCATGGAAAAGGGTCATTTGTCTGTTCCAAAACCATAAAAAGCAGGACTACTTGATGCTGTGGTAGCTCTCCCAAATTCTTTACGTATCGAGTTACCCACTTTTCCTCCTTGTAAAGGTGAAGAGCAGGTAGTCACCTGCAGCTTTCTCCAAAAGATGTGACCACTGCTTCTTTCCTTGTTTGAAATGGCAGAAGTTTATTGGCATAAAGAAAATAGTTCTGAACTGTGAGTGGCAGCTCAACAATCAGCATCTTGTAGGAAGGCCAGCTAACAAACAGGAGATATGTTTGCTCTTGGTAAAGTAGGAACTTCCTTCTTACTTTCTTTGATTCCATTAGTCAGGGTCTACTTCAGTGCTGTCTCTTTATTTCAGTGTCTGTCCTTGCCAGTTCCTGCCTGCTAGCTGGTAACCATTGGTGGGATGATTTCCCTGGAGCTGCTGCAGTATAAAGCAATTGTTCCTGTGATTCTAAATCTCACCCTGCTGATGGTTCTGAGATTTGAGGAACTTGGGCTGTGCATGGGGTAAAAAAGGACCAGGATGCAGCTTTCCTGCTACAGGCCATCGCTCTTCGATCATAACTCTGGTCCAAATGCTTTGGAGAATGGGTGACTGCTGCATTTTATTAAAGACATGCAACTGAAACAATAATCGGATAAAAGGATCATTTATTGTCAAACGATTATGGAGCTGCATTATGTGATTTCATATATTTTCCTTCAAAATCTCTGCATTTCAAACCGGCTTGCGGTTTTACTCTGTGCCATTAACACTTTGGTATTACACAGGAGTATATTTCACATGGCAATTCAGTGGGATATGGATTAAGTTATCAGGAAATAAATAAAATTTTCTCAAGTTGGCCTTGGCTCTGCTGGTGGTAATCATGAAATTGTTTGTCCTTAAGCTATGGCAGAGGATTGGATTCTTAAAAACTGGATAGAGAAAAATGCTTTTAGAGTGATTTCTTTACAATAAAAACATGATAGTCTCAAAGCTAACTGATAATCTTTGTAAGTCCATTCCATGTGAAGAAGGAGAGCAAACAGATTCCCAGCTGATATAAGTCAACACAGTCCTGTTTGCTGAGAAAGCTGGGTCAGTCCACAGCAGCTGAGGATCCAGCCCCGTGACTGAAAGAATCCTCATCTTGCTGGCAAAACAAGGGAAAAGACTGTAACAGGATTTTGTGAGGACAAATAATATTACAGAGCAAATAAGATGGGCTGGGGACCAAATAGGGTGGCAGTTTCATTTGTTATTTCTCAAGATTTTCTTTTTTAATTAGAATATGCATCAATAGGGACTAGTCTCGTGGAGCTGCTGAGGGCTGTTAACCTTTTTTAGACACTGTTGTGTCTACCACTGTAGCAGAGTTAGGCTCATGAATGGTACACCTTTAATAACAAAACTCCTGAGTTAATCTCCTCTAGAGGTCTGCGTGACATTACTAGCTGTAATCTAACCCTTCCAGGTTATTGTCGATGCACTTACGGGCATAAAACCTTCTTTGGGAGAATTAGGTATTTTCTCATTATGCATGCCAGTAGCTTTTCACTGAATAGCACTCAATTTCCATGAAAATCTGAGTTTCTCTGGCAAGTTGCAGTTTACCTAGACTATAAAAAAGGATCTTCAGAATTTTCTGCTGATCTGTCCTCCACCTACCTCTGAATTAGTCAGGTGAGATGCTCTCTGACGGGCTGCTGGAAAGTGAAAGCAGCTTGTCTTCTGAGCAGGCAGATGTAGGAGGTGCATGGGGAAGGAAACGCTGTGAGCGGATGAGTCCCTGCTGTATGTGGAGTCATTTCAGGACAACAGCCCGGTGGTTGAAAGCATCCATCCATTTCTGTTCCTCTGCCTGCAGGACCTTGTTGCCATGTGTCCTGGGAAAATGTGCAGCTTTTGAGAGCATCTTGGACTTACCACTGACCAGCTGCTTAAAAGGTGTTTAAGGTTTCCAGGGTTTCATGTAGACACCTAAAGTCTGAGCCCCAGGCAGCCACAGCCGATACTGGATCTCACTCCTGTGGGGAAAGTAATGCTTCATTTCTCTGCCCTTGCATGTCCAGATTTAGCAAACTCTCCAAGAAAGGGACCCCCTTTTGCTTTGCTTGTCATGCTAAAAACAAACAACCACAGCACTGAGGCTGGAGTGACCACAGCAAGAGGAGCTGTGATTGCATCACTGTGTCACCCCTGCTGGTGCCACAGGTGCTTTACTGACCTTGTCCTCTTCTGGGATATCCCAGAATACATGGGCAGCAGGGCTGTAGCAGGTGGGTGTCCAGGCACCTGCCCTCTGCCTTGGGAGGCAGGCGCTGACCTGTGCCAGCTCTCACACTCCTCACAAGGTGGAGCAGGGAAATCAGGTCACAGCAGAGAGGGATTGCAGTTTGGCCATCTGCAGAAGAGTTTGTGGGAGTTTGACATGCTGGGTCAGTGGCAGGTGTCCAAGGCACTGGGAATATTGGAGAGTCTCGTCCCTGCTGGGTTATAAAAGGCAAGGAGAACTTTGCTGGCAGATGCCATCTCCAGTCAGGTCTTGCCTGCACCCAGCTACAGCTGCAAACCAATTTTGGTCTTGTGCTGCCCAGATTTGGTGCTGAAATATTTGTGTGTACAGAAACCTTTGTGGAGACCATTGCTGAGATGTGATCATGTGCCAAACTCTGCAACACAGAAATGGAACAAGCTGGTGCATTCCCATTTCCCACCATGGCTTGAGCATGGAGGAGAAGCAAGATGGGAGATGTTACAGTGTTTAGTACTGTGGCTGTATTGTGAATAAATCCTCTCTGCCCCAATCTACAGGAACACGGACAGACCTGGCAGGGGTCTCCATGTTCTCCATGTCCTAGAGAGCCTGTTGTCCCAGAGATCACTGGGAGCTTGTGGCTAAGATGGAAATCAAGTTGGAGCCTCTCAGGTGCTTGAGACAAGTCACCTCCACCTTCTCTTTCTAACTAGCTCCTTTCAGGTCCTGTGTGCCATTCAGCTTAGGGGGCTGCCCAGCTCTGGAGAAATTCCAGACTGATCTGTGCTGCTTCTGCCAGCTAGTTTTGTTTTGCTTTAAATTCGTAGCTTTTTCTTTTCAGAGACTTGTTCAGTGGGGCTTGGCTTGAAGAGGGGCTGAAATGCCATCAGACATTCTGTACCTTATGAGAGGAAGTGTAATTAAGCCACCTACCTCTTAAACACACTGCCCACCTTTGAGTAAAGCCACCGCAAGGGTTAAACACTTTATTTAGATGGCTTTGTTTGTTACGTGTGTGCTTTGCTTGTTCTGAGAATTAACAGAAGATAAGCTAAAAGTTCATTTATAAGAGTATTAAAGGATAATTATGATGGAGTAAATGCAGCAGGTCAAAAGGCATTATGATGAACAGAATCATAATATAGGGCTTGGGAAAATAAGCTAAAATGTACAATGCCTAACATCACTCACTGAATGCCACAGAAAGTGTTCCTCCTCGCAGTTTCTCTCTGCTTCTTCATTCCCACACTAAATTAAAGTACCTCCATCAGCACTCTTCTGTTTGAGCATGAATATGTCATGATAATCAATTGCAGTAACTTAAATTAAACTTTTGGGCAGGCATAAATATGTGACCTTTTAATATCAACGAAATGATAAAAAAGATTTGGTAGGAAATCTGTTTCAATCAGATTAGAAGAGAAGTGGGTAAAGCTGATTACAAGCCCACTAAACACAGTATTTGGGCAGTATTTGTTCAGAAACAATAGCGTTAATTCTACTTTAACAAGTATTATCTGGAAAATCAATAATTAATGGTAACCCATTATCAACTTGTAATTTAGCACAGAGATTAAGTTGGGGGAGAAGTGAAAGCGAGTGGCAACCTGCTTTTACTTGACCTGTCAGGCTGATGGATTAACAAGTGACAGCAGGGCTTCATATTTTTTTAAGGAGAGGTGGTAGAAATAAGTCAATTTGGGCCTCTTCCTGTTTGGCACCACCTTGCTCTCCTGCTTCCTCAAGCCTTGCAGAAGAGCTGCCTTGTGCAGCCAGGTCACTGCAAACAGGGGGATGACATCTTCAGTGGCACTTGGTCCTGGGACAAAGCAGAGGGACATCACCCCCAAATCCACAGGAGAGAGGTGAACAGAGGAATGGGGAAGGTGCTGTTTGTAGGTGATGTGAGCATGTGCAGCAGCATCACCTTGGCTGGGCTTCCTACAGGGGCATCCCCCTCTTTAGCATCTTCACGAGCAACTCCCAGCTTGCCAGAGTGCCCCCTACCATGCTTCCTTCCTTGACTGACAGGACTTGTACCTACATGTGGGAATGCACATGAGCAGCCAGGTTTTCCTCAGCCAGCTCCTCCCTTCCCCTCAGCACATCAGCTCTGTTTGGGGAAACAACCTTATTTGTCATCTGTGCAGCGCTGGGACTCAGATGCCACCTGCGTGTGTGTGTGGGTTGGAAATGGTGCACATAACTTGTCTCTGCATCAGGTCATTGCAACAGGTCCAAACAGATGATGGTTATGTGAGGACAACATTCTTCCAGAGGATGCAGATGTCCTGATCAAGGATCTGCGTATGTGCACGTGTGCATGATTCTCTCCGTGTGTCTCTGTGTGTGTTTGCTGAGGCCAGAGCAGGCTTTTATAAGAGGAACATCAAATTAAAAATTAAATTTCAGGTGGACAGGAGTGAGCCAACACTTCTACCTCGCTGCTATTCTGCCCATCTTCTTCTTCTGGGCAGAGTCTCTTTCTTTCCATGGATGCAGTCCATGGGCTGTAGCAGTTTAGGAGAGTAAGAGAATAAAAGGAGGTAGGCTGAGGACAGTGGAAAGCAGGAAAGCCAGTGCTAGAGGGCTTGTGGAGGCCCTGGTGCAGCTGGACATGGCTCTGTAGCCATCCACAGGTGGGATGCTCCCTGCCTTGCTCAAAGGCACTGGTCACAGATGCCAAGCAGTGGCCTTTGTATAGAAGAGAGACAAGTGTGAAGGAATGTATCACCTCTTTTAGCAGAGTTAGAGTTGGAAATAGTTACCTCTTGGGCTGGCCTCACGTTTCCCACCAAACCTGCCCTCACTCTTGATGTGGGTGAGGAGCACTATGGCAGCATGAGAAGCCCAAGAGCTGTACTCATGCCTCTGTTTCCACTGGCTGCATCCTCCATTTCTGAGCTGCCCTGGAAGGCTGATGTCCCAACCCTGGCAGGACACAGCTGGCTCTGGGGCACGGTGTGCAGTGGGGTGGTGATGGGGGTTTCATGACAGCCAGCAGGGCGGGATGCTCTCAGCAAAGGGAACAGATTGAAGGCAGATTGTGCGGGTGAAGTAGCACCGTGCTACACAGATAGGGAGTGGCTTCAGAAATGGCATTTAATCATTCAACATTAACACAAGACATCTGTCACCACCCTTGGCAGTGATGGTGCTACACAGCAAAACAATATGTTCTGGTGCTCCTAATCACAGGAAAAACACTACTTTTTTTGCAGAGAGTTCTTTTAGTGCCCGGCACAAATCCTTCTATTTTATTATAGCAATCCCAGCCAAATCCTCCAATAAATGGAGTTTTTATTAATGTGCAGCTGTTGAATGAGAAAAAAATAAAACTCAGAAATAAAAATGAATCCCTGAATAATCAGGTTGATCCCATGCAGTAAGAACAAACAGGCCGACCACATACTTACAGCTTTTTGGTATTATTTAAAAATATGGTCAGGGCTTTTCTTTCCCACTCTATTTTTTTTTTACACAGACCTGATTAGAATTTGCTCAGGAAGATCCAAGCCACTTCTGTGAGCTGGAAATGCATCAAGGACTGAGAGGAGCTAGGATGAGGGTTACATCCAGTATATGTGCCTGATATTTGCCTGCTGCCATGGACAGGAATTTACTTCGGCCAGGAAAGAGAGTGGCAGGGTGGCAGAGTGCCCAGGGCAGCTGGGGTTTTGCTTTGCAATGAGGGATGTGCTTGCAAAAGAGAACAGAAGAGAGTGTCAAAAAAAGCAGGGTGGAAAAAGCCAAGCAACAAAAATCCTCTGACCATGGCAGCTCCCAGCAGAGGATGCTGTGGTTTGCTTTAACTAGCTGCAGTTGGGTGCTCTTTGCCTTGACTTTGAGCTTGCCAGGTGAAATGCCAATCAAAAGTGCTATTTTGCAGCTAAAAATGAAGGAGGAGTGATCCCATGGCCACGTGGAGGGTGAGGAGGTGCTGAGTTGGGGGAAGGAGCAATGCCCACCCCCACCCTGCATTTAGCCCCAGGTCCTTTCCCTGTGCACGTCTTGCCCTGCCAAAGCATCTGCAAGCTCTGTGTGATGAGTGGAGAGCCCTGCCAGGAACAGAACAAATCTCCTTCCTTTATGCTCACTCTTGCTGCCTGGAAATCTGGTTCAACCCTGCTCCACCCGCGGCCCAGCACGCGTGATGGAAGCTGGGCTAAAGCAGGTCCCAGGCTCCTGTCCAGCTGGCAGTACAGCGACCATGAGGGCTGTTCCCTGATGGCTCTGGCCCAAAGGAGAGTGCTGAATGAGCAGAGATGCAGGAGAATTGCTGGAGCTGCCATCGGATGTGTGCAGGTGTATCCACGTGGCTGAGACCTCGGGCAAACCCATGGGGGCCCACCCAGGGTGAAAGCTCCGACAGGAGGGCAAAGCCAGCATGGGAAGCAGTCCCAGAGCCAACAGGGCTTTCAGTCTGAGGCTAGCTGTGGCCACTGTGACAGTGCCTGTCACTAGAGCCAGACCCTGATCACCCAGGGGTGCAGCCTGGCTGATGTGAGGCAGGAGGGAATGTCCTGAGGAGATAGCACCCTGCCTACGAAATGGCACAACCATCTCTGCTATTCATTCTGATTAAATTCGAGCCAAAGTAAAGCCCTAATTCTTCTGATTAAAGCTTAGAAGTTAAGCTCTTCGGACAGGATGTGTGCCTTGCCCTGTGCTCTCCTAAACCACTTTGTCCATTCCATGACAAGACACTAATAACACACTCCTATATGTTTCTCCTCAGACACTCATGATGCTCAGTCCGGAGGTGTATGATGTGCCTGGGATATCCCACCATTTCTCTCTGAGTAGTGGTATTTATGTGTGGTCACCTGGCTGTTCTGGAAGCAGCGAAGTAGACAGAATGCTCCCAGCAAAGCAGAGGTCCACGTCTGCCAGGGCTCATCCTTAATGGATTGGGCTTTCCCTAGAGGAATTGTCCTGGGAGAGATGTCTGAACCCAGGCCAGGCACGGGTTGGGGTGTTACAGAAATGCTGCGTTACCTCAGGTGCTCTACAACCATGGGATCAGCCTGCTGCCACTGCCCTGCAGGGAGCGGGTAAAAGCACCCCAACATGGTGAGTTAGGGTGTCAGGGACAGGAGCAGATTTGTCACTGTTGTAGCCTCCATGAATAGGTAATTTACCCAGGGTAGCTCTGTTATGAAGCTTTACTTGAGTGCTCTGTACCCTGCTTGTTCATTCTGCTGGACTTTCTGAGGATGTGGGACAGGACTGTGCATGAGACTCACCTGCACTGCACTTGCCTTTAGGGAGAAGCTCTTGGCACCTGCTGGGAAGTGTGGCCCTGGGCAGGACCTGGGCTGCTGTGCTTTCAGCAGAGTCTGGGAACAGTCCTCAGATGTTCAGCTTCGTGCAGGGAATCTAGGAAACTTCTGTCTTGAACATCTGGCATGGGGAAGCTCTCCCATCCTTCTCTGCACCACCGCCAGAGGCACAGCCTGGTATTGTTTGTCACAGATCAATGCATTTAGCCATGTGGAAAAATGTCATTACCACCAGGGTTCGGTTTTTCTTTCCCCTTGACCCGCCCCTGCTGCGCTGGTGAGGGGCTGGCTAATTGCCTCTTTTCTCAGGTTGCCCCTGGGGATGGCTGCCCCACAGCCTGCCACACAGCTCAGCTGCACTCTCAGGGCTTCCCCCAGCTGAAGAGACTGCTTTGCCAAACAAATGAACACTCAGCCACTGTGCAGGACCACGGGGCTCTTTGTTACATCTCCTCCTGTGAGCTAAACAAACAAAGAGGAGTCACTTAAAAAGAGAGGGAAGGGTGGATCATGGGCTCCCAGGCAGGAGGAGAGATGCAGGTAACCTGCTTGTCTGTGCATCCTGCTGGGATAGCCCCCAAAATGGGACTAAGGCTCAGATTTCCTGCCCTGGGCAGACAAGAGCAGAGGGAAGGTTATTGTCCAGGGTTTCTGCTGTCACTGCTGCATGTTCACCTCTCAGGAGTGCTTTGGCTGGAAGAGCCCTGTGGGAGCTGCAGAGGGGGCTGAGCTGGGGGGTGTTGAAGGAAACTGGTGACCAGGCATCTTTTCCCTGTAGAAACTGGAAACTTCCTAAGTATCAAACAGCAGGAAATAAGAGCCTTCATTGCAATTTCCAGATAGGAAGAAAACACATTTGTTCTACCTTCAAAATCCATTGCAACCTCAAGCCAAAATGGAAGACTGCAGACAGTGGTACCACGAAGAAGACGTTTATTTCTTCCTCTTATTAATTTTCTTCCTCCTCTTTTTTCCAGAGTGTGACAACACCAATAATATAAGTCCTGTTTGAGATGATTAAATAATTATTCATTGTCAGCAACATTCAATCTGTTCATTTCATGCAGTATGTTCCCTTTTGGCATCCAGGCCCACCTTGATTATGTTAGAGGAATCCTGTCAAAGCAAAACCCAGGAGCTGGTAGAAAAGCTGGAAAGTCCTCTGTGCTAAAATCTGTCCTTTATTTTAGAAAAAAAATAGTTCCACAATAAAATTTTACAAGTTTTACAACTCAGTGCTGTCAGTGTAAGAGAATAGAGAAGATGGTGTGGGAGTGACATTGATGAGAGCAGGGCTGAGCTATAAAAGAAGAACCAGGAAGTCCCCACCTGTTGAAAGATGCCCTTTCTGCATCCAAAATTGCAGAATGCAGTGTCAGAGCATAGAAAACACATCCTTGTGTGTGTGGAGGAAAGCTGAGCAGGAACAGTTTTCCTTCGGGGTCAAGTAAAATGGGTGAAGTGAGCTAGAGGAACGCTATCTGTATTTCTCACACCAAATAATATGGTTGCCTACAAAGATGAGAGAGGCAAGCATGTGTGCCTTCACTCTTCTGAGAAGGAGGATCCATACACATGAATATATTTGTGTTATTTTTCTCTTATTTCTATAGGTCCTTTAGGTGGTCTGTTTGGGACAACATAGATTGGGAAAAGGGTCATTTGCTTGTGTAATGTCTGATGGGATTTGTGAGACTGCCACATTTTCAGCCAAAACACCCCAGTTTAGGTCTCTTAGGAATCCACTTATTATTAATGGGGGAGAGGGAGGACACTGTGAAACTCCTCGATAATTTATCTGCTCTGTCTGAAAAGAAATGTTTTTTGTTGGGAAGCTGTGCTTCAAAACCTCCCTGCTCAGCTGCAGAGTGGAGATAGCTGGGAAAGCCCAGGCACCACTTGTCACAGCAAACCCAGGCCAGTGCTGAGAAAGGGACCTGGACCTCTTTGCACAGCCAAAACCTTTGAATTTACCTTCAAGCAGAGGTGCCCCATTTCAGTACCTGTTAACACTCAGGAGAGCTGATCTAGAAAGCCATATTATGGGGAAGAGTGAGAGTAGTTGCCTGTGTGCTGGTGTCCCCTGCTTTAATTAGGTTAGTTTCTTTCATGGCAAGTGCTGTCATACCAAGCTGAAAAATCAATACCATATGGCACAGCACTCAGATAGCAAACTTGGAGATTAATTAGAGGAGAAGTGCTTCTGTTAGGTCTCAGAGCACTGCGCCTATGATTAGGCATGGCTGAACTGTTTTGGAAATGCAAAGGCTGGGCAGCACCAGAGCTGAGCTGGACGCTCTGCCACTCTGGGGTCAGAACAAACTGCAATTTCCCTTCCTTTACTCACTGAAATCGCTGGTTAACATGTTTCCCTGCATTTCCCTGTGTCTTGCTTCCAGGCCAGGGGAAGGTGGTGCAAAGGAAAGCATTATTATGGAAGTCTTCTGCTTGGTGAGGTGCTGGGTATGAACATGGAGAAGGTGCTGCATGAGGGCTCACTTTGCTCCTGGGCTGGGAAAGCCATGGGAAGCAGCAGAAAGGGAGAGGAGAGGAGAGGAGAGGAGAGGAGAGGAGAGNAGGAAAGGAAAGGAAAGGAAAGGAAAGGAAAGGAAAGGAAAGGAAAGGAAAGGAAAGGAAAGGAAAGGAAAGGAAAGGAAAGGAAAGGAAAGGAAAGGAAAGGAAAGGAAAGGAAAGGAAAGGAAAGGAAAGGAAAGGAAAGGAAAGGAAAGGAAAGGAAAGGAAAGGAAAGGAATCTGACTCTATTGCTTGAGAAGTTTCATTTCCAGGGTGCAGACCAGAGTGGAACAATGTCTACTCCTCTTTTGGGAGTTGCTGATTTAATGAATGTGGCAGCTATTGTGTGTGTTTGGGACCCTCACAGCCGTTTTTCTTCTGCTGATACTTTCTTTTCTTTTCGGCTTTAATGAGTGTTTCTCTAATTGACTTGATGATTTCTGTTTAATTAGCACATTTTGGAGGAATGATCAAAAAACAATAAGATAAAGTAATCAGACAAGCATAGTGCAAAGGAATAATAGCTCCTTTGTGGGGCTAATTGGAATGGACAGTCCATCGGCTAGTTTGGGGCTCCTCACAGTTGGATATTCCCAGCCTAGTTGTGCCTTGTGCCCAGAGCTTCCAAACACACACATAGACCCAGCTTTGGTAGTCATTTCAATTAGCTTTAATGAGCTGTGAATGAGCACCAGGGAGAACCGAGTCTGGGCCTGACCTGTTTTGCCATTGCCCAGATTTTGCTTAAGGCTGTGGCAGCAGAGTTCGCCCAGAACCTGCGCCAGGTGCCAGGCCCTGGGTGGCACCAGGCAGAGCATCTCCAGGGAGGGTTGTGTCCCAGCTCATCCATCCTGTATAGGACAAGAGGGGGCTGCCCACGGGGATGTGGGATGGCAGATACATGGTACTAGAAAGCAACGAGTCTGGCAGAAGCAAGAAGGAGGGGAAGCACAAAGCAGCAGCTGAAGGAGCAACCAGAAATCGGAGCTTCTGTTGTTGTGCCTACTCCATCTTGGTTTGTTCCTGAGCACTCTGTCCTTCCTGTTCCCACACATACATCTCTGGAAAAAGCCCCAGTCTCCTCCCTAGGAGCAGGAACAGCTTTTTCCATGGGCTACATCACCTGCAGCTCCTTGGAGACATGCAGGGTGAGCTCTGCTTGCTCACTGACTGCCAGCCATGCTTACAGTTGCTGTTGTAGGTGTAGCACCTTGATGGCCATTTGTTTGCCCTGTGTTGGCTAGGAATTAATTAGGAGATGGGCTCCAGGCTGCTGTGACAGCTGTCTGCGTGCGGCACTTCCCAGCAGTTTGATTAAATCTGTGACACTCCAGATGTGAGCACCCTGTGCAGCGGCACATGGTTTGCTCTTAAACTCCACTTAAACCGTGACTGCTCTTCTGGTTTTAATCAAAGGCAAATGCCTTAAGACAGAAATCTGTGCGGAGGAATTAGTAGGGATGTCTCTGGGGCGTGTGGAGTGGGACATGGAAAGGGACCCCCGGTGCCAAATTAGGGCTGACAGCACTTGCAGTAAGCTGGGCTGGCGATGCTACAGCACTGAGCAGGTGGTGCATGGCCAGCTGTGGCTGTGCTCACCCTGCAAACCCTCTGCCTCACCCACACCCAGACAAGCTGCAAACGAAGCACTTCCCACAGCCTGACAGTGCAGGGAGTACAGGTTCCCTGATTTATTTAACCTGTTCACCCTGCCTGCCTCCGCAAATCCACCGCCCCAAAATGGACAGTACCTGGCCAACACATGCACCCATTCCTAATTGGCCAGGAGTGCACACACAACCCTGAGCCCTGCTGCAGCCTGAGGAAAGTCTCATTGCCTGCATTTCAAGGAGGTGGCTCATTTGTAACTTAGAGATGGGGATTTAGCCTTGCAAAGCACAGGTGTGACTGGCTGAAACACGCCCCTCTTTGCTGCCTTCTCCCCTAGCTATGGCCCGTTTCTCAGTGCCTTTTCACCCACGTGTTAGAGGCAACGCTTTCTCAACAGCCATCACTTCCCCATGTTCCCAGCAGGATGTGGAGGAGGGAGAAGAAAAGCCCTTTTTCTTCTGCCCACGCTTATTGAGGTTCCCACCCTTGCCAAATTGCCCGTGTTGCCATCAGCTGGCTGCTCACCCTGATGCCCTCCACTCTGGGTCCCCCTGCACCTGTGCAAGGCCCACCATGGTCACCGACAGGCTGGCTGAGCTTGCCCTACCCAGCGGGCACCCAAGGGCTGTGCCAGCATCATCCCTGGGGAGCAGGCTCCAAGCTGCTCCTGTGCTGGTGTGCCAGGAGCTGATGCAGGTGTGGGATGTGGAGCTGAGGAGGAGCACTGGGCTGTGGCTGCTGGTGCAGGGACAATGGATGGGTGTGCAGTAAGAGCTGGGCTCCTGGAGATGGGCTCTCCATTCACCCTGGGGCACAGGAGCCTCTTCCACCCTGAGCTGCCTGAAACTGTCAGATGGTCCTTTATTATTGACCTGATTCATATCTAAACCAGGGAGGTGAAAGCTGTCTTATCCCATTACTAATCCCCTAAACCGGGCCCTTCAATACCTTCTCCTTGCTGCCCCCTCCTCATTGCTACAGCAGGTGGTCGCAGGCTGAGTGCACGTCCTTCTGGGGCTTTCCCTGAGTCCCACGATGAGCACAGGGACCCCAAACCCCTCCAAAGGCTGGCTCTGGAGTTATCATCAGCTGAGGGGGATCTGCCAAAATGCTGTATGCATCTGTAATCCCCTAAGGACTTGCAAGGCTTGTTTCTGGGGCCCTTGAGCGGGACAGCTCCAGGCATCCATCCCATCATGTGTGCCCTCCATCCTATAGGTCATGGCAGGAGTCTGACATGGTGGTGGAGCAGCCATGGGGAGGAGGAGACAACCTGGTGACTGTCCCACCTTGCTGTGTCCCTAGTCTTGCAGAGTGCAGCAGGGATGGGGGTGCTCCAGCGCCAGCTGCAGGCAGCACTCGCCCCCTGGGACACGGGACTGCACCGAGGCCGGGGTCCTGTGGCCTCGGGCTGCTCTGGTGGAGCCCCATGGAGATTCTGGCTGCTGGGGCACCTTGAGGCTGCTGGGCCGGCTGGCACAGGCACCCTGCCCATGGAGAGGGGGGGGCAGACCCCAGGGAAATTAGAGCAAGGGGCGATGTTTGATGTTCTGCTCTTTAAGCGATTAATAATCTTTCGGCGTCGGAGAATCAGCTGAAAATCTTCCTTAGAAAATAATGAGCAGAGAAACATTTACTGATTAGTCTAATCCCAGCTAATCCTATCTGATGAGCATATATCAAGATATCCTTTAACTGATTTATTGTCCAAAGGACCGGTGGAGATGCCCGTCTTCACCATAGCTGGGGGACCCGGGGGTGGCAGCAGGGGTATCCCCACACCCCACCCCCCTGTCCTGTGCCGGGAGCGGGCGTGTCCCCACCCCCCAGGGCACGGCCTGGGTCACCCTCGCCCCGGGCAGCAGCGCCATATCCAGGCCACCTTGCCAGCGTGGGGAGATTTAATCGCTATTTCCATTTCTGCATCTATCGGCTTTCTCTTGGGTTTGAGCTTTTATGTTTCATAAACTGATTAGGAGCAATTATACGTGCTTTATCCCCAAACTTTCCAAATGCCTAGGCCATATGCATATTTAAGGCTTCATCATCTCTCCCAACAGCTCAGCCTCAATGTAAACTGCTGAAATCAAGCTGATTCTGGGACAACATCAAAAATTAGGGTTTTAACCACTAATATCTGCTCAAACAGGAAATTTGTTGTGGGTGGTGGCCGGATTATGACTTCTAATTACTGTGGCAGATCCTCCCTGCCTAGCAGTGAAAGTCTCCCATTCCAGCAAAACTGCAGCAAAACCACTCTGGAGAAGCCAAGATGCCCAAGGGGATCCCGGGGTGCTCTGTGCCTGGGCAGGGAGCAGCCCTGGGTGGGGATGCCCCAAGCATCCCTTCATCCCCTGCACACGAGTACCCCGAATTGGTGGCTTGGGAAGTGTGACCACACTCCCACACCTCCCGCTCCCCTCACACCCATTTGCCTTTCTTGGTGAGAAGCACGATGGTCCGGAGGGTCCCCCCCGGCAGCCCCCAGCGCCGGCCACGGCAATTATCCTAAATGAAAGTTATTGTTCTGCTAATCCCGGGAACAGCTTGCCATGGGAGATTTGGGTCTTTCTTTAATAATGCAAAGTTAATGCGGAGTCCCCTTGTAATTATCTTTATCAGAAGGACCCTCAGTTAATCTGACCGTCCAATGAAGGCCTGGATCAGGCGGCCCATGTAAGCCGGTTGTAAATCATTTCCATCAACAGATGAAGGGAAGGGGGGAAAAAATTGCAGCCCAGGTGCAAGAATCTGGGAGCAAAAGGGAACACAGTGGCCAGGCACCTCGAGGTGGCCCTGACAAGGCACTTGGGGTCAGAGAGGGTCCTGCCCAACAGCCCTGGCCTGTTCCCATCCCTGTCTCTAGGGTGCTGAGCCCAGTGGGATGTCCCATCTGCGATATGGGGCTGAAGGGTCTTGGGCTGGATGGGGGTACTGGGGAGTGCACTGCCGGGCACTGGAAGAGGGGATATGGGTACACAGGGACATAGCAGGGGGTTCCTGGGAGGAAACCCGGAGAGGGAACCCAAGGGGATGTGAGGGGGAGTTATGAGGCATGGCGGGGAGCAGCGTGACCGGGCCGGGGCGGGACCGGCACTGAGAGGGGATCCTGGAGAGGATCTGAGCGAAACCGCAGGGACCCGGCGGGGGGTGGTGAGGACCGAGGGGC
>VXBU01005974.1:174088-190499 GCA_013400315.1 Bombycilla garrulus
CGGCAGCCGCATCTCACGGTGCGCCCCGTCCGCTCCGCAGAGGTACGAAAGGACCGGCGCCGCGGATGGGAAGGGCAGCCGGTCCGTGCTGTCTGTGCCCCCGTTTGCCAAGGAACTGCACCTGGAGATCGTCTGCTCGCCGGCCTATAACAGCCGGGGAAGCTACGACTGCGTGCTCTACAGGCACTTTGAAACACCGCGGTGAGCAGTGCGGGGGGGACACTCGGGACTCTGAGATATGCTGTGTGTTTGTGCCGCTCGCTGGGGATGTGCACATCGACAGCCCCAGTGTGGATGCTGCGTGGTTTTGGAATATCCCCTTGCACTATCTTATCACGAGTGTGCTCTGCTTGGACAGAACGCTTCTTGTCCTGTCCTTCAGAAGTCATCTTCAAGTCTCCTGCCTCACAATCCACCATCCAGTGCTGAGGGCTCACAAATGCTGCTTACAAACCTCCTTTGTGGGCCATGTTTGTAATCCCAGCTGAGTAGTCAAGAAATTGGATGCGTTGCTATCTTCTCTAATGACTCCTATGCCTGAGCATCTTTCATGTGGCTGCCAAGGCTATCTGTCGGAATTGTCCCCAGCTGTTCCATTGATAAGGTGGAGATTTTGTCTGAATGAGACACTCTGATGACATTCATCTTCTATACCATTCCCAGAAGGCTCCCATTAGTAGTCTGGATACGCCTGGTTCCATCCAGTGCCCACCAAATCTTTCAGTGGCTATTGATTGTTTTATTTACAGGCAAGGAGTGAGCCGGTATGAATAGTTACATTCTTTTCTGTAAAACCACTTGTGATGCAGGGCAGGGAGGGCACACAACCAGAAGAGTTTACTTTCTTTCACTGGTGAAACTCTCCGGGTTTTTTCTAGGCTGGTCCAGGAGGGAGACATCCTGTGTGTTCCAACCTTTGGAAATGCTGAGTTTATAGAATTAAATGCAGAAAAATTCGTAAGGTAGGTGTCAACAAACTGTGGCTCTATTACTTGATACCAGAAGAGCAGAGATACTTTTCCATTATTGAATCCTGAAATCAGACAGTTTATTCCATTCTGATCTGTCCCTGGATTTTAGTGTTTTATCTGTCTATTAATATACTGGGAAGAGGAAAATGTTTTGGTTGGATTATGGAAGGCTGCAGCTGAGAAGGAGGCCTCCATTAGCTCATTTGAATAGTTGGGAAAGGAAGAAAGGAAAAAAAGAGGTAGAGCAAGTGATGGGGATAAAGATTGAAGAGGAAGGCGTGGCCTGAGGGCAGTCAGAGCCACATAAAGAAAGCAAAGTGGGAGCTGGGCTTCTCAACTTGTGACAACAAAATGTGAGTATAAGCCCTTGGAGTTCAGGCTGGAAAAACTTTCTGTTTGGCCACCAATTCTGTCTTTCTTGGTTTTGTTCATGTGGCTTTGGAACAGTTGTGGTAAATAGGAGAAGGAAGGTCCCCTTTGGATCAGGATAAGGGTGCTCCCAGAGGCATTCTCAACATTCACATTGGCTGATCCTTGTGCATACTGCAGGAGGACAAGAGTATCTCTGCTTTTCAGTTGTCTTCTTGTTGACATTTATATTGTTTCTACCTTCAAGATCTTGGCTCAGCAGTTTCGAGTGCTTATTTTTTTTCCCTTAGGTGGCCAGAGCTTTATTTCAAGGTGAAGAAGATTGTAGGCATGGTGGAAGGCGAGCAGTCTGAGGGTTACCTGGTGGACACCCAGAACACGTCCCTCTATCTGGTGAGATGTCCGTGGAAAGCAGAGAGGCTTGTTCCTCCTGCCATTGGAAAATGACATTTCAGGACACATTTTGTCACTTGGCATCACTCTTTACTTGGGTGATGTTTTTCCTTTCTCACAGGTGGGTTCAACAAACAGCCCTGTCCCATCGTCCCCAGCCTATAACAGCAGTGAGTTCTGGAGCAGTTTGTCTCCTGCGGGGCTTTCTGATGTTGTGAAACAGCTCTGCGACGCTCTCCGGCCTCACCTGACCCGTCGGTGGGTTCGAATTCCTTGGGGTGAGCCCTGGAAGAAGTGGGGCCGTGGCCACAGGGAGAGCTGCCTGTCTCTTGCAGGGCCGGCGTGCTGAGCGGCGTGGGCAGTGTTCTGCTCTCGGGCCCGAGCGGCAGCGGGAAGCTGATGGCTGTCAGAGCTGTGTGTAGCTGCCTCAACCTCCACCTCTTCAAGGTAACTCCTCCTGTGCCCAATGTATTGGTGGATTTACAACAGACAGAGAGTTATGGAAATGTTCTTTAACTCAGCCCTGCCTTCACCCCTGCTGCAGCCGTGACACAAGTCTATCCAGGAGCTGCTTCCATGTGCAGACAAGTGAGGCACAAATGATGCTGAGATGATCTTTAGCTGAGTGGGAAGAGAAAAGCAGCCCTCAGTTTCATGCTAGCACATGTACCAGACCTGGATCAAAATCTCTTGGCATGTAAAACGGCTGACCTGTCACTGTGTTCACATTCACCACCACCCCTCTGCCAAGAGCAGTGAAGTGGCAGGTGAAATTCACTGGAGTTGGTTTTATTTGGAATATGAGATAGTTCAAGCTAAATGTCAGTATTAAGAATTTGGTTTTATGTCAATGGCCCCATGAAAACTTATGCTCTGCTCTCCATATGTGTAAAAAATCAGATGATATTTTATGTAACAAACTTGAGATTGGGTGCTGTTGCTGTGCAGCTCCATGTCTTGACACAGATTGAATATCATGCACAGTTCTGCTCTTCCCATCACAGAAGCATAAAACTGAACTGGAAGAATTTGGAGGACACTGGGTAAGATCAAGGGTCTAGACCAGTTTCTGTATGGGGAAGAGCTGAATAAGTTCTTCAGCTTGAAAAATAAAAAGTTTCGGGAGAGTTTGATACAAGTTTTTACAAGATCTTTTGAAAGAGATTATTCACAAGAGCTTGAGTGGTCAGCAGAGCATGGAGGGTGTTTACTTTTCTCTGTGCCAGCATGAAGCCTGTGACTGTCAGGTGAAGGTAGTGGAGCAGGCAAGCTAAAGGATATGTTTCTCTGTGTAGGTGAGAGTGTTGGGATGAGAAATGTACTGTTAGAAAACCACATCTGACTGGGAAAAGCCCTTTTGATGGGAATGGTAGGTGCCTGGATGGCCAAAATGAGATCTAGCACCTGTCTCTGTCCAATACAAAAGGTTCTGGGAACCAACACAGTCTTCACTGTTAAAATTGTTAAAATTGCTATTTTCTTCTTTTGTTCACTCTGACGGTCCAGGATTATCCCACAAATGCTTTAATTTCCTTGAATCTGTAGAGATATGTTTGCAAAAGTGAGAGGTGACTTTTCTAGGAGACTTTCTGAAAGGACATGGAAGAAGAAGAAAAATTGAAAGAATAGGGCTGGAAGGTTCCTCTTTTTGTGGAAGGAAATCATCATGGGCTTGCTCCTTCTTTTGATGGATATTTTTAGAGTAAGCTTTTCTCTCCAAGTAAAGCTGTAACACTGTGTCAATGGAGCAGGTGGACAGCGCCTTGGCCTGCTGCTGTGCAGCTCATCTGGACATGATCCTTTGTGGGGCTGAGCTCTGACTTTTCTGCAGATGTGCCACAGCTCTTGGGATCCAATGCAAGATTGCAGGGATTTCACAGGACCCTCAGATCCATGTTTAGGATGTGCCTGGGAGCACTTTGTCACTGTCATGTCTTGTCAGGTGGCCTCAGGTTCTAGTGGGGTGTGTGTGCAAGGCTACAGCTCTGGTTTCAGCGTTGTGTGCTGCTTTTAAAGACTAACACACTTACTATTGAAGACAGAGATACTTTCTGTCCATCTTATTCTCCTACCCCAGCTTTTGCACTCTCCCCTCCCTTTCTCACTGACTGCGGTGCTTACGCTGCCATTCCACCTGCTCTTCCCTTTCTCTGACTGTTGTGGCTGCCATCCCACCAGGACACAGTAATTCTTCCCCCCTCTAATTTCCACCACTTGATGATAAGCAATTTTTTGTCCTTTCTCTCTGCCTTTTGGTACTTCCCTACAGATACTCCTGCCATATGCCCGCCACAACCTTAACTCCTGGGGTTTTTCTGTAGTACACGGAGCACAGGAGTTCCTCTGTTCTGTGTCCCTGTCCTTACCCTTTAGGGAGCTGTTCTCCCTGCTTCAGTCTGCCTTTTCTGAGGATGAAACTCAGGGAATCCCAGAGATGGTTTGGGTCTCCCTGGACAACCTCACAGCACCAGGAGGCAGCACTGCCTGTTCCCAGGCTGCTGTTCAAGGCTCACCAGTCACCTCTCTCCTTGCATGACTTCATCAAGTGTTTGCTTTGTAAACAGTATCTGGGCTTCTCGCCACCTATAACTGCCCCCAAACACCCAAAACCTTTACCTTCCTCCTGCACTTTGAGCCTGTCTGGCTCTGGTTGAGCCGTTTCCTGGGCCTCCTCCTCTACTTACTGCACTGTTCTGCAAGATACTTTGTTCTCCCTGTCTTCCACAGCTCTTACCTCCCTTCCAGCTTAGTTTGCTGAGCTGTGATCGATTGTATTGATTTCTCTGGTCCCTTTGCCTCACCTTTTTCAGATAAGACCGTCCTGCCTTCCTCCCCTCTTACAGAGAAGCAAGAAACAGCCATTTATCCATGCCAGGACATCATCCTGAATGTGCCTACTTTGAATATGATCCAAATGTGTCTCTGGGAAATGCTGAGTTTGATCTCCTCTGAGCCATGAATTGCCTTTGTGGAATGTTGTCCTGGGCCCTCCAGCTGTTCATGTTGCAACTGTGTGGTGTGGTGTGTCTGGCAGGTGGATTGCGTCAGTTTGTGCGGTGACACCAGTGCAGCCACAGAAGAGAAAGTACAGGTGGCCTTCAACCAGGCCCAGCAGTACCAGCCCTGTGTGCTCCTGCTGAAGGACATCGAGGTGCTTGGCAGAGACCGAGATGGGCTTGGAGAGGATGCCAGGGTCATTGCTACTCTGAGGCAGCTGCTCCTGGAGGGAGACCCAGCACTGAGGTATGGACCCTGCATGTTTGCTGTGGGCATCCAAGGTAATTGTTTGCTTCTGCCAGTGGCCTAGCCATGGCAGAAGGGGTTGGCATATGTGATGGCAATGTAGGAGGGTACTTCCACAGAGCTGGGACCATGCGCTGTCCTCTTTCCACAGGCACCCTGTCCTGGTGATTGGCACAACCTGCAAGCCCCAGAATGTTCCCACGGATGTGCAGACTGCTTTTCTTCATGAGGTGAAGATCGAAGCCCCTTCAGAGGAGCAGAGGAGGTTGATGCTGAGCATGCTGACTGCCAGCCTGCCTCTGGGCAAAGAAGTGAGCCTGTCCAAGCTGGCCCGCAGGACTGCCGTGAGTAAAACCACAGCAGCGTGTGGAGATGGGCAGGCTGGGAGTGCTGGGCCAATCTCCCCTAGCTGGCCTTGGAGAAAGGGAGTAATTCCCACAGCCCAAACAACTTCTTCAGTGGTTAATCCTGGTGCTCAGATATCACCTTTCAAATACAGATTTCTAGTGCCTACAGATTCCACATCTTTTGCAGAGTTGTTTGCTGATGCTCAGTTCTGCTAATAAAAAGAAAATGAAGCTAGAACCTTTAACCAGAGGCTCAAGGAACAGCTGTGCAAGGAATTTTCCCCCATACTTTTTATGGCCTAGGTGTAGCTGTGGTCAGGGACTGAACTGATGCTCTTTGTTTCCACATTCACAGGGGTTTGTGCTGGGAGATTTCTGTGCCTTGTTGTCCCACAGCAGCCGGGCTGCCTGCGCCCGCATCCAGGCCTTGAGGTAGGACAGGGGGTGGGGAGGGCAGGGGCTGCAGCCAGTACTGGGACAGGGCCTGACTCCTTTCCTTTTCTTTCCTCACCAGTTTTCCAGGCGGACTGAGCGAAGAAGTGGAGAGGGATTTTTGCACTGCTGGGTTCCCAGTGCTTGAGGAGGATTTTAATGCTGCACTGGACCAGCTGCACGACGCCCACTCGCAGGCAGTGGGAGCCCCAAAGGTGGGATGCTGGGGCACAAGGAGGCGGTGGGTTCTGCAGAGCTCTTGGCTCAAGATGCCCATCGTAGACCTTGCAAGGCCATGCTGTGACACCTTGCTTCCTGTTCTGTCCTTCCATGTATTTCCCCAGCTTTCTGTGGGAAACAGTCCTCTGGACTTTCCCCCATCAGTTTTCACCCTCTTGGCTTGGAATTTGTCAGGAAAGCTTTTGCAGTGCTAATTGCAGCCCAGTTAATTGGCTGGTGTGCTGGAGGGGTGCCAGCTGTGCAGCTCAGCCTCTTGGGGGACAAACGCTGCCTCACTGAGATCTCCCCAGCCCCCTGGCCTGAGGGAACAGAGAGGCTGTGGCACTGGCTGGTGAGGGAGTTTCTCCACACGTGTGTTAAGTCTTAGACTTGATCCCTCCTGGATGCTGTTTGAGCTGGCATGGACTTTTCTGACAGACAAGCAGTTTGAAGAACTTGGGGTTTCTTCAGAGAAAGTGACATGGAGAGTCTGAGAAAACCAGCAGTCAGCTTCTCAGATGAGGTGTGATCTCCCTGGCAGCTCAGCAGCCAGGGAAGCAGCATTTGGGGTGACTGGTCTGGCTGGGTAATGTGGTGTTAGGACCAAGCAAAGTGATCAGAACCTCTTTTCTGTGCCTTAGAATGCAAACAACTGAGTTCAGCACAGGACAGGAAGCCTTGGTATTGGAGCAGTTCCTCTGGCACCTTCCCCAGCTGCCCACTTAATTCAGGAAGTGAGCTCTGTTTTATGGTGTTCGCCAAGTTTGCTTAAGACAAATAACCCCAGAGCATGCTCAGCAGTGAGCTGTTGAATGGGAGTTAATTTGTTTGTATTTTACATTCCTTTATCAATTTCTTAGTGATTGGTTGTGGTCAGGAAGCCTGTTAGCAGACCTGGATACTCTCAACATACATTGCTTTCAGTTCCCTGCTTGCACTTCCTGGTTAGTCACACCTTTGCATTTACAGCCTGAGCCTTTTGGAGAGAACTGATTCCAAACCTCCACTTGTTAACAGTGTCTGCACCATGTCTTAGACTTACAATATGCTCCCCTGAAAACAGCCTTGCTGCAGTTTTCCAGCTCCTGTGCTTGTGTCTGTAGAGCTCTTTCGAGGCAGGATGAGCGAAAGTGCAGAGGAGAGGGCAGCTCTTCCATTCATTGTCACCGCAGAAGAAGGGCCTGTGACCTTTTGCTTTAAAAGTTTGGGTATTTTTTTCTGAAAATCATTGTTTTGTTTGACCTGATTTTCTTGGTGGATAGCTAAAGAAATAAAGATAACATCATCTCCAGTAGTGAAGGAAGGAGATGCAAATTAGCTGAGGGGGAAACAATTTTGCCCTAAGCTATCTTTCAACGCCCCACTTGCGCTGGCACCAACAGCCAGCAGGTGGGGGGGAAGTGTGGGGCTTTACTTTCTCTGCACGTTCCCAGGAGAGCTGCTCTGACTCTCAGGAGGATGTCATGCAGGCTGTGGCATTCCAGCTATTCCTGAAGCCGTGAGCAGAGCAGCAGCATGCTCTGGGATGGTTTTGCT
Source organism: Bombycilla garrulus (assembly GCA_013400315.1). Classification (NCBI taxonomy): domain Eukaryota; kingdom Metazoa; phylum Chordata; class Aves; order Passeriformes; family Bombycillidae; genus Bombycilla; species Bombycilla garrulus. The sequence goes on from VXBU01005974.1 coordinate 181,599, forward strand.
CAGCACAAAATAACCCCAGAGGCATTGGCTCGCCCGTCTCAGGTTTGGTGTCTTCTCTCTGTTCTCTGTGACCCCTGACATGTCTGCAGCTGACCCCACCCCTGTCTATTTCTTGTGAGCATACATGGACTTTGTTCTTGCATCCCCCCTTTCAAGAGCAGTGAGTGTTCCATGCGCTGTCCTGCAGTGTGTCTGTCCCTCACATCCTCCTTGCCATCACAGAGCTCCTGGCAGCCCAGGTTCTGTCCTTTTGCAAGGTGTGAAGCCCTTGCACAGTCTCATCGCTGTGGGGGACATGGTGCCCTGAGCACAAGTCACTCATAGTTGCAAGATCCAGATTTCTTTGAAAATCTTCTATTTTTACCTTTCCTCAAGCATCCCAAAGGCTGTCTGCAGCAAGACTCTCTCCCCTCAAGGCTGCAGGCAACTCTGGCAGATACTTTCCCTGGGGTATTTTTGCTGACAGATGATACGAGGGGCAGTGAAGGGTTGGAGATGAAGTGCACTCTGTGGGTGCAGCATGTTTGAGGACATGTTTGTACAGTTTTTTTTCCTCCATTGCAAAGCCCAGAAGAGGGGAAGTGTGGATACTGGATACTGGAGCTGCCCAGGCATGCTCGGGGCTCAAGAATGAGTGCTGACAAGGATCCTCCCTCTCTTGGCAGATCCCCTCAGTGTCCTGGCAGGATGTTGGTGGGCTGCAGGAGGTGAAGAAGGAGATCCTGGACACTATCCAGTTGCCCCTGGAGCACCCAGAGCTGCTGTCACTGGGGCTGTGCCGCTCTGGTCTGCTGCTGTACGGGCCTCCAGGGACAGGGAAGACCTTGCTGGCAAAAGCTGTGGCAACAACGTGCGCCATGACATTCCTTAGGTGAGAAGTGTGGGGGGAGTTCACCAGATGGGGCTGACTTCCTCCTGGCAGGGGATGGGTGTCCTCTAATTGACTTGCTCTTCTCCCTGCCCCACAGCGTGAAAGGGCCCGAGCTCATCAACATGTACGTTGGGCAAAGCGAGGAGAACGTGCGCGATGGTGAGGACGTGCATCCTGCACCTGGGGAGAGGGGGCTTTTCTGTAGTGCTGCAGGGAAGGAGGTGGTGCTTAAACCCCCTTCCCAGCTCCCACCCACAGCTCTCAGCAAGGGCATGAGCCCAGCTGTCTCCTGCAGTCTGCTCCCTGCTCCAGTTGCTCCTGTCCCTGGTGTTCCTGATGGGACAGCTGAGCTGAGCCTCAGGGCCCATCCTGCTGGGTGCTGCCTGTGCCCAGTCTGCTGAGCCACTGAGGCAGGAGCAGCTGGTACAATGGGCATCTGCTTTCCATCCACAGCTCTTCCCTGCTGGGAATGTAGCAGGACCTGCTGCTGTTGACTGCTCCTCCACATCTTTTTCACCTTTTGTGCTGTCTCCTCACAGTGTTTGCCAGAGCCAGGGCAGCCTCTCCCTGCATTATCTTCTTTGATGAACTGGATTCCTTGGCCCCCAGTCGTGGGCGAAGTGGAGATTCAGGAGGTGTCATGGACAGGTGAGTGGGCATCAGATGTCCTTGGGAGAGCAGGATTCCTGCCTCAGCTGCAGGCAGTGCATGAAATTGCCCTGAAAGGCAGAGTCCATTCTGCCCCTCTTTCTCTGTTTTTATCTCTCTCTGCTCTCTTGAGCTCTCAGCACGGCCTGTCTCTTCTCTCTGAGCATTAGTACTGCTGTTTGCATTACCTCACGTTCCTGATTGCCCAAGCTGGTTGTGCAAACATTTGGTTAAAACAGTCTCCTCCATCTGCTTCTGTGGCTGCCAAGTGCTCCCTTTGGCCTGTCCAAGGTCATCCTTCACACCCCTGCTGTGCTGTCCTTCTATTAGCTGCTGTTTCCCTGTGGTGGGAAAACTTTCAGCTGCTTCTGGAAGGAGCAAAGTAAAGCTCAGAGATACCTAGAAACAGAGTTGTTTTCCCTAGGCCTCCTCTGCTCTTCTGCTAAGCTGGCAGTCCCCATCCAGTCTTCCTGAAGGACTGTCTGGGGTTTGGATTACTGTGCAGTGAGCCCACATTTGCTGGCTGTGCTAATGGAGGAGTCTGGATGGCTCTGTAAGGGCTCTTCAGGGAAGAGAAATAGGAGCTGAAGTCTGAGAAATGGACCTACCACTGGCCTCACTTCTTCCTTTTCCATTGGTGACTGAGGGAGACGCTGGGTGATTTGCCAAGGCCTAGTTCTAAGTATCCTGTCTTTCTCCCTGCAGAGTTGTCTCACAGCTCCTTGCAGAGCTTGATGGCCTTCATTCCACCAGAGAGGTGTTTGTCATTGGAGCCACGAACAGGCCTGACCTCTTGGACCCAGCTCTGCTGCGGCCAGGCAGGTATGTCACATCCTATGCTGCCTCACTCCAGGGGGGTTCCCCAGAGCTCCTCAGGCTCTGGTGAGCAGGACTGTGTCCCCATCGTGTTCCCTCTACAGAGATTGTTTGTGAGGGCCCCTGGCCCTGGCTCACAGGAGCCCAGGAGGAGGCTGGTGCCTGTGGCAGTGTAAGATACCGCAGCCTGTTGCCCCCACCACTCCGGTTACTACCCCAGCAGGGCAATGAGGGAGCTGCTGTTGCACCAAACAATGGCAGGAATTGGTGCCCTAGGGTCCTTTCTGTACAGCTGCCCCCCAGCCAGTCCTCAAGCCTGTGACTTGTTTGTCCTGTGGCAGCACTTGGTATCTGCTGTTGTTGGACCCTGTGTGGTTCCTGTCAGTCCATTTCCCCAGCCTGCCACTGTCCCTCCGAAGAGCAGCCCTGCCCTCCAGCACATCCTCTGCTTCAGGCTGTCACCATCCACAAACTGGACAGCAAAAGGAGCTGTCCCACCCTTCAGCTCCTGGTGCACAGGGCTGAGCACTTGTGGCAGGTTTGCTTTGGCCTGTTCCCAGCTGTCTTCTCTGTGCTGACAGGTTTGACAAGCTGGTCTACGTGGGCATCAGCGAGGACCGGGAGTCACAGCTGCAGGTGCTGAACGCCGTCACCAGGAAGTGAGTGACCCTGTGCTCTTGCAGCATCTTCCCACCACCTTCCAGGAGGTCACAGCCCTCCTGGGGCTGGTGCTTAGCATGCTCCATCTTGGCTTCATGTCTGAGGTCAGCACCTAAGGTCACTGAGCCACAGCCAGGGGTAGGGCAGGACAGAGCAATTCCAAGAAGCTGAACTGGGACTGGTTTTTCTGCAAAATGGGCAAAGCTCAGCATGCCTGTCCAAGAGGAAGAGTTGGCAGGGTTTTACAGCCACTGTGCCACTATGCCCTTCCTAAGGAGCTCAGCCAGATCCTAATGGTGTAGTGAGACTGCAGTGCAGCTGCAGGACAGGAAGCTCCCATTTGTTTCCTGCAAGAGTTCCCCTGCTGTTTGCCAATCCAAGTGTGAAGGCAGCTCTGTTCAGCTCATTTCCTCTCCTGCTGAGGTGCTCAGGGGTGTTCAGGCTGTAATCTGTGTGTCTTCCCAATCACTGGTTGTATGGGATCACTGAGCAGCAGGGTTTGGCTGATTTTCCAGCTGCTCTCAGCTCCTGAGAGCATCTCTGGAGGGAGAAAAGCAAGCCCTGAGATTCAGGTGGAGAGGTACCACCCACCACAGCTGGGGGAGTGGCTGTGTCTGCCTCTGCAGGGACTCTGTCCTGCATAGCTGTGATCACCTCCGCCTGTGACTGTAAGTTGGTAGGAGAGGTGAGAGCGTGCGCTGGCTGCAAGCAGCTTGTCACACCCTGTGTCTTGGCCACTGTGCCCTCCAGCAGCTGCTGGTCATGCTGGAGGAGGCTCACTGTCTGCAGTGTGGCTCTGATGGGATGGTTTGGTGTTACAGTGGTTTGTACTCTGTCATTAAACATGTTCTCACTCAGCCCTGGCTGTAGGTTTTTCCCAGGCATGTGGAGCACTTAATTTATCTAGGTGAGAAGTCAAACACCAGTGGTATAAATGATTGTGTTCTAGGGAGTTCATCCTGCATCTTTTGTGCTTCCTAGCCTGGATCCAGAGAGATCCAGAGAAGCTGTGGATCCCCCATCCTGGATGTGTTCAAGGCTAGGCTGGATGGGGCTTGGAGCATCCTTGTCTAGTGGAAGGTGTGCCTGCCTATGGCAGGGGAGTTGGAACTGGATGATCTTTAAGATCCCTTCCAACCCAGGCCATGCTGTGCTGTGATTCAAAATTTCCTTTGATCCTGCAGGGATGTTTCAAAGAGGTGATTGTTGAAAAAAATTGTAAAGAAAAGTCATTACTTTTTTTTTTGGGTTGTTTTTTTTTTTTTTTTTTTTTTTTTGTTTTTTTTTTTTTTTTTTTTTTTTTTTTTTTTTTTTTTTTTTTTTTTTTTTTTTTTTTTTTTTTTTTTTTTTTTTGGTTTGTTTTGTTTTGTTTTGTTTTGTTTGAGCATGCAGAGCACATTCTGGAAGTGGCTAAACATGGGTACTCTGCTTGTTCTTACCCAGTCACACTGGCTGCCACAGCTCTCCTGGCCTGTTTTTTCTTGGCTTTTACACCTGCGTTTTTCTCTCTTGGCAGGTTTAAACTGGATCCTTCTGTGAATCTTAGCACCATCCTAGAGAAATGCCCAGCTCAGCTGACAGGAGCAGACATCTACGCCCTGTGTTCAGATGCCATGATGTGTGCTGTCAAACGCAAGGTGGAGTGGATTGAGGAAGGTAGGAGCCTTGCCCTGACCTGTCCCACTTGTTGGAGCAGCCCAGCACCGGGGCGGAGAGGAGAGTTACCACTGCTGGTAGCTGCGCTGTGTGAGATCTTCAGCAGCTTTGGGACCACAGTGCTGGGCTCTGGGTTATTGCCAGGCAGGCAGTTTCTGCAGATGTGGTCATCTCCACCTCCAGTGCTTAGCCCCAGGGGGAAGGAGAGAGACACAGGTTTTCCTTTCACTCTTTGATGGCTTTTGGATCTTGCTAGCTGCCCCTGTTCTCAGCCCTTTCATGCTGTTTCTCTCATGCAGGACTGGATACTGAGAAGTCTGCTCTGATCCTGACCATGGAAGACTTTCTGCAGGCTGCTGCCAGGTTGCAGCCATCAGTCTCTGAGCAGGAGCTGCTCAGGTACAGACTCATCCAGCAGAAGTTTGCAGCCTCCTAATGCTCAGCAGAGCTGACACTGGAGAACAGGCACAAACAGCCACCTGCCAGCTCTTCTCTGATGCCTCCTGGGCGCCCTTTTTTTGAGCTTGGGTGGAAATAGTATCTGTGCAATTTCCCAAGCCAGGGCCTGGTGGAAGTGCTTCTCTGCTCATCCAGGAGGGTGGTGGGTTCTGAAAGGGTCCCTCACATGTCAGCAGTGCATTGTAGCAGCTGGGAACAGAGCAGGGTGACTTCCTTGTCAAAAAGCCATGAGCAGTGTAGCAGTGTCTCCATGGCCACAGGCCATTCACTGGTGGGGGAACAAGGCTCAAACTGCACCTGGTTTGGCAGCAAGTGCAGGGCTGAGGGCCCTGACAGCTTGTTGGGCTGTCAGCCCCCAGTGAGAGGTGCTGGCCAGAGGGCAGTAGGGCACAGGGCACTGCTGCTCCAGCTGGCCTGGACTTGACATAGTCTCTGAATAAATACAGGTGTTTTAGCACTAGGTGTTCCCTGCCTGACCTCAAGTTGTTGCTTCTGATGGTGTCTGTAGGCTTAAGGGGGTGCCTTCAAATTTTTGAGTGGGCTGGGTGGTGTAGAGAAATCATTCTCCAGCAAGAGGAGCACACCTGTTAGACTGGGGCCACTCTCATCCTGCTAGAATGGCTGGAGCCCGTGGTGGATGAGGAAGGCCTGAGGGAGAGGTGCTTGCTTGGCTGCGAGCTGAGCTCCCTCTGCAGAAGGAGCCCAGTTCTTGCTGGAGGCACTGGGTGACAGGACATGAGGCAATGGGAGCAAGTGGCAGCAAAGAAAATTCCCATTGGATGAGAGGAAAAACTTGTCAGGGGGAGAATGAGAGCTTCAGCCGTGGAAATACTCAAACCGTGTCTGGAGCTGCCTGGACTGCACTAATTTATGCTGAGCACCACTTGGCCCAGCCGCCCTGAGGTCCTGTCTCACCTCCCTTGGCAACCTCACAGCAGCTGCTGTGGCCAGGTGCTTGCAGCTGCTCTCATCTTTTGTACAGCCCAAGAGGTTGCTGGTGCCAGGTTTTGCCCCACCTGCTGTAGGCACTGAGCCTGCTGACAGCTGGATGCCTGGGCCAAGCGTGGCTGTGAGGGCCTGCTCCCCCTGCAGCTCCTCTGCTAAGGGCTGGTTCCACAGCATCTTCTGGCATTCCATCTGTGAGTCCCCAGCTGGTGCATGCCTCGAGCCCTGTGGCTGTGGCTCTGGGGCCAGAGCGTCTGCAGGCAGGGCTATCCCTGACCACAGTGCTCTGTGCTGCTGGATCTGGGCACATTTTCCCGGGGTGGAATGGAGGGAGCTGCAGCCACAGCAGAAAACAGTGGAGCCTCTCTACTCTGGGAACTCCAGTGTGGGGGTGCGTACCCCTATATGGTGCTGAGGCATGTCAAGAAAAGGAGTCAGCACCTGCATGGGAGGTGCACATTAAAAAACAGGTTCCAGCACACTCCTGTGAGCGGTGCTGCAGGGACTCAGCTCCCTGGGAAGTGCAGCCACCTGGGAGCCAGCTCATCCCTGCTTCTGCTTCAGGGGGGCTTGGGAGCCCCATGCTGCTGCCATGCTGGCACCAGCAGCTGGGGACTCGGTGGGAAGCTGTGCCTGCACCCATCCTGTGCTGCCCCCCGGCTGAGCACCTCCTTCCACAACATCCTGAGGAGGCAGTGGCCGTCCCTCTTGCCCCATACCCTGCCCATACAGGGACACACGCACCATGATCGCAGGTAGCTCTCACAAGTGTTCTTCATTAAGGGGAGGGGTCTCCCAGGTGGCTCTCAGCCATGTCCCCACCCCCTGTTTGAACCCACAGTTGCTTGGAGCTCTCAGCCACCACAGTCCCATCTCCATAGCCCCCTCAGCCTGTCTTCTTCACGACGTGGATGAAGTAGCAGGGCACGTGGGCCTGTCCCGGTGTGTAGGGCTGGAAGTCGCCCAGGACGCTGTGCTGGCACTTTCCCTGGAAGGCACCTTTCAGCAGAGCTGTGAAGGCCTCCAGCCGGTGTGGGTAGTACGAGAGCCGAAACTTGCTGCAAGGAGGCAGTGCTGGTGAGGCGTGGGGACAGTGGGGCACGGTGCCAGCCACCCCCCCACGCTGGGAGCCACCTCTGCAGCTCTCCTCACCTCAGCTCCGGGTCTGCCCCTGCCTCAGTGGGGGGGACCTGCACCGTGTAGTCCAGGGTCACCATGTGTGCCTTGTTGTTCACCAACAACACTGAGGTGGTGATGTCCTTGGTCAAATCGCTCTGGGAGACCACAGGAGGACATCTGTGTCCTGCAGGGACTCAGTGGCCCCCAGCCTGGGCACAATCCTGCTGCCTGCCCAGCCTGGCCCCCCTGGGGCCATGGGGCTGGGGCAAAGCGGGATGGGACGGGGCAGGGCCTGCCAGCCACCAACCTTGTAGTAGATGTTCTTGCCAGGTGGCGCGCAGCCCGTGGCCAGGATGTGATCGTAGTTGCGGTGGTCAATGACCAGGACACCCCCGGGCCGCACCATGCTGGCAATGTTCCTCAGAGCCAGCTTGTGGTCACTCTGGTCCCCTGGAGAGGAAACTATGGCATCTCCAGGCACTGGCTGTACTCCATGGCCCAGCCCATATGCCCTCATCTTACCCATGCACAAATACACATCCACACACAGATATCTGCCCCTACCATCTTCCCCTAAATCTCAGTTTGGAGAACCCACAGCCCCACCCATGGCATGAGCTCAGGCATGTTCTCAGCCTCACCGGAGCAGAGCATGCCACGTGGGAAACCCACCACCCGACTTTGTGCCACAAGTCTGGGTCTGCCTCCAGCCCTGCCAGAGCTGTGACATTGAGGCACAAACCTCCACCGTGACTGTGGAACCTGGTGGGCCCACTCATGTCACAGGCTGGGGCAGTGGTGCCTCAGCTCCACCCTCCCTGGAGATGCGCCATGAAACAGCAGCTCCACTGTGTGTAATCCCGTCCCATTAACGCCATGAGCTAGGACACATTCTCAGCTTACTGGAAGACTATGCACACATCCATAGGTCCTCCCCCTCCTCTCCCCTGCCCCAACTCACCTTTGAAATCAGGCAGGTGCGCAAAGGAGTTCCCAAGGCAGATGACTGCATCAAACCCATCCCCTGGCTTCTCCAGGTCCTTCTCCAGTGTGAGCCAGTTGGCCTCCTCGATAACTGCAGCGCATGGAAATGGATGAGGAGGGCAGGGACACCCAACAGCCTCCCCTGCCTGCAAGACCCCATCCCAGCATCACCCAGCCCTTCCCAGGCCCCTGTGGGCGCTGGCTCCAGCATCTGGCCAGCAGCCAGACAGGCAAGGACCATGGCCTGTCTTTGCTGAGCAGCTGGCACCGGCAGGCCCCCGCAGCAAGGCCACCCGGCCACCAGCAGTCCCAGATGAGTGGCCTGAGCGCTGCGAGGGGCCATGGACAGTGCGCTGGGGGAGAGTGTCCGCAGGCCCCTCCCGGCCCCCGCAGCCCCCGCACCCCATCGGTCGAAGGGCTCCTCCTTGCGCCGCTCCCAGCGCTCCTTCAGCGCGTACTTGAGCATCTTGTCGCTGGCATCGACGCTGGTCACCTGGAAGCCCTCTTCGAGCAGCATGATGGAGTCCACCCTGGGGACATGGCTGTCAGCGGGGCAGCTGAGGGGTCCGGAGAGGGTTTGGAGGGAGGGGAGCACTGGGGATGGCCTGGGGGACGCGAGGCCCCGGGTAGCCCTACGCAGGGGGAAGGGACACCTGGGAGGCGGGCGGGAGCGGGGCGCGGGGTCTCACCCGGTGCCGCAGGCCACGTCGAGGACGGAGCGGCAGCGGTGCTGGCGGAGCAGC
>VXBU01005974.1:194906-210918 GCA_013400315.1 Bombycilla garrulus
GGGGCCCCTTCCCATCCTCCAGGTAATTCCGGGGCCCTGCCACACAGAGAAAGTGTCAGCCCCTCTCACCCAAAACCAAGATTCCCATCCTGTACCTCCCTCAACCAACACTGGGCCTTCTCTCTAATCTCTCCAGTCTCCAGCATATTTCCAGTGATTTCCACACTCCTACACCAAACCAGGGAGACTTACCTTTTGAGCATGGGTAGTTGCCCATGCCCTCAGCTCTGGGCGAGGAGGATGGAGGTGAGGACGGCATCAGAGAGCAAGAACTTCAGCAACACCACACGGACAGCCATAAGCAGGGCTGCCAAGGCAGGGGCCGGTGACACTGCAATGGAAGGGTGAGGTAACACCTGCCACGGACTCCCCACTGCCCCAGCGTCCTTTCCTGGCCTGCCACCGGGCCGCGTTTGGGCAGACTTGGGATCCTTACACATCCCAGAGACGCCCCATGTCACCCTCATGCTGTCCGTGAGGGCAGGCTGGCTCTGACCCAATTTCCCCATTCTTCCCACCCAGGTGAAGCTTCCCTCCATCTTCCCCAGTCCCAGAACACTGTGGGAAAAAACCATCCCAACCACCACAGAGCCCCAGCTAAGCCACTGCCAGGGCTTTCTCTCAGGAGCCGACATTCCCACCAGGCAGAGGCCAGAGACTCACCAGCTGTGCTACATAGCTCTGCTGCCTCCTCGTTGCCTGTGGGATGAAAGAGCAGCTGGGGAGGCGCTGGCAGCCCAGCACCAGGTGCGTGCCAGGGCTGGCCACAAACCCCTTCCTGTGAGCGGGACTGCAATGTTTGCCCCCAGGGCCTCACAGCTGCTCCCTGCTGGCCCCAGGGGCCTCGCTGAACTCCCTCCTCAGGGGCCACCAGTGCAGCCCCAAGGCTGGGCAACAGTGGCCAAGGCAGGCAGAGGGGGTGACAGCAGGGACATACCCGTGATGCGGATGGGACTGGAGCTGTGGGAAGGGGAGGTCTTGTTGACACCCACATGACAGGCAAGTTCCCTCTCGCGTGGGGGATCACTGGAAAGGAGGGAGACGGAGCAGACGGTACCGCCATCCTCCTGGGAGGCTCCATACGCAAAGGACTGCAGGATGCTACCATTCCCACCAGAGATCCAGACAGTGTGGCCAGAGCTGGGGGCCAGGTCGCTCACCACACACACCACCAGCTGCCGGCGCTGCCCAGCCAGCACCATGCTCAGTGGCTGGGTCAGCGTAGGCAGTGGCACAGCTGCCCTGCCAACTGAGGGAGACAAGGTTTAGGGGAACTGCTTCCCCCACACATCCCACCCACAGCACGGCTGCCAGCTCACCAGAGCTCAGCCTTTGCATCCAGGCTGGAGGTCATCCGGCCTTTCCGCCTCCTGGGTCTGTCCCGAGGGTACTCACGGGGCAGGAGCGGGAGCAGAGCGGCAGCCAGCAGCACCCGGCGCAGCTCCATGGCAGCTGCAGCGCATGGGGCCGCCAAGGGCTCAGCCCCCACCGCAGCTCCAGCTGCACCGCCCACCGCGGGGGCTGCAGCGGCGGGGAGCTCCTCCGCCGGTGGTACGGCCCCGCTCCGCCCCGCCGGGGCCGCCGCTCCTTCCCGGGCGCGCCACGGAGCGAGTCCCGGCCCCGGGGGTACTGCGGGAAGCGCCGGGCGTGCGGCACCTCCGCGCCTCGCCCCCGGGGACAGCCACACCGCCTTCCGTCCGCCGGGAACAGTCCCAGCCCGGCGCTGCCGACAGGCGAAGGAGAAACTACAAAAGAACTCGGGGCTCGCAGGGCATGGCTGTGCCCGGGACATAGGCTATGCCCCGCGGGGGCCGGGAAAAGGGGAATGGAGGACGCCTGGGACAGGGCGGAGTGGCAGCTCCGGGGGAGGACAAGCTCCGGTCCTACAATATCAATGCTGCACATACACGAGCCAGGCTGGAAATGCCTCTGCTTTATTATTCTTCGGCCAAATGCCCCAAAACAAACCCCAAACCCCAGCACCGCTGGGGCTTGGTGACACCGAATGCTTCCAGGACACACCTGGCAGGGCAACCTTGGTTACTTGCAGTCAAGGCTGTGCCTTCACACAGCAGAACTCTGTGCTGCCTTCTTTGTGACTCAAGGCACATGTATTGAAATAAAGGAAAACAAAACATGTACAGTAACTAACATGAACCCATCATTAAGGCATATGTTTTTCAAAGATTTTTTTTGAAAAAAAACTAAAAAAAAATTTTTTGTAATTTCCAGCATTCACTTCATGCTGTTTTATGACCTCTTCATACCTACAGTTTCAGCCTGCACTCACAGAACCCTGTCACTCTCAACCCAGGAGCTTGGGCAGAGCATCAATAGTGCCTGATTTTCATACACATCTTAATTGCTGGTGATCCTTTAGGAAGTCCAAACAAACCAACAGAGCCATCTGTCCTTGCCCTACGGCTTGGCAATCACCGTGTCACAATACAAACCAAATTAATCTTGACTTCTTTGAAGAACCTGAGAACTGATTTAACACCTGAAACTCAGGGACAAGGACAAGGACTGCCTCCTCCCTCCAGCTATCACCACATTCAAGACCAAGCTACTCCACACTGAGCTTTGTTTTTATGTTCATGGCTGCCAGCTCAGCCACAAAGTAGTGGAAGACGTGGGGCACAGGGACAACCTCGATGGCGTCCACCTTGTTGCAGACAGAGCAGGAATACCTCCTGCTGCTGGTCACAGAGGAGTGGGACAGTTTCTCCAGCACAGGGGACGTCATGCTGCCGCAGCTGGTGCACACGTAGGCTACGGAGCCGTCGGAGCAGTTGAACAGGCGGTCCTGCAGCAGGAAGGACGTGCCGTGGGCCAGCAGAGCATCACGCTCCATCTCGCCGAAGCGGATCCCACCTTCCACGTTCCTCCCCTTGACAGGCTGGTTGGTGACGGCATCTCGGGGCCCTGTGGTCCTCACCTGGAACTTGTCGGAGACCATGTGGCGCAGGCGCTGGTAGTACACCACCCCCACGAAGATCTCTGCCTCCAGCTCCACCCCGCTGATGCCGCTGTACATCTTCTCCGTCCCGAAGAAGTTGTAACCCGCGCTCGCTAAAGTCTCGCCAAAGTACTTCAGAGCAGATTTCTTCTCAGTGAAGGTGAAGGGAGTGGCATCATAGGACACCCCGTGCAGGGCCGCCGACTTCCCTGCCATGCTCTCAATGAGCATCCCAATGGTCATGCGGGAGGGGAAGCCGTGAGGGTTGAAGAGGATGTCTGGAACCATCCCATTCTCCGTGAAGGGCATGTCCTCGACGGGCCAGAGCTGGCTCAGGATACCTTTCTGTCCATGGCGGCTGGCAAATTTGTCTCCAATAGTGGGATTACGGGGAACCCTCACAGTGATGCAAGCCTTCTTGAACTTCCCAGTGCCACGGTCATTGCTGCACAACCTAACGTTGTCCACAATGGCCACTTCCTTACTCCTGTGTAGGTGGGGGAACAGTCGTAGCAAAGGTGTCAGGTTTGCTAACAGTTTTTCATTTCAAAAAGAAAATTAAGCAGAAAACCTAAACCACTTATAAAATGCCTTGGGACAGCTGAGAAACACCACCATTCTTCCAAGTACTACTCAGTAGTGAGGGAACTCAGATTATATAAGAATTAGGGCAAAGAAGCAATACAAAGGCATCTTCCAAGTGCCATTCAGGTACCACTTTCAGGTTAGGAGGTAATATGCCACCCATGATTTAAAATAAGGATAATTTCAACCTGGTTCATCTGTATCACACTTTGTATCTGATAAACTGCATCCCACTGCCATTTCCATTGTGTTAATGCAGCAGCTCCTCTCCCTACCACCAATAAATTCACACCATACTGATGTGAAAATAAAATAAAGAACCTGATTCAGTCCTTCAGTAGGGAGGGAAGTTCAGAGCAGAAAGGGAAGGCAAAGTGTGAGCTTTGACAAAAAGTGCCTTTTTCAGGGGTGTGCTCCTTCTCCAAAGGAGCCCTCAAGCCTGATATTTCATGTGTCAGGGGTCTGCTGCAGGCTTAACTGTTATCCTGTCCAAATACAACCAGCACAGGCAAATCACCAAAAAAATACCCTCCTGGGATAAGCCAGCTCTGCATCACACACTGGCTTGGAGAGAAGATGTGACACATGCCTGGGAGTCATTCACAGCATGAACTTTATGCCATGGACACTATTATGTGAGGAGAAAAGGGAACACCTGCAGGGAAAGGGCCAACTGCTCTCCCCAGTGGGTGAGACAAGCTGTACTTACGGATAGTGCACAGTGAAGGTCTCCCCTGTGTTGAGGTTCATGAAGCTGTAGAAGGGGTCCCCAGGCTGCAGGATAGACCCAACAAAAGGCAGTCCATCAGCATCCAGCTTCTCCCCAATGTTTGGATCGCCAGGCTTGATGCCAAATACTAAATTATCACCTGCCCTGCTGGCTTTAAGGGCAAGGTCAATGCTTTCCACCTTGATAACACTTCCATAAGCAAATCCTCTCTGCCAGGAAGATTTATTTACAATCTAAAAAGGAGAAACAAAAGCCTGTTGAAGACTTATTGATAACTTCAAAAAAGAAAACATTTACAAAGCTAAGCATCAGATCAAAAATGGGACCATTGCCTTTTTAAAGCCCCCCCAGTAAGTCACCACTCCAAAAAGCTCAAGCCTCACATAACCCCAGTATTTTTCAAAGCTGGAAGGCCACTGCCTTGGACAAATGAAGCTCTGCTCCACTGCCAGCACCTCCAGCATGGCCTACTGTAACAACACAACCACTGTACTGCTGAATCTGTCCAAAAAGTGTGAGGACCAGCAGAGACAGAAAGCGGGGTCTTCTCAGCTGAGTATCACCCCTACTCCCAGTGCCCCACATCAAATTCCTTTACAGGACAGCAGGATTTTTTCCTTCTGGGGGCTTACCATTGCATCTTCCATGTCATAGCCACTGTAGGAGATGACAGCCACGATGGAGTTGGTGCCAACAGGATAGCTGTCCATCCCATAATAGTCATACATGCTGGGCCTCACCAGAGGGCTCTGGGGGGTGTGCAGGCGGTACAGCTTGTTATCTGAGCGATCCCTGTAGTTGTAAACAGGAAACCCCATGGTCTGCTTTCCTAGAGGAAAGGACAAAAACCTGGATTTATTCCTCTGTTATCTTGTTAAGAAAAAAGCTGGAAATATCTACAAATTTAGAGGGACTTTCAATCTTAAACCCCTTGGAATTTAATAATTGCCCTAAACTCAGATATAATTTTTTCTGTAAACCACAATACTCAATTCCTTTCACAGCATTTCATAAGGACTGCATCTAATTTTGTTTTCTTTTCTGCAATTTCAAAATCTCCACAAAGGCTGGTGTGGTGTTTCTGGTTTTGCTTGCTGGGAGATTTTTTTGTATGTTTGTGTTTTTTGTCATTTTAGGGGAATGTATGTCAGTCTTCTCCCCAGTGTTTCCCAGAGTGAGGCCTGTGTTACATTTTTCCCAGGCCAAAAAGCATTTGCTTCTGCAGCATCAATATCCTGGCAAGGGAATTGAGTTTTGAACAGTCATATTGCTACTTGCAGAAAAGTATGAGAAAGAGGTGGTATTTTAAGGACATCTTTCTGATAATACTGTCAGAAATTCAATATACCAGAGGGGTCAATCCCCTTGCCCAGGATCTTGCAGCATTGGGTACTGCAGCACTTACCCATCTGGCACTGGTACATGTTCCGTGGACTTTGGTTGTGGTCGGAGAAGGGAATGAGATTGGCCACCACGCTCAAAATGCTGTGAGGGAAGAGCTCCTGGTGAGTGGTCACTCCAGGCACCACCTCTGACTCCAGTGTGGCCACGTTCATGAAGATCTGCAAACATCAATTTGGATAATACTTGTTCACCTCCTTATTTTAAAGGGAACAAAACAAAGCTGTCTCCGATGGATTTCTATCCATTTCAGTTTTAGCTGTGGTTGTCTGCACTGTAGTGTACTAGCAAGACAAATCAGACAGCTGGTAAAACACCTATCACAGATTAGCTGCAGGGGAAGAAATCCTGAAATACAAAACTGCAGTAATGTGTCCTCCTGTCTGTCTCCCACTTTAAAAGTTCCAAGTTGGTGAGCTCCTGAGCAATCCACTGCTTAGCTGTCCAGGAGCCATCTGGCAAACACAATATAACACAAGATGACGTGGTACACACAACACAGCAATCCTTCACCTCAAATCTTCAGAAAGTTAATGCTGAGAACAGATTTGAAGATCTCAAAAAAATCTCTACAGTCCAGCTATGACTTACCAGAAATCAATTTGCTGGAGTGAAAAATCCCTTTTGTCACTTATTCTAGCTCTTCAACACAAGCTTCATCCTCAGCTCCTTTCATAAATATTTTCCAAACCCATTTTTGATGCCAGGTACCTCTGTAACATGGGAATATGCAAACCTCACCTGTTCCAGAGTCCCAATCCATTCGTTCTTTCCATACGACACGTTTTTGACAGGCCGCACCATCCGGCAAGGGTTGGTGAAAATGAACAGCCCAGGATACAGGCTGGGTTTTCCTGTCATTGGGATAAGGACCACTTCTGCCCGTGCAGGAAATCTCTTCTCTTGTGTTATCTGTTCGTGCAAAGAAATAACAATTTAGAAGCTCAAACCAAGTTTAACTGAACTGCATCCCCCTGGTCACACAATGAAAATGTCAACCATAAGTGTAGCCACTAATAAAAAGCTATGGAGAAGAGTTAGAAATACTTTTAGAAAAACCTCCACCAAAAAAAAAAAAAAAAAAAAAAAAAAGAGTATGTCTTATCTTACATCTTCCAAGAAAATGTTCTTTAAAAAATTGTAACTTCATAAACCAACAGATGAAGGATATGGATAAAAAAAGATAACACCAAAAGCACACTCCAATAATAATATACAGCCAAAGATAACTTATTGGGTCAGATTAAAAAAACAAAACAAAACAAAAAAATCTAAGGAGTTCCAAACATTCCTATTTTTGACCAGTGCATGTTGAGGGTGTTTAGCTAAGAAACAATTCAAACAAGACAACATACCTTGAAGCGGCGGAGGGTTTGTGCAATCTCGGGAGCGAACTCCTGCTCCACCCAGCCCACCACGGAGCCATCCAGCACAACTCTGTAGCACTCTGAGTAAGGCTGGCTTGGAGCTGCATCAATGGGGGTGACACCTGTGGGAACAGGGGTTGATGGAAAGAACAGCGAAAAAAAATGACAAACAAAACACAGAAGTTATTTCTGCATTGCTCATTTCATACCAAGAAACTTTCTGAGACATCAAAAAATTCTTGGCAAAGCCACAGTCGGGTTCAACGGAAAATGAAAAAAAAAAGGCATTTACAACTAAATGTCATTCCCCTCCCCATTTTTCTGACTGAAATACGGATTCTCATTATTGTGGTAATCACAGGTGAACTGCAGTTCAACTAATTACAAAGTTACTGCTTAGTCCAGTTTCTCAGAGCTGTGTGCAATTCCTTGTGCTTCAGTGAACATCCTCACACTACAGCACACAGCTGAGAAACACTGACACTGAATTTTACAGGCTGTGCCTGTACGAGCAATATGTTATTTACCACTAAGCAGAAGCCCAGTAAGTACAGGTCAAACTTAATTTCACCTTCTCAACTGAGCAGTGTGCTGTGCTGTTGTGTGGAGAACCTTTCCAAGGCACGGGGCTGCAGGGCAGGGAGCTAAAAAAAGAACACTTCACTAAACCCTCAGGCCAGTAAAACATACCCAGGGAGCACAGCAAAGGTGGAATGTCTGCCACGGGCACCATCTCGGTGACGATTTCACACAGAGCTGTCATGTGGTTCATCAGCCCACAGGGCTCCCCGTCAGGGGTGTCCACGGGGCACAGGAAGCCCCAGGACTCGGGCAGCAGCTTGCGGACGGTCGTGGTTCTCATCTGGGAAAACGCTGCCCCTCTGTGGATGCAGCGGAAGTGGGAGAGGTAGCGGATGAAATTCAGCTTGTCCCCCACCACGCACAGACCGCTGGCCTGCAACATGCCCAGCCCTAGGGAACAAAGGTGGGATTTATGTCAGGACCTCATCCAGCTTTAACAAATACAGGATGATGTTGCAAGACAGTTTATTACTTTTCACCGATGACCCCTAAAGGTGCTCACACTGGATCCCAACAAGGGAGTGCATGTGCACAGGCAACTCGGTGATGGGTAAAAGACCTAGAGACCTTAAATTCTAAGCTATTCCTTGAAATAATTCCTTTTACAAACATGGCAGTAATTTCCAGTGAAGTGACTAGGAATTTGCAGCTGGTATGTTTTACCAAAATGCTGCAGGTTTTTAGTCTAATTTCATTTTCTACTGGGCACTCCATTACAACACTGTCATATGGACACTTCAGGGAACCATTAGATAAATGTGAATATACATCAGCAAACTAGTTTCTCTCCATTTAAGCTCACATGAATAATGGGGCAGTTCTGATTAAAAATGCCCCTTCTGTCTTACATTGCACTTCCTAAGAAGAAATAATCTTTGGGAAAGCAAATCAAATTATGGTTGTGGACAATGCTAAATTTAATTTCAACTATTCATCTGGGTAGAGGCTTTGCTTTTATAACTAACCTGTTCTATACCATACACAATGTTTATGCTTGTGCATAAACCATGCCTTTTTCCTCAACTACTCCTTTCTTCAAACCCCTTTCAGGAATTCAGTGACAGTGTACAATGTCTGCCTACAAGCACTTGTTTCCAGTTAAGAGCTCAATTTTACATTGTTCCTCAATCTGTTTTATAGGAAAAAAAGAGGAAAAATAGCAAAAAGCATCTTAAGCCTGCAGATTTACCTGTTTTAGACCGCAAGTTACCAGTTGCAAGCAGATACTCGAATGGCTTGGAGAAGTCTGGTGCCAGGGTGAATGCAGTCACCAGGGTGTCTGCATTTATCCCGAGAGCTGACTTTTCTGCTCTTTTCTCCAAAACAAACCTAACAGATTGCAGCCAGGTTTCAAGCCTCTCCTACAGTTTAAAAGTGAGAGATTTAAAATTAAAACAGGAGAGGAAAGGCTCGAATTAGAACATCAGTTCTAATCTAGCACATCAGCTGCACATGCTACAGAACTCCTCTGAAATGAGCAAGATGGACAACTTTTAAGGAACTGACAGTTTTCCAGGTTTATTTCCAACACTGACTTCATTCTATCAAGATGCTGATTGTATATGTCAACACAGAACTAAAAGGAAAACACCCACCCAACAGCTTGGCATTGACTTCCACCCAGAATGGTGATGAGCCTGGCAAATGAACTACAACAACAGGATTTCATAAAGCAGAGACAAAACCCAAAGCAGAAACTGTACCTATAATCTGACCGCAAGGATAACTGTATACAGTATACACTGTGTCCACTGTATGCTTTAGACTATTTAGGATCTTAGGATTCAAAAAAAAGGGCTCTTAACTCACTCCCCTGCTGATCTCACAGCAAGGGTAGGCAAGAAAGCAACTTCTTCTGGTTCCTGGTAGCTGTTCTATATAGCACTAAAATGCTTTCCCAAGTTCACTTTCAAACCACTCAATTAGTAGAAGGGTTTTTACAGTTTTTCAATGAAAGAGTGCTAAAGAAAATTCTGGCTAAAGGGGAAAAGAAAGATTAAATAATTATGTAATAACTCAGGGAAGTATCTTATTTGGGGATGAGAGAAGTATCTTATTTGGGGATGAGAACTAGTATTCCACAGTGAATTTCATGGGACAGTCAAGCTTCTGAACACAACTACTCTCTTCTCGGCACCCTAAAATGAGGTATCCCTATAAATTGAATGGGAATAGATTAGTAGTAAGTTCCTTGTTTAAGTCAGAAGCATGTTACCATCTTTCTGATCCATAAAGAAATTTAAAGATGTGGGAGCCATGACCTTACCTTTAAAAACATAAGGAAAAGCTGTCCTGGGGTAAGCACCTCATGATTCATGAGACTGTCTGGATTATCCTCCATGCACTCCCCTTTGGCAAAAGCATAGAGCTTCTGGGTCATCATACAGAGCAGGTAGAACTTTTCAGTTCTGTTGGTCAGGTGAATGCAGATACAATTGCTGAAGGAAGAGAAAGAAGGAGGAAAACCACCATGATCTCTTCATGCTAGCTTCATGCTCTTCAAGTTGCTCCTAAATAATAGTAATTTTTTTTTTTAATAAAAAGCCTAACAAAGCAAGTAGATGTAAACTACAAAACATTTCTGTTAGCACTATCAGTACCCTGCCACAGAAACTCCAAATCTCTTCTGCTACCAAGCCATGTATGGAAAACTGTGGGCTGAGCAACAGTCTAGCATAAACAAAGAAGGAAAACTACAACTAATTCCTGAAGCTGGAGGAAGAGCAAACACCTGCTTTACCAGAAAAATGAGTATTTTAGTTGAACGCCTGCCAAACTGACAGTCTCAAAGCCAATTCTTCCACTGCTTTCTAACTTATTTCAGGAAAGATTTTAAAGCATCTCTTTTCTACCATTTTAAAAGATAAAAATTATTCAGAGTTGCCAGAAATTGTGTGAAACTGAAAATAAACTGCTCAACAAATGGATCCTCAAGCAGTCACAGAGCTAGCTTTAACCTTCTTTTCCTCAACCTTTGTGTTTTTCATCAGTGACATCACAAAAATCCCATCTAAAAAACTGTCACTCTCTTGTGAACCTGCTTTGGGAATGCTCCTATCAATACATCAAAATACATATCATCATAATACTCTTACATATGCCTATAAATTCAGCACAGTGACACTGGATCACACCCACATACAGACCTGAGAATGAAATCTGCAGCCTGTTCATTGCTGTACCACTCAGGCAGGTTGAGTTTCACTCTGAAGCTCTTCCCCAGGTAATCCAGGACGTTTTGCTGTGTCAAACAGCCGGCATCCACCACTGCTCTCAACATCTCAGTAACACAGTTCCCAAAAAAGGTGTCATCTTCCCTTCCTTTCACCAACTCTTCAAAAATCTGGTAGTCTGGGAAATTCACTAATGCCTGGGGGACAGAAGTTTATCAGATCAGAAAAATAAGGTCATAACAACATCTGTCTACAAAATACAGCTGAAGAACTAAAGCACCCCATGATTTAGGTTTTCAGTGCTCCAGAAATGCCCTTCCACAATGAAAACTGCCAAATGCCGTGGGGTTGAGACACTTAGAGAGTAATGCAGGGGATATTCATACACAGAAAATGATCTCCATCCAGACCATACATTAGAAAAACCCCACAAAACCACGAAAGGGTGACTCTCCCCTCATCTCCTGTCCCTGCAGACACTTCCTCTGCTGCAGACTGAGTGTTTGATTACAGTATTACACAGATGACCTTTCTCCAACCAGAACAGAAAGGCTGGCTGAAAATACTCCAAGTGGAATTAGCCTCTTCTCATCACTTAAAACAAAAATGTTTTGCAAATGTTGAATGTTATTCAATATAGAAAGCACAAGCACTCACCACTTACCTTCAGAGCAAATCCCAAGGGGAGGAAGAACAACTCTTTGCGAAAAATGAAATTCAGCATGACGCAGCCATTTTCCAAGTAGTGAAGGTTCATATTTATTGCAGTATGCTCATCCTTGACACAGTGCATCACCACCCCTGCAAAAATCACAACATCAGCATGAGCCGCACAAAACCAAGTGGCTGCATCACTGTGTCATGTCCAAGGAGGTGTGAGACAATTCATGAGAGAAACCTTGGTACTTGATGGCTGAGAACGTGAGGCAGATGTCAGTGTGTCACTTCAGTGTCAGTGTGCCACTTCAAATAAACACACCAGCTCAACTCAGCTCTTGGCGAAACAGAGC
This sequence comes from Bombycilla garrulus, assembly GCA_013400315.1. NCBI lineage: Eukaryota > Metazoa > Chordata > Aves > Passeriformes > Bombycillidae > Bombycilla > Bombycilla garrulus. The sequence goes on from VXBU01005974.1 coordinate 206,714, forward strand.
TGTGTCTCAGGACAGCCAGCACATTGGCTGAGAGGCTTGGATGATGCAGAAAGTTTTTAAAGAAAGACCCAGGCCTCAACCATCCTGTTTGCAACCTTTGGTTGTGGGACAGAGTAACACAAGTACTGATCCTAACTGCACTGTTATCTCTATGTTTGGGTGGCAGTGCTACAGCAGCATTTCCTTGTCCTGCTCCATGCTATCCACTGCAGGACAAAGAAAAATAAAACTAAAAAGGACCATCTAATCTGCCACTGCCTTAAAATAAACTTGAAATAAATTAGTGTGGAACTACAGTGTGTGCTCAAGCACCACGGTCCAGTCAAATCAGCAACTGGCAACACCCGAGTTTAAAATGCTATTTAACATCTTCCAGCTTCAATTTTTAACTGGTTTTGTTGAGTACACATGACAAAGGGAAGGTGCAGCAATGAACCCAGTTTACTTTGCTTTGTGGATATTAAATCTGCCACCATGAAATATAGACAAAATCAGTGAAATTAGTTCAGTGGATTATAGTGACTTGTATTGAAGGTGGGGTTTTAGTTACACCTTCCATGGAACAAAACGTGACAAGTACTGCAAAGCTTGGAATAAAATCTCCTTCACTCCCCATGGGTAGCTCAGACAGCTCCCACAAGGCAAGTCCCTGCTTCTTGCTTGTACCATCATGATGTGTCTACCCTTTATTCCTATGTGCAGCAAAAAATATTAACACAAGAGCCGTAACAAAACTACTGAAATTCAGCTACAGATGGTCACTCCTGTTTGTCCTCAAGCAGTTGTTACCAGGATACTGCAGGAAATTGCTGCGCTTACCATACTCTGTGAAACCAGGGCCTCTGTTTTTCCACTTGTGTCTTGTCATCGCAAGAGGGAAGTTTCGCCTGGGCATAATCAGCATCCTGATTACTTTTTCTAAGCCATTGATTATAAAGTAGCCTCCCATTTCCTGGCAGGAAAAGAAAAATAATTTTAATATACTTAGAAACTCAGAACTGGCATTGTGAGTAGAAGAAAAAAATGACTGTATTATACACAAAAACCAAACATTTAACTGGAAGTAGCAAGACATGATTCAGCCCAGCTTTTGGAAAGGCTGTACTCCTTATCAGGGACTTACCAAGTCTAACTGTGGCAGAGTGCAAGGAAAAGGATAGATGTTCCATGATTTAGAAGAAGAAAAAAATCTTTGTCATCAATGGCACATCTCTGAAGGGCTGACATTAGCTTTTTAAAGTAAGTGCTCTGAAGTTCTCATTTTGAGTTTACAAACCAGAGGGATTTTCAGAGCAAAAGATCTCTGTGTGGTCACATAGAAGCTTACTTTTCTGATTCTCTTTTGTAGTTTGCTCTCTCTTTTTCTGTAATGTCAAATGCAGCACTAAATAATTCTGTATTCAATTATAGACAGCTAACATGCTACTGGGGAGACAGGAAAAAAAACTGCAGAAGACAAATGGGAATGCAAATGTCTCTTTCAATGCCTGTTCTCCAAATCTTTCCCTCCACAGAGTTTCCTTCATAGCACTAACAGCTGCTGTGTAGCAGCTGACAGGTTCTATACCAAAACTGTAGGTATTGACAGCAAACAGATCCCTCGGCTCAAAAACAGTCATGGCTACAAACTTCTCCAGCTGCTTCACTGAGCCCCCAAAAACAAGAGAGAAAATAGGAAATCAAACTTGAAACAAAATATAAATGTTCAAACCCTGCACAGACAAGGAGACCCCATAAACATGAGAGAAAAAGCTTTCAAGAGAAAATGAGAAGTCAAACTTGAAATAAAATATAAATGTTTGAGCCCTGCACAGAGAAGGTGACAAGACAGACTTGCTCAGATAAAACACAGACTTTCCTGACCCTCAAAATCCCAGTTACCTCTTCCTCCTCATGATGCTGCAAGAGGTCTTGTGGAGAAAATCCACAGAGGTTGCACAACTTGGACCTCACCATGATTGGAATATACCCTAAAGCCTGTTTAAGGTTTCCTTGTGGAATGTCATTCACTGACCAGGTGATGTCGGCCTAAAACGATACAACACCAAGAGTAAGCAAGTTAAGTTGCCTTTTAATATTTCCTGTTATATTAACTGTACCTTTCATACAACCACAAGCAGTTGAACAGACTTGGATCACTGTAAAATGGTAGCAGTAATATTAAAAAGAGCCTGTAGATACATGCATAAAGATTACACTATGGGAAACAATCAACATAGGCTTACAAAAGAAAACCACATAAGTCTAGAACTAGGTAAAGACGCTGCTGGGTGAGTGAACAAGGCTGGTCTGCTCTCCTTTGCCTTTCAGACCCTTCAACAGAGCAGCCTAAATAAAAAAGGCAGCCACAGGATAGGAAAGGAAACCTCAGAAGGTAACAGTGAGAAGTATAAGAGAGCAAGTGTCTACTGAAAAGACATCCACACTACAATCCTGATAAAATCTCTCCTTTCTTCACTTGGCATGTTCATGAGTGATCTGAAAAGCAAGAAAGAAAAGCATGCAGGAAAGAAAATTTATTAAAAAATATTAGAACTTCTGGCAGTGGGTCTGCAGGAGGACTGTGGGAGCAAACAGTCCCAACTTCACACACAGAATGACGGGCTTTGAAAGAGCCACTGTCCTGCAGGAAAGAAACACTGGCACTGCAATACAAGAACATGCGTTCAACACCTGGCAGCAGCTAAAATGAGTAAACTGAGTCTCAGAAATGACCGGAAAATGGAAGGGAAATGTTACTGCCCCTCTTTAAGTCCACTGGGCAGCTTTATACAGGGACTGCTGCAGTCTGGTATGCACCTGAAGTGATGACCAATGGTCTACAGCTGCTCAGCAGACTGGAGCTCACATCTTACCCCGGGGCAATGGGAACTGAGGGATGAAACTGAGGGAGGGATCTAGAGCTAAAGCAGCTCGGTGGGGACAGGGAATGATTACTGACTATCTTCTGCTGTGCATGGGCAGGGAAGAGGAGAGGTTAACCTGTCCCAGCACAAAACAACGCCTTTTCACACAAGGCACAGCAAACTGTTCTAACTGCTCCAAGCATTCAAAAACTAATTAAGCAGACAGACAATGGGGAAAAAAAATATATGGGAAATAATTCAGGTAAGAAAAATAAAATCAGCTCTAGGTCAGGAAAATCTAAGATCCACTGGGAATACAGCTATGAACAATCTGCACTGTCCCACTTCCATCTTCAGAAGAGGTACTGCACTTAAGAGTGACTTTTACCACAATAAGGTGTACAGCTTCAGAGAAATAAAAAAAAACAACAACAAAAAAGAAAACAAGCAAAAAACTGAAATTCCAAGCAAGCAGTCCCTTGCACCAGGTGCCTCACAAGCAATCAGTTCAGACACAACTACACAATTTTAATAGAAAACAACAAAGTGGAATCTTTCCCGAGTGGAAAGGAAAATATCTGCTGAGGATGCTTCCTCTCTAGGCAAATTTTAAGGCACTTCAGGAAAACCATGAACCTGTGAACAAGAGAGATTTGTAGCTCTAAACTTCTGTACGGGAGCAACGCTGCTTTTGAAACCTGGATTCCTACAGAAACAAGATTTGGATGATGCTGCCCTCTGGGATGACACGGGTCTCCATCCAAGGTCTTCCAAGGTGGCTGGCTGCTTGCAGGAAGAAAGCGACACGGGAAAGGAGGGCAGCGGGGCAGGGACCACGTGCGAGGAAAAACAGTGAGGCCACATCACCAACACCCCAGAGCCCAGTGGGGCAGCGCTCCCTGAGACCAGTGAGCCGGGAAGGGGCCTTTAAAACTACAGCACAGGGCCCGGCCGGGACAGGGACACGCGTGTGCGGGGCGCGGGCACTCACCGTGATCCTGCCGCGGTAGGTGCTGCGGAGCCCGCGGCACTCGGCCGGGAACACCCTCCTCTCCTGGCACACCGTCCCGGCCGGCACGGCGGGAGGGGAGATGGACACCCCGACCAGCGTCAGCGCCAGCCGCTTGTCCATTAGCGCGAACTCCACCGGGGGCACATCCTGCAACGGCACAGGGTCAGCGCGGCGGCGGGGGAGAGCCCGGCCCCGCGCCCCCCGTCCCGCGACCCCCGCACCTGCACGGCGCGATAGACGCCCTCGCTGACGGCGTAGTTGAAGGACTCGATGTGGGCTCTGGTGAGGTCGCGCTGGGTGGTGCCGCGCCGCGGCGGCCGCAGGCGGTGCGGGTCCGGGCGCGGCTC
>VXBU01005974.1:211224-247051 GCA_013400315.1 Bombycilla garrulus
TCCGCTCCATCCCTGTCCCCTCCGTCCCTGTCCGCTCCATCCCTGTCCGCTCCATCCTTGTCCCCTCCGCTCCGTCCCTGTCCCCTCCGTCCCTGTCAGCTCCGCTCCATCCCTGTCCGCTCCATCCCTGTCCGCTCCGTCCCTGTCCGCTCCGCTCCATCCCTGTCCCCTCCGTCCCTGTGGTCACCCCGCGGCTCCGTGCCCCCGAGCTGCCCTCCTCCCGACAGGCGCTCCCGCTCGCCCTGAGCACCCGTCACCCATGTCCCTCCCCGCGGCCAGCCACGTGCGCCCCGGGAACAGGAGCCTGGACATCCACCCATCTCCATCACTCTCTGCCACCTCCGCAACCCCGCTATTCCCCAGCTCCCACCGCTGCCGGGACAGCCCAGGGGGTGAGGCCAGTTCCCGGGGTCCTGGGGACTTGGCACCCCAGGAACCCGCTGCCCCAAGGAAACACGGCAGGCTGTGGGGTTCGCATGTTTTAATGATGGTTTAGGAGCCATGTGGATAGATGTGAGCTCACCGGAGAGCCGGGAGCTCGGGTGTTCGCCAGCCCCGCATGCACATGCTGGCCTGAGAGCAGCAGGGCACACGATCCCAAGCCTGACGGGCGAGCAGCTCGGCAGCGCCCCGTGTACCCCACATCCTCCCAACACCCGAGGGTTTCCCGAGGGTTGCCACAGTAGACACTGTCATGGAGCACGATTATGAACGGCACAGCGTTGCTCTCCTGGGAGAGAGCTGCGTGTGGAGAATAAGAAATGCCGAGAGCAGGGACATGCAAACGGTCCTGAAGGGCACTGGTCACAGTCACCTGGATGAAATCGGCGTTTGAGCCTTTCTTAGACTCCTCCGGCGATCTCCATGGACTGTGGGCAGCCACCAGATTTCAGCAGAAGCATGACATGACTAACTCAGATGGAATAAGCCACATGGGAGTTACCTGAAACCCAGAGTCTAGTGGGACCAGACCCTGCTGGACAACGCAGCCAGAACACCTGGGCCAGGAATTCTTCATGGATGACATGAAGGGATACAACTAAGACTAGAGACATTCTGCAGTACGGTAGGTGTCTTCTGGAAACCCAGCAGTATCCTGGGTGAAAGCTCAGGAGAGAGAGTAAGACCTTTTCTACTGACCTTTTAGCTGAAATAAACTAGAAAACATTTATTGTTGTATATTCCTAAAAAAAGAAACAAACAGAAGTCTCACAGGGGCTTGTGAGCATCACTTGCAAGGTGCACCCATGGCTGCAATGCCCAGGCCTCAGCCATACACACATCCTCTACTCCACCTCATAGCTTGTATTTTGGGCAAAGCTTTAGGCACTGTGCTCTCTGTCCTTTATCATTTACCTTCTGTGCTTTACTTTGGGGGGCACTTTGAGAGAAGGTGGAAAATACACCTTTTACTCCAGAGGATGTTGCTTATTCCTGAAAAATTCAGCAAAAAGAGGATTCAAGTGTCCCTGAAACACTACCTCCCCCAAGCCCAGCTGGAAAGGCAGGGTATGAATAGCTGCATTGTCTGTAGTTGTGGCTCTACCAGCAAGAATTATCTAAATTTCCCTTTTGAGGAGGATGCGTCTAGCACCCCAGAAAATGAGCATTTCTCAGTTCATTGTGACGGGGAAATTTTTCTGTTCTTGTCTGTCCTAGAGTTTATGAGAGCTCAGCTGTCACCTCAGGCACATCCTGGATGAGAGCAATTGCTGTGAGGTCTTCCCACTGCTGGGCAAAAACCAAGCAGTTTTTAAGCTCAGCTAAGCTAACATGAAAATGTCAGTGGAGATGTGGTGAACTTTGCAAGCTGAGTAACAACCCTTAAAAGCCTACATTTTACCTTGGTGAGTTACCACCACACCTCACCTGACTGCAGTGAAATTCTGACACCTCTGTGCTATCACAAGCTTAGAAAACCCAACCAATCCTCCCCCCACACCCTTCTCCCTGCTTATCACCCAGCCCCTTCCAGGCAGGACTGTCTGCTGCATGAAGAACTCTGAAGTCTCCATCACAAGCAGAGTACACCAAAGTGCAAGGGTTTTCTGAGGAAGACAGAAATTCCATTGCTTGATTCACTTCCCATTACACACAGGCAGCTTGTACTCTCCACAATGTCTTCTTGCTTGTTTGTTATGGGGAACAGGAACCAGTTTCTTTCCATGACCACCTCTCCCTACCAGAGGGAGGATGTGCTGGGCTCACACTGAAAATTCAGGTATACTTCACAAAGTGGAAAACTTGACAGGGATTTAGGTTATACTTGAAGCAGATGTTATGTCTGAAATTCACAGACCTCAAGGAATTTAATCTTCCCTCCCAAAGCACCTGATTTCCCAGATGTATGGCACACAGGAATCTCTCTCTTCTGGTTTACAAACCCACCTTCCCCCTAGCTAAGATCAAGTTGTGGACTGTGTTCAGGGCAGAAGATTCCAGTACCTGTCAAATGGAGTAGAATAAAGTTGGCTGGATCAAATGGGATTTTGGTGGAAAGATTTCAGGTTCAAGCCTCAAGTAAATAATGAAGGTGAAATCTGAGAGAAGAGCCTAAATTCACTGCAGTGCCTCAGAAACTGGGATCAGGTTTCTTCTACTTGAAACATTCAGCACAAAAATGATGCTAGAAATCCTACAGCCTGCCGGTGAGCTCTGAGGGGATCTCTCTACCTCTTAAAGCAGAATCCAACTGCCTCAGACTGGGACAGACACTGATTCAAATCTCAATAGGAAAAGGGATAGCTATAAATAAAGAAAACCACCTTCCTTGCTTGGGTTAATTCACCACCTGCAGTTCAGCACCCTTTTGCCAGCCATTGCCTGGGTGTTCAGCCAACCAGCTTGGAAAACGACCTAAGGAAACTGACTTCTTGGTGTTCCTGGTTTTAGGCACCAGGAGAGCTTGCTCCTTTCTATATAACAGAGGAGGAACAAAGGAAAGGAGTCACCTATTTGGAGCTGAGCTAAGGCACTAATGATGCAGTAGGTGAGGAAAGAATAAACACAGCAGGAGGAGGACAACTCCATCATTCTCTTCACTCAGTTCCCTTAAAAAACCCAGTGTTATCTCTATAGAAAAGGAGGAGCTAATACAGCATTACAGTATCCCTGCTGGGGTTTCATTTAAGGTTGTTTTGTTGTACTCCCAGAGAGATTTGTTTCAGGTATCAAAGTCACAGGAGCTGTTTCTAAAGTGGATTTGGTGAATGCAGGCAGAGTTATCTGAGCAGCGCTGGCTCATCACAGCTCTGTGAGGATGCCTGTTTTGTTGTTTTTTTCCCTGTGGTCTCCCAGAAATTATGAAGCCTGTCTCTATTACTTTTTGGCATGTTACTGAGATAAGCCACCAAACTGTGCTGACCCGAGGGGTGCAGTCTCTCCCTGTTCACAGCAGTGGCAGTTGTGGCGTCATCACAGCTTGATGAAGATCGACGATGACTGGCTCATCCTCTGCCCAGTGTCGTTCAGGGGGAAAACGCTGGAGATGGCTACATCCACAATTCCTTGGCAGAGCTCTGCATACAGCTTCCTAAAAGATGAGAGAGAGAGAGATAGAGAGATAGAGAGAGAATCAGATACCCAGGCAGGACAAGCCAGCAGACATCTGGCTAATTTTTATGTGGAAATGCATTTTTTCCAGCAAGATCTACAAGATTCTATTTCCTTTATAAGGGATTTCAGAGTGGCAAAAAGGAGGAGAGCTGTATCTCTTCTACCTCCTCCCTCTTTACACCAACAAATACCTTCTTTTTCCATGGTGATAGTTCCTAATATTGCTCCCTTTCACAAAGGACCACAAAACCCATTATCTGTGTTTACAGTTAGGTCAGGCTTCTGAGCAGAGGCTCTGGACCTTCAGGGCTCAGATTTGAGTCTCCACAAGATGCAAAGGGGCAGAAAACATCTCAGGGCTCCTTGTACCAGCCTTCCAGCTCAGGGAGTTGGGATTTACTGCACCAGACTCTGTTCACACAGGAATGTGCTCCAGAGAGGCTGCTCTGATGCATTCCTGGTTTGATGAAATGCTCTGCTGGGGTGCAGGTGTACACATCAGCTTGTGACCAGGCACAGAGGCTTCACAGGACCCTCAGATGTGTGGGATGTGTTTCACCATGGCACAGCTCATGCACAGCAGGATCAGGGAGAAAACAAGGTGTTTGAGATGAGTTAACAACAACTTCATTTTCTGATGGAGGATAGGCATGTGTAATCTCCCTGAATGTGCTGGCATCTGGGACATATTTAGTACCAAAGCTGTTTTTCCCAGGATTACCAATGTCTTTTTCACCATGCCATTATGTGACAGTAAGATGTTTTTTCAGCTCCTGGGAATGTTATTGCTTACAGCAGCCATTTTTTTTTTCTTAAATGGAAAAGCTGTGTGATACAAGTGCTAAATAAATTAAAAAATATCCTGAACAGGAGAAGTCACAAATAGCCAAAACCTACCTCAGCTGCTTTCAATTTTCCAAGTGCCCAACAAAGCCCTTGGTCTTCCAAGAGGCACAAAGCAAATAGGGCACTGCTGCAATCCAAATCCACCCAGCAATAGCCAAATTCTACCCATACCCAGCAAGGCAAGGAGGACAAGGCAGTAATTGCACCATGGTGCATCCTGGACAGAAAGCTTCCCCAGCTCTAGCCCTGAAAAAGCAGCTGAACAGGCTGTCTGGTAGGTTTGACCTGCATTTTTTGCCTACTGTTAGTGATGATCTAACCCAATTTAATCAACATCTAATCTGATCAAATTCTAATGCAGTGATGTACAGCCTGTATTTTTTTTTTTAATATGATACAGATGCTCACTTAACAAAAATTTCTGCTCTCCTGCAACTGTCTCAGTCACGTAATACAGCACCTCCTGCTGTGCCTACACAGAGACGTTCATGGCCAGGGCTGTTTGGCTGTTCCAGCCTCCCTGTGGCTGCTGGAAGAAGCTCTAATCCAATCTCTGTGATACCAGAAGGGTTAATTCAATTTTTACTGTGCCTATGAACTCTTAGCAGAGAAACAAGGCATGCAAAATCTGCTTTCCCAGCAAGGATGGCTGGAAGATAAGAAAACATCTGGCTCAGGAATACAGGCGCAGCCAAAACAAAGACTGAATCTGGGAACCTGGGGAGAGTTTTTTTGGTAATGGGCAAATTGTACCATGCATGTAGTGACTGTATAGAAGCAAGACATTTGTAAAATCACATGGGCACATAAGGTCAGGAGTTATCCTCCGTGTGACCTGAATAAATTATGCCCTTCTTAACACAAAAAATTGGTGTTAAGGGGTCTTTATTCCAGTTTTCAGAGATTTGATAACATCTGCAGCATCCACAGAGTGCTCTGCAGTCCTGCTGCCTGCAAATTCAGTCACTCAGTTCCAGCTGCTGCCTTTAATGCTACTCATTTAACATGTGTTCATATAAAGAGCAACCACTAGTGGCTCCACAAGAGAGACTGAGAAACAATCTGACTCCCAAAAGTTTAAATCTGCAAACAGAACTTCAACCCAAGAGTAATAAAAATGACCAAGTTATATTCAAACCCATTTGTCCAAAACCCAAGTTATTGCCCCATCTCATGTGGGAAAAGAAGCTGGGAGATAGCAGAGACAAGAGTAATGAACCCAAACTGACTGGCACTTAGAGCAGCGTCCAGTGTCAGCCTGAAAAACTCCCCTGCCATTCACTTTCTTTCACCTTTTTCACTTGGAGCTGGGACATAAGCCACATTTTGGGCGAGGCACATGAATGGTGGCATCACAAGGGTATCACAGAAACTGATTTACTCACTGGGCACATGCTGGGGCCCCGTTGACTTCTATTAGCCAGACCTTCAGCTCCTCATCCACCATGAAGTCAAAGCCAAAGAGCTGGAAGCTCTGGTAGTGAAGATGCTTCGTGCTGATTGCAGGCTCTATACACATAAGGCAGCTTCTGTGAAGGGAAAAACAGAAACTCAGGGTTAAGGCTGCTGTGGACACATGCCTTGCACAGTTAAGTGAGAGGAGCTGCCCTGGAACTGCCCCAAATTACAGAGGTTATGTCCAACACATGCCATGGTAACCAGATCTCTGCAAGTGAGATCCTGTTACCATGAAAATCCATGTGGGGACACCCCTGAGTTAACTCACAAAGAGCTGGAGAGCAGCATCCTCCCTCACCGCTGGGTCAGGCAAGCTGAAAAACACGATGTGCAATGCCACAAGGGGCTGCAGCAAGTCCCCAGGGAACTGCCACTGGATGTTCATTTGCCTTCAAGTCCCTCAGAGATTACGCCACGTCTTTTTAGTGCAATTAACAGCAATGGGGTACTGGCAAAGCAAATTCCTTAATGAAGGACGGCTCTGTCAAGACCTGGATTCTCTGCAGCACAGAGATCTCTCTCCTGGCACTTTCTATGCTCAGGAAGGAACTGGCTCTTGTGGACTGAGTAAGATGACCTAGGCAAAAGCCATGTGCTGCTGCTGGCTGATGGTGGGGGAAGCATCCAGAGCCTACACACTTGAGCTCAGCTTCACTTCCCCTCTATCACCTTTATGCCTTTTTTACTCTCGGCCTCTCCCAGCCCTGTCTTTTGACCTGCTCTCTTCCCTTTTCACTCCATCCTTCTCCAGGCACAGCTGGCAAAATGCAGAGACATGGACACATACCATTGAATCAACAGCACCCACAGAGGTGCCTTTTCACTGAGCAGTGACATGGGGGTATTTATGGCCTTATCTTAAATTTATGCAATTGAAACCTTTCCCTTCTTGCTCTGTCTGGCTCCCCAGCTGTGTCCACACACACTCCCTGTCCCTGAAGGGTTATGCTCTCCTCTGCAGCAGGCAGCTGGCTACCTTATTATGTGTTTGATTTGCAGTAAGATGCTATTCTCAAGCGTTGTGTTCAGGGCATCCATCAGATACTGGTTGAACTCCTCGAAGAACATTTCATTCCCTTCCTCATACCGCCCGTAGTTTTTGGAATATTCCTTCTGAATGCAGTGATTGGTCAAGTGGCAGGTTTTGTCCTGGAAATTAGCACTGTTATAGGGTTCGGAAGAGGTCCGCAGGACACCCTCTCTGTAGAGGTAGATATTATACTGATGATCCACGAGAACCCAGCTCCTGGGGAACAGGAGAACAAACTCTAGTCTCAGTGGCTCAGGAAGAAACAGCATGAAAAAGAAAACTGCTATTACAAAGGCAGAAAAGGTTACCTGATGTCAAACTTGCGATGCCCTGGCTCCAAAAGTAGAGGATTCTCCAGATATTTCTGAATCACGTGCACTTGTCCCTGCTCGTCGATGAAGTCCAGGAGTTCTGCAGCCTCTGAAGAAATCAAGATCCCTTCCCCTGGCACAGAAAGTTGAAAACAAAATTAGGTAGAGGATCCTTCTACCTTTGTTGGAGCTTTTCCAGGCCCCAAGTGGACCATGGCTCATTAGCCCAAAAAAGTGACATGGCCCCAGGGTTGGCCGGTGCCCAAGCAATGTCACAGTCACTCCATGGGAATGAATCTGTGCAGGGATCTCTTTCTTGCCATGCCACAGGCCTCTGGCTCCCCAGAAACCAGGACAATGCAAATGGGAATCAAGGGGACCTGATATGGCACAGCCTGCACGGGGCACATCTGTAGAGGGGTGTCTGTGAGGTATGAGAGATGCAGAGACCTGAGCAAGCAGTGAGGCAGCTGCTCGGCTTGAGAGCAATTTTGTTTTCTTTTACATCTTTTCTTCCTATCTAGGCTTGGCAGGGGTAGGAGGGTGGGGTGGTGCTTGTATTTGGCACTTGGCAAATTTGGTTTTGTTTTGACCCTGGTTTTCAGCAGTTTATAGGGAACAGGGGTTTTGTCACATTTTCTGTAAAGTTTTTTGCCTTTCTTTTTTATTTGGAGAGGGAGGTTTATAGGTTGTTTTTTTTTCCAGACTCAAGATTTTCTTTCCCTGTCTGGCTTCTCTGGCTGCCAGAGGCAATCACACATGCACACTTGTGCAGTGTTGCCTTGCTTACTGAATTCATTTAAGTTATTATCAAAATCATTGCGGAATAAGGAAAAGTACAATTTTAAATTGTTCATCCATGTACTCAGTGCTCCTGCTGTGGAAGCTCTTCATTAAAAAAATGAACTGTGCCATTTAAACACTCCCACATTTTGGCTGAAGCTGTCACTGTTCATTTCTTGCAAGAGTCCACATAGGAAACTTCTGTTGCAGAGCACTGAAGAGAAACCATTTTCCTTCTGTGATTTCATAACGGAATGGCATGGTGCCCTGAGGGATAAGCCAGCTCAGGTAAAGTTATCAAACACTCCTCTGGCACTGTGCCCACTCTTAGGCATTACTTAATTTTCTGGACTAAACCTGATGACTTAATTTTGTGCTGAGTGTTTTTGACGAAATACTGTGCAAAAAAACCCCATTCTTCAAGGGTGCATCAAAGGGGTAAGAGAGGTTTGGAGCACAGGCAGGCTTTGACAGGATCATCCAATGAAGAATACTCCTAGCTGTGACTTCTGAAGGTTGCTGTCAGCACAGACCTGCAGGTCCTTCCACTGCTCCATCCTTTGCTCAGCTTTCCAGCCCTACTGATCTCCCATTCAACCCATCCCTCCACTCTAAGGATGTCTGCCATCAAAATATCTTTCTCATCCATGCTTTATGCAGGGAGTAAGATTTTTTCAGTCTCCTGATTGCAGCAGAGCAAGGCAGAACCTTGCACTGGCACAACTTGAGGCTGTGCACTGGGGGAAGGAGGGAAACAACATCCCTAAGCCAGTAAAGCTGCTGCAGTGGGGAGATCAGCAGGCATTTGTTCCACACTGGCCATATGGCAAATCAAGTCAGTTTAACTGGGCACCCAGGCAGCAACCCAGTGAGGCAGCAAAGCAGCTTATGTGGGGCAGCCTTCCCTGCTCTCAAAGAAAACACCAAAACCTCCAGCCACAGCTGTAAACCCTTAAAATGTTTGAGTCAGAGCATCCTAAACCTTGAATTTTCCTGCTACTGATGGATGATCAAGCTTCTGTTACACCTGTCCCAAGACATGAGCTGTATCTGAATTGTATCTTTCTTGATAATTAGCATGAGCAAGCTTTCTTATTCATCAGAAGTAATCCCCAGATGTATAAAAATTCCCTCTAGAAGATTACCATGAGACTCTGCTTTCCACTTTAATTTGCAGCAGCACTGTGATGAATACAAAAGGCTACTCTGCTTCAGTGCAGAAAAGATGGGGTCACATTTGCATGAAGTATCTGAAGAGTCTGAACCTGCTCACCCTGCAGCAGATCACAGCAACTGCCTTTTCAAATGCCCACATGAATTTTTCTGCCAGTTTATCACACAGAAACACATTCTTGCACTGGCCTAACAAAAGGACTCATCTCCCCTTCATTCCTAATGAAAATAAAGATGCTCTCCCAGTGCGTCTTGGTGACACAGCCAAGAAAACAGAACAGAGAGGGAAGCCAGTGTGAAGGACAGTTTTATCATGCAGCCTCCCTGCAGCAGAAGGCTTTCACATTCTCTTTTTGCAAGGCTGCATCCAAAGTGACTCTACAAATATGAGTAATACATGTGGGCTTGTTCTCTCTGAAAAGACCAAGTCCCTCCTCAGGCTGGGCTCTGCTGCACACATGGCAGGGTAAGTTTTTAAACACAGCCATTCTAATAACATGCCCATGATAACACCATAAGTGACAGAGAGCACACAGTTATCAAAGCACTGCATCTATAGCTGTGTCCAGCTATCTCATAGCTCGTTATTTCTGTAGAGTAAGTGATGGAATGACCCTGGAACAAGGAAGGACATTATCAGTTGGGTATCTATTGTCCTATTCAGATTAAATGGACGGACAGACACTGCATTGCTTGTCTTTGCTCTGGTACCTTCCCCTGAGGCTTGGGTGCAGTTGTGATGCATTGAGCTCATGGCTGCTCAGCCAGTCTCTCAGTGGGACCATGGGCAGGCCACTGGCATCAGGCATCAGTTTGGTTGAAAGACAAGCAGGATTTGCACCCAGGAGAAGACAAGTTAAGCTGCAGCATGGGGAGTTGGGCTCCTTGCCCTTGAAGGTTGCTGTCCTGCCTGCTGACAGTCTCTCTGTATCCTGTTCTGCTCCCTCTAACCTGCTCTCCATATTCCCCTCCATTGCTGGTCCCTGCTGCCTTCCCCCCACAGCACCTTCCCAAATTTTCAGGTGCGTGTGTAGAGAAGCTGAGGCCCTTTCACTGCCGTGTGTGTCCTAGGCAGCACATGCACACATTGCTTGACCGGCATGGTGAGCAAAGCCCTTCATACACAGACCACATATCAGCTTGGCTCAGACAAAGCCTGTGACTCTATGGATCATGTGAAGAGTGAGGAATAGTGAGAAATAGCTCCTGGTGCTGGAGAATGAACCTTTGGCACCAGCTGAGGACTTGGCGATCCAGACGTTTCCTTCTTTGCCTTCCCGCCGCCTGTTGTAAGCTGCCAGGAACACTTCCCGCTCATCCGTCCTGGAGTTGTTTATCAGATGGCGAATTCCATTCTGTGCTGGAGCCACGGGGGTCTTCAGGTTTGTTGGGTAAATCACATATGACTCAGGGAACCACGTGCAGGACTCCGACAGCTCAGGGCTTGTTTTGATTAGCCTGGGTAAAGAGAGACAGGCTGTTAATCTCCAGAGCGTCCCCACCTGCATGGGGATCATTTAGTAAGGAAAAATCATAATCAACTGAGCTCTTTTGCTTATGGATAGTCTATGCTAAATTATCCTATTTTCCTTAGACCCTTGAAATTAGGGTTTTCCTAAAGATACCATGGCAACCCCAGCCCACAGCAAAGCACTACTCTTTGAACCACAACCTGCACGCCTTCATTAAACATTTTACTGACACCATGGATATCATGAAACTAACAGCTGAGAAGTTTCCACGTAACCAAAGCTTGTGGTGCATTTCCTGCATCATCTCTGCACAAGGGAATTGAGGAGGTATTTTTGCTGATATGGCTCAGGGCAGGAAGGATGCTGTGAACGCAACTGGAAAAAGGGAAGCCAGAGCAGCAATGCTCTCTGGGCTGGTGCTTAGCCCTTGATCCCATTCCCACTGAGATCGGACCAGGTGTCCCAGCTGTGTATAAAGACCACTGGGAACCTAGGGAAAGCAAGGGCACAGTTACATGTTTCACATCCCAAGCTGTTTGGGATCATATCTCTCCTACCAGTAATGTCCACAGACAGCAGCAAATTCCTGTTAGCAGAGCTCAGGCCTGTTTCCTTGCAGAGTCAAGGGAGCTGCCTGCCTCTCCAAATGCCTGTGCTTTGCTTAAAGCCAAAAGGAGAGTTCACGAGCTGCTGACTCTCTCTGTGCATTTGTGCCTCTCTGTTGAGACGGCAGTGACTGAGTGGCACTCTGGGAGCCCTGAGGAATGTCATTTGTTGTCCTGTGGGTCCCTAAGTAGCTTGATGCATGGCTGACCCTACAGTTAAAAAGATCAACCAAACTGCAGGATATAAAAACAGGTGTGCAAGTGCTTTTAGCACTCTAGGTAACAGGCTAAAGAGAAATCCATCTGAGGAGTGCTGTAAGTGCTTGTTTAAAAGTACTCTGCCACTTTCTGACAGACACCATCACCACTGCCAGAAGAGTAACTGGGAAGAGGCTCTTTGCAGAGGAAGGAGAGGCCTTGGATCAGCACACGCAGTCTGCAGGACTGCATCAGTGCGAGGCAGCACAGACTGTAATGGGCAATCAGATTGCTGAAGGAGACCAAGAGAGTGCACAGGGACGAGGGTTATCTACAATGAAAGTTCATCCACATTTCCCCAAGAGACCATGGCATGGCAGGTCAAGCAGAAATAACTCCCAGAGCTCTTCCTGGAGATGTCTCCAAGCATTTGTTTGACCAACAAATCTGATTAGCTAAGGGCACATTAGAGTCTCTTCTCTGTATGAAACAGAGAATAATAGGAGAAGGTTTTAATTAAATGTCTACGAAGAAAAAGAGCATGTTTGGGTTTCTTTTTTTTTTTTTTTTTTGGCTCTAATCTGATTCAATACACTCTATAGTTTCAAGTAGATACAACTCAGTGGAAATGGCATTTCCCCTGAGGTTACAGAGAGGCCTTTGTGCACACAAACAGCTCTAGAGACCAGCCCAGGAGTCTGAAGAGAGCACATGCTAGGACACTCCCAGGGCAGCTGTTCCTTGAAATACCCTCCAAACAGGTTCAACACTCAACAAGGGTTGGAGGGGAAGCTTCTGCCAAGCCCATCTAACATTTCAGTGAATTCCTTACTTCACCAGAGATGCTTTGCGGCACAGCTTGTCTGCTCCCCTGTAGTAATTCACCAGCTGCACAAGTCCAGGTTCATGGCCTAAGAAGGGGAAACAGACGTCAGACAAACTCCTCAATGAATAAAGGCAAATCAGCTGCTTGCTGCAAAGAACCTGTGCAGTAGGGGAAAAAAATGGAGGGTGTTTCCTTGCCCTGCATTACAGGAATGGGTTGTAAACTGGTACTGTGGTTTCTTCCATTTAGTTACAAAAAAACCCATGCAGTTATCCACTTGTTTTTCATCTGACACATCCATTTTGCAAAGGAAAATATTTTTTTCCTAATTCACACTGGCAGCACTACTCAAAAGTGTTCTCCATCTGCTGGTATAAGCTTTTAAGAACCAAGGTTTCAGTTACTCACAAATACAGGTGGAGGATGCAGGGAACACACCATGACACTAAGATCACAGCTCAGCAAAGCTTTTTCCTTTTCATGTACAGCATGATTCCCTCTTGGGCCTGATACCACAAAACACTGGGAAACTGAAAGATTTGGAGTCTTGCTTCTTTCTAGCAGTTTGCAACAAGACCCGTTGGATACCTCGGGTGGGAAAGAACCTCTAGGAGTCTCTGCTCCAAACTCTTGTTCAAAGTCTGAGTATCTCTAAAGATAGATACTGACTTCTGTAAGTCTTATTCAGAGTTTTACTTATCCTCCTTGGTGTTTGCCTGGAAAAAAAAGGCTTGGAGCAAACAATGTCTTGAACACCAGGCAGCTGCAAGATCACAGAGTGAATATCTATTTTCAGCCTGAAAGTCACTTCACTGACCTGAGTCACTTTTATTCACAAATCTTTAAATACAAGATAGCTGAAAACCATCCTGCAGAAAAGATCTGTAACTTCAGGCCCTTCAATGTGCAGCCAGCAGAGCCAGGTTTCTTTTTACTGAAAAGAAAATAATAAAACCCTTCAAATCATCTTCTGTTTCCAGCTTATCCTGGGGAGATAAATCCTCACAGGGCTGCTGAGCATTGCCATGGAGCAGTGGGATGCAATGCAGAGTTGGGTGGCCAGCAAAGAGGGACCACAAGGCAGGAAGGGAAACTTACGGGGCATGTTTGAGGTCTGTAGCATGCATTAAGTGGGATTAAAAAGCTGCCAAGGCACTGGAGCAAAGTGGCAATCCTCTCCTGGCCAGCAGGGCACAGAGCCCAGCATCCTCTGCTACATGAGGCCTCTGCAGCCTCTTCCTCCTTTCCATCCCCTCAGCACAAACTGCTTTTCTGCTAGATGTGGACGCAGCTTAAGGGCACAATTCCCCAGGAATTAGGTTATCAGTGAGAGCTACAGAGATCCCTGCAGCTGGACAGAAGCACTGGTGCATGCTGAGAGCCCCCACTTCTCTCCATGATCCAGCTTAGGCCCTGAGTAATGCAAATCCCTACAGTTCCCCAAATTAATAACTGCTTCCACTGAGTAGAGCCCTTAGGAAAACCAAGCCAGCTTGGATGCAACAGTTGCTCAGGAAGATGAACCAAAGAGGATAGAGCTTTTTGGAAAATGCACCAAAATAACCATGTTATTTTTGGTCTGAATCTACTGAATTCAGGCAACCAGTTCCTGCTATAGGAGGATGGTTTAAAGAAGCCAGTGCCCAAGCATGGCCCCTCTCCACAGGTAAGGGACGTTTCTTGGCTGTGAAAAATGGTTTGAGTTTTTGGGCATCCCATAGCAACACATGCTGAAGGGCTCAGGGAAGCCCTTCCATCACCCCAGGACACTTCTGGAGGATGGAAGGGGTTAGCTGGAGATGGCCACAAGCCCACCATAGCTGGATGTGCTGTGCATGCCCACTCTCATCAAAGAGCTGCACTCGTTCTGCAGTGAGGCCTGATGCTCACAGATCCTCCACGCTGCGCAAGTTCAAGCACAGGTCTGCCTGCTGTGCCTGCTGGCAGCACGTGTGAGCGTCCTCACTGCCTGAGCCTCTCCCAGTGTTTCCCTGCCTGTTGCAGACACCCTGACACCGGGAGGTGACCAGATGGCACTGCCATGTGATGGGGACTTTCCACTCACAAATGTGGAGGAAACCAGGGAGAGGTGCTGGAACTGGTGACTTGAAAAGAGCAGTCAGAGATGGGTCTCTGATGCAAGAAAGGGACTGCAAAGCCATCCTGCAGCAGAGCTGCTGGAGTGAGGGAGCTCTGCCTGTTGTGATGTTTCTGCAGCAGAAGCAGTGCTGCAAAATCATCCCAGAAAGAAAGAAACCAGAGCCAAGATGACAGTGCATCCCTGCTCCCTGCCACACCCTGCAACATTGCCAGTGTCTGGCATGGCTCTCCCTCCCTGCTCCTGGGCTCTGCACCATCCAGCGGGGCAGAGGGCCAGGGTGGCTGTGGCGTGGGACAGCAGCGAGCCTGGCAGGCAGGGGGCAAGCCTGCACAGGGCAGCTCCCAGAGCCCTGCATGCTGGCAGGGTGACAGCGGGGGTCAGGCAGCAGGAGAAAAGGTGGTGGGGCAGGGGATGTAGGGGGCCCTACACACACAGGGCCTCTGGAATTACCCACACCCTGCTCCAGGCAGGACTAGTGCTGTCACCCTCACCAAGCCCTGCAGAGGCACATCCCCACCAGCCAGCCTCAGCTCTGGAGTGAAGGTTTGAACGTGCCTGGCTTAGACCTGTTCTGCCTCCTGTGTCAAAAAGCAGAAACACCCCCATATCACCTAAGCTCAGCACGGCAATGTCCCTGCCCAGCGCCAGGCAGGGGATAGCACCGGAGCCATCGCGACCCCACAGTCACACGCTGCTTGTCCGAAGCCCCCAGCAGTGGTGCAGACAGCCCGGAGGGCACCGCTGAGGAGCGAGGAAGGCAGACCGGGAAGCAGGGGATGCACCCAGAGCGGGAGACGGGATCCTGAGGCCTGCCACACGACACAGGGGGGTCTCCGGGTTACCCTTGTGTCCCCCCTCCTCGCCCTTCCCTCTGCTTCACGACACAGCACAGACCTCAAGCTGGGCGAGGGTGTTCTGGGGGGCACCGGTGAAATCACTCTCCGGGAGCTTGGGAAGCGGATCCTTGGAGCCCCGGCTGGCGCCCGTACGGCCCGCAGAGAGCCCTGCCGGGGGTCGGGAGGCGGCTGCATGGAGAACCCGCGGTGCCTGAGCTTTGTTCGGGCGCCGAAGGCCGGGGCGGCCCCCGGGCCGCGGGGACAGCGACAGGGACAGAGCGGGGAGCGGGGCCGGTGGGCACCGCCTCCCGAACCGCGGGGGTTCTGCCGGGGCGCTGCCCGCCCGTGCCCGCCGCGGTGGCGGGAGGCTGCGGAGACCCGCGGGACGCTGCGCTGCGGCGGGGAACAGCGGCGAGGGGAGAGCACAGCGGCAGCCACGGACCGAAGGGGACCAGGGAGCGGCCCGGCCCTAGTGCCGGCGGGGGCGGGCGCGGGGAGGACCCTTACCCAGCCTGCCGAAGGGGAGCCGGTTCCTCTCGCCCAGCATCAGGTTGAAGCGGGGGTTGTCCCTGCGGAGGCGCCGCCACTGCCCGCTAGCCAGCAGCAGCCGGCTTACCTCGGTGTACACGCTGCTGCCCTCGTCCCGCACCACGAAGGTGTACATGGCGGCGGGGCGGNCACAGCCCGAGAGCCTGCCCAGGCGGGGACTGACCCGGAACCAGAACCGCCCTCGGGAGCCTGAGCCGGAGCCTGAGCCTGAGCCGGCTCCTGCTCCTGCTCCTCCCCGCCCCGTTACGCCGAGCAGCCGCCGGGGGCGGGGTCGTGCGCCCGCTGGGGGCCGGGCCAGGCGCTCCCCGGCGTGACAGCGGCGGGGGGNGCCGGGGTCTGTCACCAGTCGGGATCTGTCACCGGCCGGGGTCTGTCACCGGCCCCGCCGCTCCCCGGTGTGACACCGGCTGGGATCTGTCACCGGTCCGGATCTGTCACCAGCCGGGGTGTCCCGTGTCACCCAGGCTTGGTGCCTGCAAGCACCGCTGCCCTCCGGTGCTCAAGGCCCCTGGGGGATGCTCGCCCTCCTTCCCTTGCTTGGACACCCAGCCGTGGATGCTGGTGCTGTGCACAGGAGTCCAGAGGCTGCAGCTCAGCTCTGAGCCAGGAGATCTCCTCCCTCCTGACCCATTTGACTCTTCAAATCACTTATTATCTTCTCCTACATTACTACCCAATTTGATCTTTCTGGTTATGGAAAGGTCTTGTTTGTAACCGTCACGTCTGTCTTCCTCAGAAACAAACCTGCAGCAGACCAAAAATAACTCAGAAATTCAAAACCTGAAAGTCAGATTTCCTCCCCACTACAAATAAGGTTTATCTTAACAAACCTATCAATGAAAATTCTGAGGTTTTGAGTTGGTTAATGTCCTGTTTTTCCTACAGACACTGTATTTGTAATGACATCAGCATTGTATACTCTAGCTAGTTGCTATAAATCATGATATATTGCCAAGAAATAAAGAACATTTTGCTGAAGGAAACACAGACATTGGCCATGACCTGCCCATTGCCTTTCTTTTTTTTTTTTTTTTTTTTTGACTGCACAAGGTAAGGTGTTAAGTGATTCATGGATGGAAAAAAATTTAAAAATAGCTGCTGTCTTATAGCAGTTAAGAAAATTTCTCCAGGCAGCTTATTTCTACTAGGAGGTGCTCTTGGACCTGGGATTGGATGTGCCTCTGTGTCTGTTTTCAGATGCATCCCCAGTGTGTGTTCTCTTCACAGTGTTGTGTGTGGTTTAGCTTAAAACACCTCACAGCCTAGGGAATCACAGAGCACCTGGGACTCAGATCCTGAAGCCATTCCCTCTTCCCAGTCTGGGTATGTGCTGTTTATCAGGATTCCAAATTTATAGGTAGTTCCAGCTGATAGATAATTTGGCGGCTCATCTCTGTTGTTTGCATAATTAAGTGCAAGAGGCAAAGACATTCCATAAAGTTAAGATCTATGTGTTAGACCAATAAGCAGGTGGATTTTTGTGTTTTGTGTTTGGGATTTTTTTTTGTGGTTTTGTTTGTTTATTTGTTTTGTATTTTGTATTTTGTGGTTTTGTTTGTTGTTTTGTTTTTTCCCTATAGCTTAAAGTATAATTCTTGCATACACATTAGATTTAAATGCAAAAGCTTTTTTTCTTCTTCATGTATGTAGGGAAAATACTTGCAGTTATCCCATGCGCAGTGGGGTTCCTGTATGTACTTTTTGCTGGCTTTGAGCCTTAGTGTGAAAACTACCCAGACCTTTTCTAAATACAAGAAATATTTCTAGCTACAGCTTATGGTTTAAAATAAACCATAAATTACCACCAAGTTGGATTTATTAGAGCTTATTTGGGTTTGCGTGATTCACGCTCAGTGTTTTTCTTGTTGCATTGTTTCTCGAGGTGTATGAACCACTGGACTGCAGTTTCTGGAAGGCTGTGCACGGATCTGAAAGGTCCCAAGTCCAACAAGGCCAAAGACTGGAAGGGCTTAGCACAAGGTGCCTTTATTTCCACACCCCGTTACTGCTCTGCATTCCTGGGCTGGCCGCACCAGAGTGGGTTAGCTCCTGCCAGCTGGTGTCCGGATTTGCCTCCTTCCTGCAGTGCCCTCAGTTCCACTGCCCTTGGGAGCGAGATCGGTGGGCAGTGAAGGCTCTTTCCCCGGCAGATCAGAGCCAGGCTCATTTGTGCAGATCCTGCACGGTGGCTGTGCCACGGGGTCCCTCACTTCAGGAGAGCCTGCAGTGGCACGCCCTCGGGAGCGCCGGCTTCTGGCGGCACTTTTACTCTGCAAGAACAAATATCGTGTTTGGGGTGATGGACAGAAAAGCAGGAAGGCCGACAACCCCACCGGGCTGTCCCTTCTCCCCCTGCCACCCACGGACGGGGAATTGCGGGCAGCAGGGAGGGAGGGATGTCCCCGGCAGGGCAGGATGGAGGGGACTCACTGTGGCTTCTCGATGTCCTCGATGCCCTCGGGAAGGCGCACGTTGAGCGTCTCCGGCAGCAGAAAGGCCACGGCGCCGCTGCACACCGCGACACCGCAGTAGGTCACCTCGGGCAGGGACCGCCACACCTCGTCCAGCAGGAACACCAGCGGGGCCAGGGCCCCTCCCAGGCGTGCCAGGAAGGAGGTGTACCCCATCCCATTCTGCCTGGAAAGGTGCAGACCACCACGGGAAAGAGAGGGCTACTTGTGTCATGTCAGACCTCTGCCCTTTCCCCCGCAATTTTCTCTAAGTGCTGAGGCTTTTTTTTTCCCCCTGGCTTTTTCCTCTGCCATTTTTTTCATTTTCTTTCTTCATATCTTCCTAAAATCAGCATATTTCCCAGAGATCAACTGTAGCTGCTGTGAGAAATAGATTTATGTCTATTATGGGAAAAAAAGCTGCAGTTCTACACTAAGAATACCTGCTCTGAAGCTGTTTCGACTTTAAATGTCTGAAACCTTGAGAGCATTTTCTAATAGCAAGACTAGTGAGTCTTCCAACCTGCTTAGAGCAAATCCAAGTTCCTTCTTCTCCCAGGTACTTCTAGGCAGGTGGCATATACACTAGAGATACCTGTGAGCACTTTTGGTCCAAGGAAGGAGACCTTGGAGAGGAGACCAGAAATACGACCTAATTTTGAGAGGAAGGGTGGCATTTCACACTGCTAACAAGGATCCCAGGACCTGCTTGTGCATATACAGAACAAGTCCTGCAGAAGGAACCAACAATTTTGTTTTTGTAAATATCTTTGAGCATGAAAGATACAAACTGATTTGGGTTAAAAAGTAGCAGATCAGTGTGACTGCTTTGGTTTAAATGTGAATCATTCCCCACATGCAACGGACCTCTGGAAGGGAAAGGACTAAATGGCAGAGGAGGGTACTCTGGGCTGGAAGGGACAGAAGTGAAGTAAGCCACAAGGCCTGCTGTGATTCATGAGGGTTTTTTCTGAATTGCACGAAGAAATCAGTGAGGTGATTTTCTCCACCAGCTATATCCCAACCTATGCAAATGCTAAATCTGGTGTTATGTTAGCCAGGTATGTCAAATAAGCTCTGTTTTTCCTTCTGAAAGGCTGGTTAAACCTGATTTAATGTCATCTGATATCCAAAAGGCTCTCAAACATGGTCATATATGTAAAACTTGATATTTCAAGTTATTATTTTCTGGTTCTTTTAACAGTTCCCAACTGATTATCACAGGGAACGAAGACTTTACTGAGCACAAGGTGCTTTATGGAGTGCAAAGATCTTCCCACACAGAGTACTCCTCACCTTTCCATTCATCCTCCTGTCAGCACAACCTAACCACCCACAATCCAGGTGAAAAAAAGGGCAGCTTTCTGCCTCTATCTTGTGAGCATACAAAATCCCTAGAACCTGCTAGTTCCAGAGGCAAGGGGCCAGTGCTGCAGTGTAGTCACCAGCACATCCTGCTGTGCTGATGGCCAAGGCCTGAGGAGAGCCCGCAGCCAGGCTCTGTGCTCAGGTGGGTGACATCTCTTACCTCAGAATGGTGGGATAGAGCTCCGAGGTGTACAAGAAGACGGTGGTGAAGGCAGCTTCTGAGAAACCCTTGCCCATAATGGCCACTACTGAACGCAGGGAGGTGAAGGCTGGGGGAAAGAAAAGGCATTTATGACAATGAGCTGTCTCTGGGAAGAAACTTCCAGGTATAAGAAGGGAGAAGGTTCAGTGCTCCCACACACAAAACAGGGAGATGGAGCTGCTGTCTCCAAAGGCTGGATCTGTAGGTTTAGTAAGTATTAGCCCAAGTGGGAGCTGAACTGATGACAGGATAGGTCCTGACAGTTGCTACTGGACAAAGTCTATAATTTAGACAGGCACTGTGCCTTGCCATTGCCGGACCCTTTAGGAGTCACTTGACAGTGACTGGAGGCCATCTGCTGTGACCAGATGTTGGGGTTAGCCCACGTTAGTAGCATTGTCTCATAGACACCCTTCAGGTGCAGGACTTCCCTGCACTGAGTCGCCTGTGGACAAATCCATGTCTCTCCTTCTCCAGCACTGCACAAAGTGGAGTCCCTCCCCCTTCACGAGCACTGAGGGGGGAGTAGAGCAGAAGAGCATCTCACGCTTGGGAATGACGATGTTGGCTCCGATGCAGGCTCCTGTCAGGATGAGTGTCCACGCCTGGCTCTGCCGCCGACCCACTCGGTTCACCAGCACGTACATCACCATCTTGGCTGGAATCTCAATGACGCCAAAGACAAACTGGGAGAGGTAGATGCTGAGCCCAAAGCCAGTCAGGTTCATGCTCATGCCGTAATAAGAGAAGGCAACACCGAACCTGCAAGGAGCGGGTGGAGATGGGACCGAGGGAAATCCCTCTGGGAACTGCGGGATGAATTCCCCCTCTGTGAAGTGACACTGCTTACCACACCACACCAGAACACAGAGAGATCTTCCTTAGGACCGGGGTCCTGAACAAGCTGATGTAGGAGTAATTCCCTCTCATGTTTTTGTCAGCTGCCATCCTTGTGAGGGCCTGGCAGAGGTGGAAAGAAAGAAATAGCTCAGCTGCTGTTCTTTTAGGATGCAGACCTGAAACCCCAGACAGGCTGGGGATTTTGCCCTTCCCAGCTTCAGATCCACCTTGGATTTTCCATAAATTCCCTTTGCAGAACCATTCTCTGAGCATACATTTTCAGAGGCATGTCTTCCTACAGCTTTAAGAGTGAATTTCTGCTTTCTAGAGCAAAATGCCCACAGATCACACAGCAGGCTAAGCATTGCTCCAGGTATCAACAGAAGTAAAATATAGAGAGACAAAGTGGGAGAAGAAGAACACGTGTCTGGATCTCCAGTTCCTTACCTCTGGTGAGACAGCAAAGTCTTTCCTTCCATTCATTCTTGCACATCTGAGCAGGTGCCTGTGGGCTTCCTTCACCTGGCCCTTGGCTATGAGCCAGCGGGCAGACTCTGGGACCCACCTGCAGGTGCAAGGAGAGGACACTGTTCCTGGTGGAGCTGCCTGTTTTCCACCCCACATACATGGCTCTGGCAATTTCTCCATGGGACTTCCACCTCAGCTAAATATAACAGCTGTGGTGCATGGGAAGAGTAGTGGGGCACCCATTTGATATGTACATGCTCTTCTACCCCTACAGGCCAAGCTGGTTGAAGTTTCAAACTCTTATCAGTTTAAGCAGTCCCCAGGGAGTTTTTATTTACACATTTGTGCTTTCTGGGATTCTTTAAACTTTGAAATTGTCAGATATTAAAGACCACAATGTAGAAAGGATTCAGCGAGCTCTATATGTACTTTGTTCATTGGTAAAATGATTTGGTTTTCCCAGTAATCAAAGCCTTCTGCACACTGGAGTCTCCCACTAGAATGGTCTGAGACCACATCCCTACAATCCAATGTTTGTGATTCATGTGCCCTAAATCAGATTACAGTAAAACTAGTGAACAACTCTTGTCACTATTCAAGCAGGAATTGAAAATTATGTGTAGAGCAAAAATGTTTGGAAAATTGGTCTTGCTGAAAGTTTTCATCTCCTTCCCACAAGCTTACAACCTTGGGAAATATAAAGAAGGAAAGATGGCATTTTGCACTCATTGCCACTGTCTCTAGAGACTAATGCCATGTCTTTTGGTTGTCTAATGTCTCCACTGAGTTCTTAAATTGTGTCAATAGTATCTACAGAGTGCTAAATTAGATTTTAATTCCATACTTCAGAGACTTTCAATTTTCTGCAATCACTGACCCTATGGGTGCTTGAAGACTAGAGTATAATTTATTGGAGAACTAATCTCCATAAAAGATAGTGGCATAAGAATAAAAATCAAACAGCTATGATGAAAAGGGTGGGTCCAAATGCATCTGTGAATTTCAGCACTTCCAGTGACTCAGTTTTTTATGGCTGGTTGTCCTAGAAAGAGAGCAAAACAACTTGAACTAAAAAAGTCAGCAAAACATGTATTTTAGTTGTGTTGGACTTGATCAGTGAAATACTGGAAGTTACTCTTTACACTGTCAGTGAATCAACTCTGTATTCTCGTGTGTATTACTACGTGGGGAAAAAAAAAAAAGAAGAAGGAAAAATTAAAGTTTCTTTGATTAAATGAACCATCTCCCATTTTAAGGCTTAGGAGATGTCAGGTATTTCTTAAATAAGGCTACAGGGGGAAATTGCCCATAGAAAGCAGGTGTATTTGGCCCATCAGGATGGTTACACACCTGAGAAAAGCCTTGGGAAGTGCAGAGATAATGAACCTGACCTAGCCTGAAGGTGTCAGTGGCTTTCATGGAAAATTTGGCGCCAAAAGTATCCTTCCCAGTGATGTAGGGACAAAAAATGGATAAATTTTTTATCTTGAGTTTACTAAGGATTAAAGCCTGGATCTGGTTGTGTCTTCCTTTATTGGAATCCCTTTTCTTTACTCTGAGCCACATCTGACAGAGCTGGCAGCACCAAATCCTGCTTCCACCCGTCATCCAAATGCCTCAGCCCCAGTCCTGCCTCCTCCTTGTCCCCCAAACTGTGATGTAACCTCGGCTCCTGGCCTTGCTGGAGAGACGAAACGCAGGCCACTCCAGTTTTCCAGAGCTGCCACACTTGGGCAATCCAGGTACAGGACACGGATGAGTCCTGCTCGTGCTGAGGTTGCTGAGAGGAATCCTGGGATCCACAGGGGAGGCAAATCCCAGTGTGGTGGCTGCACTCACCAGAGGCAGACGATGCTCAGGAGACAAGGTCCTGTCACGGCCACCAGCAGCCAGTGCCACTCCCGCACCAGGTAGGCTGCCAGGGCCAGCAGCATGTTCCCAACGCTCCAGAAGATGCTGGTCAGGATCCCGGTGAAGGTGCGGTGCTGGACGTCCACCCACTCCATCCCTGCAAGAGGGAGCATCAATCCCAGCTTCCACCTGGGACACGCAGGACTTCTCCAGGAGGGAGGAGGGCCTGCGGGGCTTTTTAACAAGGGCAAAGCAAGGGAACATCCCTGGTCTTCTCCTTCACAAAGTTCCACTGTCTGGCCGATATTTGGAACATTTAAAATTTTCAGCCACAGCACTTAAGATCTTGCAAAGCTGTGAGCCACTAAAATAAAACTTTAAGAAAATAAATACTGGGCATGTGTTAAGAAATGGTGCTAAAACCACTCTTGGTGACAGAGATCTTTTTAAATCCCATTCAATAGCATTCAGTTGGTCTTCTTCATCAACAAGATTTTTTTTTCCCCTAACCATCTTGCCTGCACAGTTTCCCATTTCTCTGCCCACTCATTATTTCAGATTAAAGAAACACGTTGAGAAGAGCTGTCGTTCACATGGAGTCCACACAGAGCAGACAGAAGCACACGTGTAAAGCCAGGTGAGGCTCTCCTTGTTTGTGTGTGAACTAAAAGCCAGTTTTCCTCCAAAGGTTTGGACATCTTCCTACAACCTCTAACAAACAGAAATGTCCCTCCCAAGTCTACGACTTTCATTAATCAACTTTTATAACAATAAACAAACACAGCAGGCCTTGGGATTTGTCTTGTGTGGGTTTTTCCAATACTGAAGCCATTTGAGCTTGATTTTGGCTATATCTGCAAAAATCCTGGAAATTTCTGCTGCAACTGTAGTGTGCTCTTGGGTACAACACTTTTTGCCCAGTATGTCCCAACTGTTTTTACAAAACCATCCTGTAGTTTACTGGATATCCTGCAATTTGGAGCCTGTTTTTATTCTATAATTACCTAAATTCTTCAGCTTCAGTTTTTCCTAGCTCTGTGTGATTAAAAAAAAAATAAATTTGTAATTCTTCTCATTGTAAAATATAGATTGACAGCTTAGGAAAACTGTGGGCAAACTTGAAACTGGGGAAGTAGAAACACCCTGTAAATAACACACCATCCTCTCCTGCTGAGGACAGGGCAATGCTGCTGAATTGTCCTAACAGTGCGTGCTTGAAAGGTGAGATCTTTTTTTTGTATGAGTGGAAAGGGGCAGAGACTTTCGAATATGGCTTTTATTGTGTTACAGATGACGCTTGACAGGAATTGGGTAGCTTGTTGCAACAGAAGTACTAACAAGTAGTTATTGCTTTTTGAGCAGACTGTTAAATATTAATTAGACTTAACAGCAAATTGTAATTCTTGGATCCTTGCAAGAGGGATATTCTGGAATGAAATTGCGCACGCGGCAATTTCCAGACCCCTGTTCCTACCAAGTCTGCCCTGCCTGGTAGAAAAGTCCCTTCCCACCCAGAGCCTGGCAGGAGTCCCCGTGACAGCCACAGCCCCCCTCACTCACCCAGAGGCAGCACAATCAGGGAGAGGCCACTCAGGGCCACCCCGGTGAGGGTCCGTGTGACAGCCAGCATTGTGTAGGACACGGAGGCGGCGCTCAGCATCCCAAACACCACGGAGCACACCAGGGACAGCTGGAGCATGGCCTTCCTTCCAAACCTGCCACGAGCACAGGCTGGGTTACAGTGGCTGCAAACCTGTCATGGGAGCAGCGTTTGAAACGGGCAAATCAGGGATTCTAGAGGAAAATTAAAGGATGCAGCATCTGGAGAGGAGGAAATGGCTCTGGATCAAGCTGGTGCCACACTGGTGCAATCCCATGGAGAGCCCACCCCATAAACACTGGGACTCTCCAGTGGAAAGACCAGCACTGCTCAGAACAACAAATCTCTGGCCAACATCACCACCACCAAAAGCCAGCTTGAAATCCCGTGTTGTGTCACACTCTGCTCCCTTCAGTGTCAGTGTCCTTCTCCCACGGCTTACTCAGGACTGGCCACTGCCACCACTCTCAAGGAGGGGACAGAGCCATGACACTTTAACCCTGCTCCTTGTAAGGAAAGCAAAGGCATCCAATTGTCAGCCCACAGGTGCAAACAGCCCTGAAATCCTAAGGGGTTTCTGAGGAACCTGCCAGGATGTTGCTCCCTTGGGGTTTCTTTACCCCATTGTCCAGAGTCCTGCGTGGAGAGTGGGGGGAAACACAGAACATCAAATGCACACAAATGCACGTGTATATAAACACACACACAATCTCTCACAGATAGGGAAATATGTCTGCACATATTTCTACACAACCTATGGAAATCTAAAAATCAAAATGGAGCACAAGGTGTCGGTCTCCTGATGAGCATCAGCACTGCATGTTAGGAAAGCTTAGGCTCAAGCTTCAATAGTAGATTAAGCCTGCCAGCAGGTGATAGTCAGTCCACAATGACCAAAATCCTGCTCTGACCCCAGCATTAGGTCTCTCCCTGTGGCCACCTGAGAAGGATGGTGGCAGGAATGATTGCTCCAGGGAAAAAAAGTGGCATGCCAGGACATAATGCCACAGTCACATTCCCAAAAATAATAAAAAATTACTTCATTCAGCAGCAGATAAATGAATCTACTGGCGAAATCCCCAACCTGTGGTTTGGGTACAGGGAGTTTGCTGGATCTGCAAAATTTGAAATTTAAGCTGAGACAGTTTGCAAAAGACATTGTGATGCCCCTGGGTCAGAACAAGAAGCACCCAGAAACCCGCCAGAGCTGGATCCAGTTTCCAATGGGTAACTACCCAAGAAAGAAGATACATTTTTTAAATGAAGATTTTCCTTGAAAATACAGTAAGGAGGATATAAACCCATAATATTCCTTGCAGGACTCAAGGGAGCTATTTAAGAAACCATTCCTATACTCTCAGCAAATGCACACTACCTGCTAGGACAACTAGGAGTGAGCTGGCAGGATTGACCTGCAGGATACAGTGAGGCTGCTAGAAATAATGCCATTAAAATTGTCTTCAAAGAGAGTGGTAGGAAACCACAGCCTCTGAAAGACTGTAGAAAACACAATAAAAGGAGCAGACTCCACAAGCATAAAAATTAATAAAAAAGCCATTTTCATAAAAAACCTCAATCTGGAAGTCTGCCAAAGCATCATTGAACCAATTCAGCACAAGGACAAAGTACAAAAGGAGTCTTTGGAGGAGAGCACTCAATAACAGAAACTATATATATGTATTTTTGCATGCATTTCTTCACAGTGAAAGTCTTGGGAGGCTTTACCTGGGTAAAATTTGTCTATAGACTAGTTATCAAATTCAAATATCTGTAATGGCTTAGGGGAAAAAAATGAACCTGAACAGCAGCAAAATGCCAGAGGATTTTCCCTCTGGAGCACCAGAGATGAAATTTCTGCCCCACTGTTAGCACAAAGAAGTGGGATCTCATCTCTGTCAGAGAAAAGAAAGGCTGCTAATGGGAGGTCGACTTCAAAGAGATGATAGGGGAGATGTGGAGGGTGACATCTGAGGTTTAACCTAATTATTTTTAATTTTCCTCTTGCTTCCCTAGCCACTACTCATTGGTGTGTGGATGTTTGACTAGAGCAAAACTGTGTTTATCTGTCATAATGCCAAAATCTTCCCACTGAATAGCTGTGGTCAGCTGAGAGCCTCCATTTTAATTGAGAAGTTTAAATTGCTTCTCTATTTTAGATTAATCTGCCCTGAAATTCTGTCTTCTGATTCTCTCATCCACTCACAGAGTCCTTTAGCTCCTTCTGCAAAGTCTTCACACTTGGACCTCATCTCTGCCAGACTCAGCATCACCTCCTCACTTGCTCCCTTCCCAGATTATTTATAAATGTACTGAAAAGCACAAAAATCCAAGCACAGGCCCCTCCCTTGTTATAATGGAGCACTTGTTTCTCTTCTTTCTGGCTTTTAATTGTTTAGTCACGCTGAGACTTTCCTTCTTACCCTAGGGCAGCTTAGTTTCTTAGGGAGTGTTTGATAAGGAGACTGAGATGGTGTCTCCTCTGCTGACATGCCTATTGATCGATCTAAGACATCCTGTACATTTGTAAGGCTCGGATCTTTTGGAAAAAAACCCAGCTGACTCTTCAGTGATGTGTCCTACCTCCCCCTGGGGCTCTGACTCCGCCTTTCAGAGGAGTTTCTGCCGATGTGCCTGGTGCAAACAGAGGTCAGGCTGCCTGGCACTCCTGAAATCTTATTTGGAGTCCAGTTTAAAGCTTTTCTATCCCCAAGATGCTGTAGGGCTCCAGAACAATGTCTCTGTGCTCCTGGCATTTAACTGGCGTTCCTCTGGTGTATTTCCCTCTGCCTTCTCTCAGCTTATTTCAAAGCTCCGGCTCCCACACCTGCCTCTACACATGTGAGCACAGACTCATTTATGTCTCACACTACAGTCTTATTTCCAGATGCTCCTTTTATGCCTTGATCCTCTGCTGGCTCTTCCCCCTCACAATCCATTTGTGAAACAAATTACTTTTCATTTTGTGCTACCTTGTGAGACCTTATTTTCTGCCATATTTTGTCCTGCTCCTTTTATTGATTCTTTCTCTCCCTCTGCCTGTGCTATAAAACTCTTGTTGATACAAAGCCAAGGCACACAGTTTGAAAATCAGCCAGGTGTCTTGGGTCCTTGTAAAAGTATACCCATATACCCATGAGTAAAGATATGGATGTAAAAATTCCCATCCGCAGCACTAAAGTCTCTGGGTCCTTCACACTTCAGGTTCCCCTCTGCAGTGATTTTGCAGCTTGCTGTACTCTAATTCCTCCCAGAGGAAGGAAATCAGGAAGCAGTTTCCCAGTAACGAATAGCACATCCCAACTGCATGCCTGGACTCTCTGTCCTCTGGTGGATTTCCTGGTTTTGCCGTTTGCAAAAAAGTATTTAGTTTCTTAACTGTGCCCTTTATAGGTTATTACTTGGATTTCTTTTTTTTTTTTCAGAATTTGCTCTGAGCTGTTGCAACCCCCGGAACACCCATCAGGGTCATCGAGTCCAACTCCTGGCCATTTGTGTATAATTTGCAAGGAGTTAATTCTTTTAGCCTTTTTGTTCAGCTTCCTATCAGCTTTCTCCATTTTTAGACAGGTTTTTTTCTGAAACTGGTCTTGCAGACTGGATTTTTTTTAATTGCTCCTGCAGCAATTCTGAGCACAGTCAGCAGCGCATCCGACTCCTAACCAAGGCCAGAGCTGTTTTCTCTGATCCGGGAAGCATTTACTGGCTCACTGATCCAGGAAGCATTTACTGCCTGCGTTGCTTCCCAGCATGGTTTGAACGCGATTTCCGAGTGAGAGGCTGGATTCTCCCTTTGCAATCGCCCTTCCTCCTTTCCCCGCCCCTCTGATTGCCCAGTGAAGGTCACATGTTTGTGGAATTCTTTCTGTGAAGCCGAGGCCGCGGAGGAGCAGCCTGCGAGGGCTCAAACCTGTCGGAAAGGTACCCGAACACCATGGCCCCCATCGTGACGCCGATGAAGAAGAAGGTTGCTGTTGCCTGGTTCAGCCCACGCTGCTCGCACACGAGGTCCCACTGAAACACAAGGCCAAAATGACACTTAGTGTCCAGCTCAGGCTCTGGTGCCGTCTCACACTCCTTCACTCTGGTGGTCAGACATTGTATCTTGCAGTCTGTATCTGCAGATGGAGGGGTGGAATCCTGCACTGAACTGCACATCAGACAGTGCCAGAGTCCTGGAAAGTGGAAAACTGCATCTTACGAAAGTCCCAGTTATCCACCCCCACTGTGACAGCCTCTCTGTGAACACTTGATAGAATCACAGAATCGTAGAAGATGCTGAGTTGGAAGGGACCCATCAGGGTCATCGAGTCCAACTCCTGGCCCTGCACAGAACACTTCAAAAGTCACCCCATGTGCCTGAGAGCATTGTCCAAATGCTTCTGGAGCTCTGTCAGCCTTGGTGCTATGACCACTGCCCTGTGGAGTCTGTTCCAGTGCCCAGCCACTCTCTGGGTAATAAACTTTGATATCAAACTTAAACCTCCCCTGACTCAACTTCAGGCCATTCCCGTGGATCCTGTCACTGGTCACCACAGAGAAAGGATCAGTGTTTGCCCCTCTCCTTCCCCTTGTGGGGGTGTTGAAGACCCCAATGAAGTCTCCCCTCAGTCTCCTCCAGGCTGGACAGATCAAGGGACCTCAGCCACTCTTGTATGGCTTCCTCTCCAGACCCTTCACCAGCTTTGTGGCTCTCCTTTGAATGCTCTCCAATAGCTGAATGTCTCTTTTATATTGTGGCACCCAAAACTGCGCCCAGCACTTGAGGTGAGGCTGCCCCATTGCAGAGCAGAGCAGGACAATCCCCTCCTTTGACTGGTTGGTGATGCTGTGCTTGATGCACCCCAGGACATGGTTGGGCATTAGGAAAGGTTCCTGGGTACCATGCATGGAGAGTTCTCAGGATTTTCTTCTCCTGACCTCTGCAAGACCTGCCCAGGTGCAAGCCTCTCCCAGGTCCCTCTGTTGTGCCCCTGAGGCCGCCCAGGTGAGCTGGGCATTGGCAGGGTGTCCCACCGCAGTGAGCTGTCACACCCCTCAGCGAGCATTGGGGAACGCTGTATTTATAACCAGTTTCTCTTGCCCTGACCAGTTTTCCTGGAAGTTGTCCAGGGAAGAAGGAGGTCAGAGTGGAAGTCAAGTCAAATACTTGTTCTTAATACTAACTTATTGATTTCTTACTAAGGAGTTGGTTTGGACATTCATCCTAATTAAGTTGATGAACATAATTTCACTTTCTTGGAAGTGCAAATATCACGAATGCTGTGGTGAAGCCGCAGAGTTAATTTTCTCTGTGTGCAAATGTGACCAAATTTAATCATCAACCCACACTTGCAGCCTCTCTGACGAGGCCAGCCAGACCTTGAGCAACCTTTCCTGCTGTAAAAGCAGAATTCCAGAGAAAGCTCCCGTCCCTTGAACAGGTCCCGAGGCTGCTGGCCCAGGGGAGCAGCTTCTTAAGGCTCCATGCTGCAGGGTACCTCCTGCTATCCTTTCCCTCAGGAGTGCTTCACATCTTTCTCCCTGATCCAGTGCAGAAATGAGGTACAGCCCCAGTGCACACACGACCTTCACCTCTGTGCCTGATGAAAGCAGGAATGGTTGGATGGTGGGGAGGAAACACCAGCTCTAGGCTAAGACTTGTCCCTGCTCCCACTGAGACAATCAGCATTATCTTTCTAACCAAACTGTGCCCATTTTGCCTGACCACATTTCCCCTTCCCTAAGACCATGTATGATTTGGACTGTTTTCCAAGGAAAGTAAAGCATTAACACCTAGAGGTACCACTGCTAGCCCTGGGAAAATGTTTCAGAAGGCAGGTGGTTAATATTTGATGGGCAGGGATCTTTCGCAGGCTCAAGGTTATGGCTGGTTACAAACTCCATCTCAGTGGAAGACCCTCAGAGAGAACATTTGATTTGGCAGCAAGAGATATTGGTGGTAAGAGAAGAGAGACAGCACAACATGGGGAGAAGAAGAGGAAGGTGAAGATCATTGAGGAGAGGTGGCCAAGGGAATAGAAGTTATAAAGTGTTTGGAAAATCAAGAAAGGAAATCAAGAGCTGATATGAAACCCTGACAGGCTGCAATCCTGTGCAAATGCCATGTGGCCCACACAGAGAAAATCCTATATCTGTCTTCCCTCTGCCATCTCACTCCCTCCTCAATCTCTCAACCATCTGGAGAAATTAAAATTATTATAATGAGAAATGTTGGCATCAATCTAAGCAAGATGAGATGCTCACAGAAATAATATTAGTAAATGTTAGCTCCTAATATTGAGCTCCAGAGAACTTCCCCCTCCCAGGACATCTTCTCTGAACAGGTCATGTCCACTGGTTATAAAGCACAGATTCCCCTCTCATTCTGTGCACTCAGCAAACACCTCTCCATCTTCTTCTCAAAGCACAAAGCTAATTTCAATTTTGGCTGGATCACAGGCCAGGAATTACCTGGGTGGAGATGGTGGAGGTGAACTGCGAGTGGTCATAGACCCATCCGTGCTGGCAGTGCTGGATGAGGGATTTGTTTTCTGGTTGCAGAGAGGAGTTGAGCAGCAGGTGAAACTGAGGCTGTGAGAACATCTCACAGGAGCTGAAGGTGCCATCAGGCTTTCGAGGGATGCTGATGAGCAGAACTTCCTCCATGGTGAGATTCACAAATGCCTCTTGGTGTGGAATTGCACAGTGATGAGAGGGGGTAGCAGCAAGAAAATTGTGCAGCAGGAAATGCATGGGAACGTTGATTCTTGGGAGGCAGAGCATAGTCAAAATCAAAATCTGGAATCTGCCAAAGCCCCCGATTTCCAGCAGGAGATCCTCAAATTTCATCTTTCCTGTGGAGTTTGCTCATTCAGAGCAGCTATGTACCAAGGAGCAGCAACATGAGCTTGAAAAGCAGCCTCTGTTCTTGGAGCTCAACTTCCCATGGCTTTTCATACAGCCACCTCTTTGGACTTTGAGACCTTGCTGAAAGGTGTCAAAAGTCACAGTGGAACTCTCCACTTAGGGTACAGCCAAAGAAATTATCCTGTGTGCCCACAACACATCCCTTTCAAACAGACTCAGCACAGGGCACTTGCTCTTTTTGGAGTCCTTTCCTCCTGCTGTACTTTTGGAGAGGGACATCTACATTAGGAAGGGAGGCTATGGGGAGAGTTCTGTGAGAGCTTTCCCATTTCTTGTGTGAAGGTCCTGTAGCAAACTCTGCCTGGTGTGAACTGGTCACCAGCCAGATGCGCCGGACCATGACAGAGGCCTCTGGAAGAGCGAGGGTGTCCCACTGTGTCAGGGCATCCAAGGACACCCAGTTTGGCTGCTGAGCACCAGCTAAGTGTGTTTTGGTGTGGCTTGTGTGAAGCCAGGCCCTTGGAGCAGGGAGTGTAGAGAGGCTGAGAGGCTGCCTGGAAGGGAGATGTCTCTCAGGATGGATACAAGCAGGGAGGTGTGCCCTTTGGGGTGAAAAAGTGGGTGAGGGCCACCTGCTCGCCTGTGCTCTGCAAAGAATGGAAAAAAGTGAAATATTTTACCACAAAGTCCTTTTCTCCACCTGGAAAGGTGTTTTCCCAGGACAAAGGCAAGGAGTTGATGAGAGCTGCAGTGCTGGCACACAGGGGGGCCATGACACTCTGCAGGGTCCAGCCCTGTGCTGGTGTGCTCTGGGGACCGATGTGACAGCCACAACAGCTGACAGGGCCACAGGTGCTGCTGCCCTCGCTGCACAGACTGGGGATGACATCGGGACAGTTAAGTACAAAGCAGTGGGAGAGGGGGTTGACTCTGCCTGGGGTCCCTGCAGGACCTTCTCCTGCAAGTCCCTTCACACCCTCCTCACACTTGGGGACATGAGCCTGCTTCCCTTGCAGCAGATGCCCCATGGGGACAACACATCCCAGAAGGTTCTGCCCTAAGCTCAGGGGCAGAGCATCACACAGCAAGCAAGGGCAGCTCCCTGCAAAGGCTACAATTGAAGAAGTAGAGCAGTGGAGCTGCTGAAAGCTTGCACTAAGTTATCTCCCACTGCAGTTTCACCCTCTGTACCTCTCTCCTTGCCATCTGTGTCCTCCTCCTCCACCAGCTCTGCAGTCTTGCGTGTTGATACGTGCTGATGTGTCATCTCCGACCTCTCCCCAGGCTTTGGCCCCGGGACATGCTCTGCTTGAAAGCAGCTCCAGTTTGGCCATTCACCATGACAACAGGGTCGTTTGGTGTTGGGATGCAGGCACAGCAAGAGTCTGGGCTCAGGAAATGTTGGAAGTGGTGCTGACTGCCAGGTGCTGCCTGTCTGCATTGCCTTGCCCTGCAGCCAAGGGCTGGGGACAGGGGGCTGTAGAGCAGCAGATAGGGATGAGGAGATCCAAAAAAGATTTTCACAGGGCTCCTGCTGTCGCTGATGGCCCAGACCGGGTGTCACCCAGACATAAAGTGCTGTGAGCTAACAGAGCAGAAGAACACCACAGTCTGTGACCTTAAGAGACCTTTCCCCTTTTCAGCAGCATACATGGCCACCCATGTTTCACTGATGTGCTGCCCCAGTGCTTGGTATGAGCCATTTCAGTGCTCATCCTGGGACAGGCACGAAGAAAGCACACAGGAGTGAAGTAGGGACACCTGACAATGCTGTGCCTCCAGGGTTACAGTTTAAGCTGAAGCTGAACTAAAGGACAAATTATTTTTTTCATCACCAGTCTTCTAAAATCAAGGGAGAGAAACTCTGATGTGCTGCTGAATGTTTAATCTGCAAACAGATCCGGCCTCCCCATCAGAAATGAGATTATGGATCACTGTTCTGCAACTCCTGGGCTCTGCTGCTGGTACTGCATTGCTTAAAATGGGCATCGCTGTATTTCTTTAACCCAAATGTGCTCCTTTAACCAGTCACCAGCTTTAGTTAATGACCAACATATGTGCAAGGTCTGTGACTGACTTGACTGAATTAACCACTTGGTTCATTAGACCTGACTCAAACGGCTTGAACATGCCTGGTGAGAGCAGACTCTGCTGCTGCTGTCACACATAATGCTGAAAGAAAGACTTTACTTTTTACTTCACACATGTAACACTTTCTTTTGCAATCTTCCTTTCTGCTCCTTTTTCAGGATGCCAACTACTTGTTGAGAGGGTTGGATTATTATATTACTTGGTCACTAAGGTGTTAGTTTTTCTGTTTCCAGCAGTAATTTCCTAACACCTCCATAGAGCTGTAATAGCCTGGATGGTGTAAGGAGCGAAGGAGCCGATTTGCTCCTTTAGCAATTGGAGCCACCCCACAGGTGTCTCAATTGCTGCAGAGTTGCTGGGGATGTGATCAGGGCTTGCAGGCTGGTGCTTAAATGATAATTTTCTCTGTTCTCTCCAAGTTACACCTAAGTGCCATGAAAATCTGTGTCCATCAGAGCCCCTGAGCTGGAGTTGCTGTTAGAGGGCAGAAGAATCCCCTTCTCACTGCAGCTCAGAGGCTCTGATGTCTGCAGGAGGGAGATGTGGCACACAGACGAAGGCTCCATTTCTCCTCTAATTCGTAAAGGCAGTTTAGCCAGGAAGATCCCACAGAGCTGGCAGTGT
Organism: Bombycilla garrulus; assembly: GCA_013400315.1. Classification (NCBI taxonomy): domain Eukaryota; kingdom Metazoa; phylum Chordata; class Aves; order Passeriformes; family Bombycillidae; genus Bombycilla; species Bombycilla garrulus. Next base: position 245,308 of record VXBU01005974.1, read on the forward strand.
CAGCTGAGGATTCCTGCAGCGTCAGTCTAAGGTGCACTGTGCTGCAGCAGCGTGTCCAAATGCTCTTGGCAGGATGTGTGCACACCAGATTTTGTAGCTCAGTTGGAGAAAGAGAAGGTGCAGCCAGCAAAAAGGTTCTGGGGCTCCTGAAGGCCTTTGTTTGTTCATAGAAGAAAGGGAGTTTATGCCATTCTGACTTGGTGCCACATTAACAAGACTCTGCTTTCCATTGCTTGCAGTTGTCTTGCGTGCAGCTGTTTTACTCTGCTGCACAAATGACAACTGTTTTGTAAATGGACTGGTTCTGGCCAAAGCTTCTTTTCTTACCTGTAACAAACACAATGTTGATTCTACCTTAGTGTGAAAGGACACGAGCCACTTCCATGTCTTTTGCTGTGTGTGATCCACAGCCAGCATTTGTATGCTCCCTGCTTCCCAGACAGATCCCCTAGACCTGTCTCATGCCCTTTCTCACCCTTTTCCTTATCTCATGGAACTAATTTCATGTCATTTTCCTCTAACTAGTGCTGTCAGCAGGGCAGAGATTCAGTCCAAATTATTTGGCTGCATTTTACTGAAGAAAGGGCAAATCCAAACTCCTCCTTCAGTCGGGGAAAGAAAGACACAACAGGAATAGGAAGTCCAGACAGGATTGAATGTTTTCAGGGCTGAGATTCCATCTGATTAAATCACTCTCACTTAGACAGGATAATCCTGTGTGAAGTAAAACATTGCCAGGGAACTCAAAACAAACCCACTGGTTCAGGGAGGAGCATGAGCAGGGAATAATGACCCAGGAGCTGGGAAGACTCCAGGACTGGCCATGTCCTCCTCAACTGGGCACAGACCCAGAGTCTCAGCATGGCTGGCAGAGCCAGGGTTGGGACAGAGCCGATCAACAGCCCCAGGCACAGCGAGAGGATGAACCAGAACCAGAGTCCCTCCAGAGAGCCTGGTGTCGAGCAGGAAAAGGGCTGAAGACAGAGCAAGATCCATGCAGCACCCAGGGCAGGAGCCAGGAGCATGTCTAACACAGCTCAGAATGGGTGGGAGACACAGTCCTGAGCAGAAATGAAGTCCTGGGCCATAGGCAGAAGGTCCTTGGTGGCAGGTGCAGGGCAGTAACAGCCATTAGTGCCCTTGGGGCCCTGATTCCCTGAAGGGCCAGGGCTTTACAACAAAAACTCAGGGAATGCTGCATGGGGAGCTTGGAGCAGGCTTTAGCAGTGGCTGGAAAAGTGCTTTTGGAAAGCCTGTGCAGATAGTAAAGGTGTGGGAGTGAACATACACACAGTCACACACTTGCACTGAAAGTCCAGATGGGGAGATGGTGAGAGTGATTTGTAGGGAATTACTGAGTGGGTGAAGCAAGGTCCAATACTCACCTTGACAGTGTTTCTCTCCCAATGTGGCCGTGTGCTTGTCAGGTCCCAACTGCTCCACAGCTCTATCCTGCATTTCCTCCCCTTCCCAATGGGTTCCTCCCAGAAGGAGTAAAGCAAAGCTGCAGAGTGTCCAAGAAAGCTGCTTTCCCCATACAGCACCACAACTTCAGTGTATGAACTTCTCTGTCTTCCTTCACTGATCACCTTCCTCTAACAATTACCGTGGTCCATCATCTTTCTCATTTAATCTAAGCATCTCCTAGCTCCTACTTTGGGTGACTAAGACTGTTGCGGCGCATGTTTTTTCCTGATTTCATTGTTAATTATGTTATTGTAGTTTGTTCCTATGTTCCCCCCCC
>VXBU01005974.1:247253-355649 GCA_013400315.1 Bombycilla garrulus
AGGTTCCGCTCCGACAGCCTCACCTGTCAGGGCAGTTCCCCACTCTTGGCGTGGCCCCTCGGAGCCACAGAGTAGTGGTCAGAGCTAGCCGGGATTCTGAGGGGCCGCGTCATAAGACTTCAGTTTTGACTTTTCTGTTTGAATGGGGATCCTTTGCATTTTGCAATTTCAGCAATACAGGAACAGACTCAGGCTTCTCCTGAATCAATAAGAAATTCACTCAGTACTCCCATCTCCAACATTAACAAGACACATGGCAAAGAGAGTAGGGCATCTGGTATTACTTTCCAGATGGTCTTCCTGCCTCCAACCTATTCCTTGTTGAAGGATGTAGCTTTTGTGACTACTCCTATGAGATGCACTGTCCCAAACTGGTTGCTTATTGTCAGCTTTCAATTTACATTTATGCTTTGGGGCTAAAATTCCAATGTAGTATTAGAGGTCTCTTCCAGTCTGAATTATCCTGTGAGCCTATGGATATTACACCACAAGGTTTTGGGCCTGTTTAGCCTCTTCTTTAAAATCTGAGGCTTTACCTCACTGTTTCAAACATGAATTAGTGAATTTAAACAGCTGGACTCAATTGCATTATTTTCTTTTCACAATTTTTTGTACAATTTGAAACCTGTCTGGATGCTGTAGGTTTCTCGTGGTCTCCAGGTGCTCTCTGCAACCTGACACGTGTCTTCCTTGAAACTACAGGCTTGAAGGACTTTTTCTCACTGCCATGAGAAAGGGTCTTTGGGTGCAGCTGTCCTTGGGTCCAGCTGCCTGCAGAGCCCCATGGTTTGAGTCCATGGCAGCCTCCCTTTGACACTAGAGAGATGACGAACGGTAGGTTGGGAATAACAAGAGCTTCCTTGTAGTGCAGGCTTCCACTGCAGTGTTAAGGCACTCCTGTGGCTTGCCTTGTCTGCACTGGGGCTTTTCTAGTCTTGAAATACCTCAAAGTGATTGCAGAAGGAAGATCTCTGAGCCCAACAGTCTCTTTGGCTTTTCCAGATATAACAAAAGCTGCTCTGAGTAAAGATTCTGCCTCCTCCTGCAAACCTGTCGTTTGCTATTTTGTGAGGCTGTTCCAACGTGAGCAACCTGGTTTAGTTTCTTCCTCTGCTCACCTTCTCACTTGACAAAGGCAGAGGCTGAAATCCAGCATGTTGTTCCTGAAACCTGCCTTCCAGAGAAACTCTCATTTTGCCATCTGGGGGCGATGATGAAGCCCTTCGGGCAAAGCCCCTGCTGGCTGCCGATCCCTGCAGTTCTGAAATATTTCTCAGTTTCCCAGTGTATTTTTTAATCAATCAGCTTTTAATTAATCAGCTTTAATTTTCATCTACCTCTTCCTGACATTGACTTTTAGAAGCTTTTATGTCCCAGTATTTATTTTTATGATTTTGGATTCTGCATTGGAGTCAAATGTGTTTTCTTTCGGCTATAGGAGAAAGAACAAAATCTGTCATCACAGGAATACCTTTCCAATGAGCAGGTTTTTTTTATTTATTATTATTTTCTTTTCCCTCTTCCACCACCCCCTCCTAAAGCTGGGTACTACATACACCTGGATGTAGCCTGCACACCACAGGCATGAAGTAACTTGAGCATGGTAAAAGGAATGTTGTAAAAACTGTCCTCAGATGAAACATCAGATGGTCAGAGAAAACTCAAACCATGCCAAGTTACTGGTTTCCTTTTGCTCCACTTCCCACATATAAATGTGCAGATCCAACGTGTCTAAAAATGTGGCATCTTAATCGTGGCATCTAGACTTTTCAAAGCATATTTTTTAGTTTTGTTGTTGTTAAAAAAAACAGCTTTTCTCTCTGACAAGTTCTGTTTTCAGAGTGGATGGCTGAGCTTGCTGCCTGCAGTGTGGTTGTAAACAAGGTCCATAGTGAAGGAACATGTCTTGCAACACCAATAAAAGGGAGAAGACACCAATGAAAAGGTAGACAGGCTTTTAATGGCATGATCCAGAATCCCCTTTTAATAACAAATCTAATGACAACTGTGTCTGATATGAACAAGAAAGGGCATAATTGTTTATTTTTTTTAAGATGTGATCTGAAATTAAGACAAATGCCAGGTGGGTCTGTACACAGACAGGGCTTCTGTGATGCATGCCAGATTTTATGGCCAAGAAATTTGCCATGCAGTTGAACCAGATTGTGGTTCCTCAGTCGGAGTCCTACATTCTGTTTGCAGTGTGTAAACATTCTCCAGCTGCTTTCCTAAAGAATGCAAAGAAGATATGTAGAGAGATTTAGCCTTGGGATTCAGTCACATTTCCAGGCAGGCAGTACCACGGAGCAGAAGTCCTGTCTCCAGAGTGTGCCAGAGGCAAAGGAAAACATTGGTGCGCCAGGTACAACGTCTGAGTGTAGAGTCACATGCTATTGTGTTAAAAGGAGATATATAAAATTATCTGTGTTTCCAGATCCAATTCCTGTTTGGAGAAGAAGCAGCAGGTCCCATAGCACAGCAGTCCTGCCGACACTGATTTCGCACACTGGGGTACCCCCACATCCTGCAGAGCTCATCCCACCCTCCGCAGGGATGGTCCTAAGCCTGTGCTGTGCATTCCCGAGGAAACATCAGCTCCAGCCTCCTCCAGGGAACCTGGACCAGAGCTCCCTGTGCTCCAGGCAGGACAATTAGGGCCAAGCCAGAGGCAGGGCAGCCACTGAGGAGCCCCGTGCTGACACCAGTCCTGCAGTATCTTCACCAAAGCAGAGCTCTCACCCCCGAGGCCCCTCTGGTTCAGGAGTTAAGAGCAGGAGGAATTACCTTGGTCCCTACCAGGAACGCAGCTCTGGATTTGCTTTGGTAGCTCCCTTCCTCCTTTCAGCACAGAGGGCATCAGTGTTTAAACCCATTTTCCAGCCATTTGCAGCTCCAGAAATTAAAAAGGGAAAATGTTCCTCCCTATGACCCAGCACACTGGCCTGCGTGGGGCAGGGCCTGCTGCATAGGTGGATGTTCAAGTCTGCCTCAGGCTCTGCAGAATCCAGGAGGGCTTCCACCCCCCAGGCAGAAAGGGACTGATCTGGAGGGAACGTACAGTGACTCTGAAGACTTTGAAGATTTGCTGGAGGAGCTACATTAGGAATGAAGTGACAGGAGAGTGATGGTGCATAAATCACTGTCATTTCATGGGATTCTGACTGTACTTGTGATCACAGCTCACCTCAGTCTGCAGGCAGAGCTATTCCCTGGCCTCGCAAAGCTACCAACCCCAATGCTCAGGGAGGTCTTAAGATCAGCTGGCTCTGCTGCCACTGCCAGCATAGTCCCAGCCCCTTGGACTGCAGCACCTGCTGCTGCTGCTGCTGAAGAGCACAGCTACTGGGGGTTCTGCAGAGCACCTCAGGAGCCAGCACACAGTGAGCCCACGGGCTCCCACCCCGCAGCCCTGTTCCAGGCACACGCCACACAAGGAAAGGGCCTGAACAGCAGCCCAAGCTCTCTTCCTCATGTGGAGCTGCAGGAGTAGCTGGCAAACAGATGGTACCAACGGTGCTTGCAAATTCTCAGGTGGTCCCCATGGGCTTTGTCAAACCAGGTGAGCACTGCTGGAGCACGGGCACGCCAGATGAAACTCATTTGATACCAAACTCATTATGTCCACAATGGGACTTTCACTGTGTTCACAGGATTAATTTAACTACAGGTGACTGGTGTGTGGGGCAAGGCCTTAGGTGAGCATTGTTGTCTGTGCACATGGAATAGTGGTGGGATCAGGCTATGGGTCAATAAACTGTACAGAAAAGTGTGCTGAGGGATGACTGAGCTGTTACTGAAGCTGCCCAGGCTATCAGTGATCGTCTTCCTACACAGGATCTACAGTGAGAAAACACCTCTGTGCTGGAAAGGAGAAATGTGAAATATTTTTTTGCCCCAACACAATCTGCTTTGGATTAAAACATTTCACCACCAAACTCTCAGTGCTCGTGTTAGCCAGAGGCAGCCACATGAACAGCGATGCTCTGGATCCTGATCCATGCCCCACAGAGCTGTGTGTCAGTCCAGCAGCTGTTGCAGGTCTGGTGGCAAGCAGGACAGCTGCCAGCCACCCTGGCTGGCGTGTTTCAGCCCTGGTTCATGCTCAGGCAGGTGGAGCCTCACAGCTGACATGCACTTTGGTAGAGTGGTACCCTGTTCCCCATCCACATTCACTGCACACAGCAGTCAGCCCTGCACATACCTGAAGTCACAGATGAGACTTCTTTGAAGGTAGCAGGATCCTTTTTAACCTTTAGTCACTATATATAATGGTCACTACTTATATTGTTATAATAATATATATATATATTATAATATTCTTTACTTAGAAAGGGCAAACAAAGTCTCCTGCCTCTCACTGATTCCAAGCACAACTGACCCAGAGATATTTGCTACCAAGACACCTTTTGCACCGAGGCAAGCAGAAGTGCTTGTGCTGCCAACCAGACAAATCAGTTAAGCAGCTCCATCCATCCATCTGTGTGTTTGAGCCTCTCCACAGCATCAGTCTGACTGGTGCCATCTGTCCTTTTTCTCCCTCTGCTCATACAATCCATTGCCACACTGGCTTAATGCGGAGAACTGCCCTTCAGATTCCCGACTTGGCACATCCCCCGTTTCTTTGCAGGCAGCTCCTGGCCAGCCAGCAGCCATTGGCTCCTTTTTACCAGCCAGAGTGCCATCTTTGCTGCTGGGCAAGGCCCCTGCAGAGTGAGGATTCAGCATGACACCAGGCAGCCCCAAAGACTCTTGTAGTCCTAACACAGAGCAACAAGACCTATCTCTCCTTACCCCCATGCTGATGAACACACAGATAAAGGAACAGTGGTGGCCTGTCCCAGGAGCTCCCTCAAAACACACATGGGCACAATCACCTGCAAGGACACAGCCACACACCCCCAGCAGTGCTTGAGCTCTGTGTGCCCTCAAGGCTTGACAGAGCTTACATGAGACTCATAGCAGAGAAGAACTTGCCTCTTGCCTCTCCCACCTCTCTGGCATGTGACAGCCCACCATGTCCTGTGATGCCAGACTAGATCCTCTGGCATTCCTCAGCCATGTAACTTCTCCCTAACATCACAAGCCTCATCCCTTCTTGTCCCCAGACAAGTTCTCCTCTGTTTGCTCCAGCTATGGCAGGTGCCCTTTCAACTTTCCTGCAGGGCAGCAGCAGAAGAAGAGGAAATTCTGCTTGTGCTGCTCCCCTGGACGGGAGCACCTCCATGCAGGAGGACGTGACCTGGGGCACACCATGCTGTTGATGCACTCTCCTGCTGCCCTTCGTGGCAGGGACAGCTGGGAAGCAGGGCTGTGCAGGAGCAGGGAGCCTGGTAGCACAGCCACGAGGAGAGATGACTCATGCTGGTCTCAGATCTCTGCAGATCCAGCTGCACCCTCAACCCAGCCCTGTCAAACAGCACAGTGAACAGCTGTTATTTTCTGTGCTGGGCATCTTGCCCTTGCTTTCTGAAACCTGTGGGACCTGTCAGGTGGCTCTCCAGTATATACCAGCTTTGGCATGTATCCTGCTGTGATCAGGAATCTACTGCACCACAGACAGAGATGATACCTTGGTGTCACCAGAATCCTGCCTGCTTCTTGTGGTTTGGTCGTGGTAGATAGACCTCTTAGAAGACAGCTCAGTTTCACAGAAACCTTTTAATAAGAAAAAGTCCCCATAGTCCTGTATAAGACTTCACTGGATGGTTGCTTCACAATTAAAAGCCTGCCTCATTTCTTCGTCTGCTGTTCTCAGCTGCTCTGACTTCCCTGATTTCATGTGCCAGAGGAAGACCACAGAACCACAGAACCATAGAATACTTTTGGTTGGAAGGGATCTTAAAGATCATCCAGTTTCAGCCCCCCGGCCATGGGCAGGGACACCTTCCACTAAACCAGGATGCTCAGGCCCCTGTCCAACCCATCCTTGTATCTGCCCTGGAGCTTCCTTCCTGACACAGAAAACTGTCCTTTAAACTTTTTTCCTGAATACACTGATTGTGCTTTATTGGCTTCCCATGATGATGAGGCAGGTTTGCTAACCCTGTTAATAGTCCTGTAGTCCTCTTTCAAAGCTCTTTCAATGTTATTTTTGGCATGTGCATTAAGACCTGGATGGACCAGCTGGTAAAGGCTTCACAACCAAGTCTTACCATCTGAGCACTCTAAAATGAATAGACCTCCAATAAATTAATAGGAGTCCTATTACGATTTAAATTTCTGGAAATAATCTGTCTTTGAGTTTATTCTGTTTTCTAGTTTCTAAACCTGCAGCACATACTTAGGTTCTGGTCTGACCCACACTTCAAACTCAGAGAAAGTTATAGTGCCACCAGAAGAAGTGGTCACAGTCTCTGTGTGTCCTTCTTCTGCTGTGTGAACAAATGGTGAACCAGAGTGATGAAATGAGCCAGATGAAAACCAAACTGGTGAATCAGAGCAGTTTGTGTTGTGCTGGATCAGCATTTCTAGCCACTTCGTCAAACAGCTGCTGCAGTGTAAATGTGGTGGAACTGTGCAATGATGCAGCTGGAACTTGGAGGGACGTTGCTTTTGATGCAACATCAGCTCAGTCCATCAGACCACAGCCTGAGTTCCCTCTGAGTTCCCAGTGTTGCTCTGCAAAGATGAGGGCATGTTTTCAGACTAAGCTGTGCTGCTTACTTGACCAGGGTGAAGCACATCAATGGAAAACACTTTGAGCTAGGTTAAATAAATTCTTCGTGTTGGCAACGCTGAGACTGTCATATGACGAGGTAATTGCTGTCTCCTGTTTCTACACATTTCCCTGTTCAGGTGTGTAAGGAGTACCCTTTTCTCCCAGCCACCTGTCCCAGCTCTCATACTCCTTTCCAGGACTCCTGTAGATATGAGCAGTTTCAGTATTCCTTGAACTTGATGGCCATCAGTGTGACTGTTTGCATTCATGTTCAAATGAATCAAGGTTATTACTGTTCAGATTGCTCTGTCAAGCTTTGTTGTCTGCAAATAGTAAATATTTGCAGGTAGTTGCAACTGCAGGAATGGGTGTACAGAGCAGCTGTATTTTTGCTCTGCCTCATGCAAAGCCTCTTTTAGGCATGACAATGGTGTGAAGCACCAAGTATTTGGGTCTGTAGTGTTTTCTCCTGTGAGGCATGGGGAAAATTTCATCTACTTCAAGATCTCACCAAGATCAGACAGGTATCAGTTCTCCTTGTTTTCACTTTCAAGCCTTCCTAATTAGTCTGGGGGCTAAAGAGTTGATTGATTTAGCCCAAGCTGAGTGTTAAGCTTCTGCTCAGATAATATTACTTGAAGAGCACAGCCCTTGCTTTTATGTTCGCATTGTTCATCCTCAATGTGTAGCAGAGGTGAGCACCAAGAAAAAGACATAAACCCCACCTCTGTCCCCTCAGATAGAAATGCACATGGCCACAGTATGCCAGCAAACCTCTCATTGCAAAGCAGCAGGTTTTGGATATACTACAGGATAATAATTTCCCACCCTGCCGTGTAGGGGAACTTTCAACCACAGTGCTAAAATTCACAAACACCAAGAGCGTGACAATAAAACACAAGGAATTCAGGTGCAAGGGGCACCCAGGCTAAAGGCATCCAGTGACTATTCACATCTTCATGATGGAGCTGTGTTTGGTGGACTACAGGTCTGTGGCACCAACCACGCTCAGGCTGAGTGGAACCACCCTTGCTGGGGGATGTGGTGTCCACAGTTTGGTATTTGTGACAGAAGTGGCTGTAGCGTGCTCCCTTCTACATTAATTAGCAAGAGCTCTTGATTTCCCAGCACATCCCTACTTCTGCCTAAGAACCCACCACACAGGAATCTGCTGAAACAGCAGCAGTGTCTGAGCAGCAATGCTAGACAGCCTCCTCTGTGGGACATACTGGAGCAGGTAGGAGCATCCAGCAAGACCCGCCTGTCTCCTAATTCCCACCTGTAGAGGCATCTCTGGAAAGGAGAGAAGAGCCCTCTCCTCCTTATCCCTTCTCTTAGCACACAAGGATGCATCCATCCCTCTTGAATAAACTAGTAGCAATCCCTTTCTAACACAGGTGGTGGGAGGTGAGCCAACACTCAGGGGGATGGTGGTGACCAAGGCTGGTGTTTTCCCAGCAAGGAGAAAGGAAGGAGCTGCCTGAAGGACAGGAGCCTTCCTCCTTTACAGGGCTTGCTCTTGTCAGCTCTGCTCCTCTTTCCACAGCTGGAGTCAGTGTTGAGGACTGATATTGCTAACAGAGAGGGGAATCCCTGGGGAGGGAGTCAGGTCAGGCAGTGGCAGGCTGCCTGGGTCACGGTTTGGTGCTGTGCGTTAGCAAGCGTGAGCTGCAGGCTGGGTGTCTCCCTTGAAAAGGCTCCGTGGCTCAGAGGCTGCCAGGCCTGTGGGAGCTGACTGCGGTGTGGGGTGAGAGTGAGTGAAGCATTCAAGTACAGCTACTGCTATACACTCGTGGGTCCAGCATGGAAGGCTGTGCTGCAGCATCTCAAGTGTATACTATATGCAGAAGTTACCCAGTCTGCTGGGCTTGCAGAAGAAGGTCATTATCTGGCAGCTGCCTTACTTTCCAGGGACACCTGCTTTCCTTTGGTTGCTGGACTTTGAGTCTGGGTTTTTCCTCTTTGTCGTTTTTTGGCCACGCCAGGAGACGGCAGGGAATCTCCTGTAGGCCCCGGGGCCTGAGCTGAGGGCTGAGGTCGGGGGGAAGGAGGAACTCTCTGAGGAGCAGTCCCTGGTTTATGCTGTCGGCAGGGAGAAGGACTTTCCCTCCGAGGCAGCAGCTGGCTTCTGGGGGAAGTACTGGGGTTCCTGGAAGGAAGGACAGGGCTCCGAGGGGATGCACCACTGGATCTCTGCGAGCTGCTCCGTGGAGGAAGAGAAGTAGAACTCGGAGACGAAGGAAGCCGACTTTGTACCTGTGTTGTTCGGCCCTCGTATGGGACACTTCCAGCTGGTCTCTGTGTCTGAAGCCTGCAGGGGAAGAAAAGAGGGAGGATGAAGAGGAATTTTGCAAGGGATTCTTGGGCTCCTAGCAGGATTGACGTGAATGTTACCAGGCAATTATAAGGAGTCTCCAGGATGGCAGAACCTGCACTGTGAACCAGATGGGGCACCAGTTTGAACACCATCCTGTAACTCAATGCAGTTAACTGCTAGGTGTTTGCCTTGATCCTCCAACACTCTCTGAGTCAACATGCAGGCATTGTATCTAGGACTCTTCTTAACATGCAGAATGGATGCAGCAACCCCTTCCAAGGCAGGAGATACAATCTGGGAATGTGGGCATGAGTTGGATTGTGCCAGTTGGCCTCTGATGGTAACTGTGATGGAAGATAAACCAACTGAGACAATCCCAGCTGGCAGCCTCACTGCCCTTGCAGCTCCAATCACAGTAGTCAGGCCAGGAGGACAGGTCTCCCTGCAGAGTCAAGGCTGTGCTGCAAAACTGAGAGCTCAACACTGGGGGCGTCTGCTATTATAAGAGCAAGTGAAAAGGCTTGTAAAAGGGAAGGTCTCAAAGCCAGGGCAAGCGAAGAGGGGCTTCAAAAAAAAGAAGACAGAGAGGTGAGTATTCCACACACCTGCAGGCTGAAATGACTGTAGGAAACAAGGATGGACTATGCATTCAAGCCAAGTAAAGGATGAAATCATGGGAGGTGAGCAAAGATCTGGCTGTGTTTCCTCAACAAGCCCTTTGCATTTCTCACCATTTTGGTCTTACCTGCAGGCAGCAGCTGTATCCTGTGGGGAGCTGCACAGCCCTGCCATCGCAGCGGCCACAGAGCCCTCCGACCTCGCCACCTCCAGCGGCATTTTCACCGGCATGATGGGACGAGGAATTCTACTCCTTGTGCTTATGGCTCTCTCTTCTCTCCCCAGCAGTGCAGCCTTCTTCTCTCCCTTCCGTGGGATGGAGTCATCAGAGTCGTGGGTGTCCTCCTCAGAACCGGTGGCTGACAGGGTTTCGGAGGCTCGCCGCCGCTCATCACTGGAGGAGGCCGAGGAGGAGGCACCTGAGGCCAGCCGGAGGAGGCGGCTCTGTCTCTTCTCCATCACCAGCCGAGCCAGGTCGGGTTGCTTTGCCCTCTTGTAAAGCCTTTCTTTGGCTGAGAGTGAAGTTGAAAGGTCTGAGCCAGTGTCCTCCTCGGAGAACAAAATGGGTATCCGACTTCTATACCTGGAGCCCAGCGGCCTCCTGGGGCCCTGCTGCGGCGTCTCGAGGAGGGTCTCCGCTCGCTTCAGGTGTTCTGTCGCTGATGCCGCCTTCTCAAGGCCAGGCTCCCTTGTAGCCACCTTGTCAGGCTCTTCCAAATCCAGCGAGAGCACTGCTTTTCCAGAGAGCTCTGGCTTGTCCTCGGGAAGCTTTGAGATGCCATTGGGAAGGGCCGGCTGCTCCCCCACAGTCTCTGAGGCGGTCTCAATGTGATTGGCGGAAAACGCGCAGCTCTCCGTCTCTGCCCCTTCCAGCCCTGAATGAATGCTTCCATTCTCCACCAGCACCAGGTTGTCCTCCAGCTCCTCCTCGATGATGACCTCCTCAAACTGTCCCGGGGGGCAGTACTCCTCGTGCCGCATCAGCTGCCCGCTGGAAGACATCACATTTAAGTGGGTCTTCTCAGCGATGTGAACAAATGTGCGCTCGACTTTGGTAAATGGGGAGGAAGCTGTAGCCACTGCCACGGGAGGCTTTGGTTCAGATTTAAGGACTGAGGACAGGGTCCCTGGCTCAGACACATCCAGCTGGCTCCCCATGGGCTGCGGCCGCTCACTCTGAGGTGTCAGTGCAGCAAGAGTGCCCAGATCAACCTCAGGAGGTAAGTCTGCAGCCACTGGGGACTTTTTCAGATCACCTGGTGAAAACAGCACTAATGTTTTTGAGCCTTCCTCCAGCTCCAGGTCGCCATCAGCAGTGGATGCTCGACCCTTGGACCCCTTCTGGTCATCAGCCAGGAGTGTGGACGGTGCGCACTCCTGGCTGCGCTCCGTGCTCTTCTGACTCAGGTCGCTGCTGGAATCACTGTGCATGTCGATCTCATTGCCCTCCTCCTCCTCCTCCCCCTCATCCTGCTCATCTTCCTCCTCCTCATAGTCTTCCTCCTCTTCTTCCTCCTCCTCCTCCTCTTTTCCGTTCATTTCCAGATAAGGTTGCAGAGGTTTGCAAGGAGCAGTCAAGACAATATTTGAAAAATCAACTTTCTTTATCCGCTGGGAAAACTTAGGCTTTTCCCAGTAGTTGCACATATCTTTTCTGAAGTCTTGGTAAGGCAAACTTAAAGGGACCGCCTTGGGCAGGCCATTCATTTCAAATGACTTCAGCATGTATGCCTGCAGGAAGACAAATGTGACAAAAGAAAAGTGTGAGTTAGCATTCAGACACAGCATTGACAGAGAAGACATCAGGACCAACAGCAGCAGGAAGAATCCATGGAAAGCATCTAATCCATTATGCTTCCAAAATACACACTTGGGCAGTCATCATTCCATCATTTGATTCATACAAACCTTAGAAAGGAGAGATTCACAGATACTTATCAATGAAGGAAACAAAACATGCCAAAAAGTTCCTTTGTTAGCAGTCTTTTACCTGGACCTAACAGAAACATTTTCAAGCAATTCCTCGGGATTTTTTCACATTTCTCAATCTTCTTCAGCATTTAGATATTTATTTCAGTATTTATATATTTACATAATCACCTCTTCCTTACTGGAACCACTTAGCAACTCTCTTTTATGTCCAGGTCACAGCGAAATCAAGGGGCACCTCTGGGCTAGATAAGTTTCCTGATCACTTTCCATCACCATCCACCATTATCCCTGGGGCAGTAACACTTGCAGTGCTTCTGTGTTCTCCTGGTGAACCATCCATCCCCCCTTCTGCTCCCACATCCCTGTAGCAACTCCTCATTCTGTCTCCTACAAGCTTCTGCTTCCACTAAAATCATCAGCAAGTCATGAAAGCTGGCACATAAAGTGTCATTATCAGACCCTGGGGTGTCCAACCAGGAGAAGTGAAGGGCAGACAGGACAAGTGGTGGGGGCACTGTTTCCCCAGCAGCAGCCTGTGGCAGTAGCAGGCTGTGAAATGATTGCAAATGATCCTACAGAAAAATAGTAGCTCACACACACATGCACACACTTGACCAAACAAGGTCAAAATAAATAGGAAATGCCTGTCAAGCATGGCTTAATTAACAATCAGTTGCAAATGAAAATCACATCAGCACCACTCTGCAGAATGGATTTAAAACCAAATGATTTACAGCACACTTCTGTTAGGGCTTGCAAACTTTAACCTCTCCATAAAATCAACTGGTCAATAATGCATCACATGTTACCCTTGAAAAGTCCTAATCATGAACAGCAGGGCTCTAAACATCTGCGTTTTCCAGCGACAGTGCCCGAGGATATTTAGGCTACACAACTAAACCCGTGTCCACTTAACCATGTGAGCTCCAGAGCTGCTAACAGCTACCACATTCACCTGGCCATGGGAATGGATCTTTTTGTCACTAGTGAGGAGAAAAAGCCCTCAGCAGCTTTTCAGTCCAAAGGCACAATTAAAAATTGTGCTGAAAATCGGCATGTGCTGAGCCTGAAAAATATAATATTTTTATGCTCCTGTACCACGGAGACATTTCAAATAGATTGGTGGGCAGCATCAAGCTGTTCTGTGTGGTGGTAAGTTGTTATCCAGTTAATATTTCTTTTTATATCTTATAAATTAAAACACTGGTTTTGGCAATATCTCTGGAATCTAAAGCTGCTTCTCTTTTTTTTCATTAAAGCTGAAGCCTGGCCCTGAAGATGGCCCTGTATTAGCCTGGTTTGGGATTTCACTGACCCACACTACATTTGGTATCAGGATGGTAGACGTGGAACTTGGATTGGTAAAGAAGCACTTACCCCTCTTTGCAAATGAAATTACCCACGTGGCTTCTTCCCTCAGGCATTTCTTGGAAATTAATTAATTCAACAGCCTAGGACTGGATGATGCATGTTGGCTGGGTTTGTTTTTCCCAATATATACATCCACAATGCTATTCCTGGAATCCTAAACAAACAACTACACTTCCTCAGTGGGAATGGGACCTGATTAACATCTTGCTCTGTGCTGAGCCTCCCACTGGAAAGAGTTCCATTTTCTAGATGCTGTGTTGGATGATGCAGATGGACAATTGCTGTTTTTCTTTGCATAGCGAAATATGCACCTGTTTTGAAGAGACCTTCAAATCTCTTCCCAGCCCTTGGCTTGTGTCATCTCTTCTGCTCTGTGGTCAAGGTGAGCTGAATCCAGCCCTGCAGAGCACATCCTATATAGGCCAGAGATATGGTTTCTGTGCCCTGCAGTCTGCCCCACCAACAGCCCTGTCCACAGCAAACCCTTTTTTCTCAATAGCTTTTCTCTTGCAAGACATTGAAAGTTTTTTTTGAGATAAGGTTGCACTCAGCAATAATGTATGACATGGAGCTGGACAGCAGGATGTTGCTGTAAGAAAATAGCAATTCTTTATTTCTTGTGCTCTGGTACCCCTTTGCTACCACTGAGTCATGCTGTAGATAACTTTCTAAACTCCATGTACTTCCACTTCTACAAATTCCTTGTGGTATTTGGTAAATGGACTGCCTTTCTGTCTGTCATTTCAATTTCTCCATGTATGTTCTACTTCCCTGGATGGACACTGCACCCTAAGCACAACAGTAACTACTTTGCTTTTACCTTTGCGAAGACTTAGACTGTTTAACCTGATGCATGCAGTACCCCGAATCTGCCAGGGCACTTAAATGTTCCCTTTATTGGGACATTAATTCCTTAAAGCAGCCTCAGACAGTCACTGCTTTGCTTCTTGTAAATGCACCATGGTGGAAGTCCAAAGAACACAAATATCCAGCTACAAGAAATTCTGCTGAACAAGATGTTCCCAGTTTGAACCCCTCACTAGAGAAACTTGGGTCTTGTCTTGACACTCTTTTGTGTACTACATCACACTCAGCTGCTCTAGGACTATTCCCCAAAGGCCAGAGAAGAACTTTTCTTCTCTGCTGTACTATTGGGAAGGAAGTGAGGGAAGATGTCAGAAGATCAGAAGTGGAGAGGCTTAGCCTCTCTTAAAACTGCAGAATAGAAAAGATACAAGGAATCTCTGAAGATCTCTGCTCCAACCACCCCTCAAAGCAGGACCAACTTAGAGCTGCCTGTGCTGGGCCACATCCAGCTGAGTTTTTAGTACTCCAAGGATGGAAATCACTTTGGGACACTCTCCTAGAGTTTGAAGCTCTTCATGGTGAAAAAAGTGGGGGATTTAGGATCTAATTCCTATATCTAACTTTCCTTTCATGCAGCTTTGTCCATAACACCTAATCCTTTCATTGTGCACCTCTGAGAAGAGTATGGCGTCTCCCTCCATTAGGCCGTTCAAGGAAGAAAAAGGATGCCACAACCAATCCTGTTTTTAAGGCAGAACAAACCCAGATCTCTCAGCCTCTCCTCATGGCAGATGTTTCTAGTTCCTGGCCATCCTGGCAGCTCTCTGTCAGGTTCACTCTCTGTGAGCAGGAACTATGCCATGAGCTAAGGCAGCCACATTTTCCTGCCTGTTTGACCTCAGATCTCCACTCCTGACTCTCTCTTGACTTGTCGATCACTTGTGCAGGAATGTCTATGGCATTACACGTGTCTGAGCATGTGTTCCCCACAAAGTCTGCATGTTTCACCTCTTTAACACTCTGTCTCTTAATAAAACTTGTCTAGGATTATTAACTAAGGTCAAATGGTTTGTAGGTGCTATCCAAACAAATATTTTAGAACTTCACCTACTTTATGGTCAAACCTGGAAAATCCCAGATGAAACTCTGCAGAGTTCAACAACAGAAAGCAACTGGGTTGCCAGAGATAGAAATAAAAGCTGAAAGAACATGGGACAGTTCAGGGTCTGCAAAACTTATTAACCCATTAAAAACATCAATACCACTGCCCTATTCCAAATTCAGGAATGTAAAGGAATGCCCTGCCCCCTACCAACAGTAGCACTCATGAAAACTAGGTGGTGACAGATTTGGAAAAAAGAGGCATTACTTGCCTTATAATTTACCAGTGTGGCCAGTAAACAAACCAACAGTGGTATTTCATCATAGATTGTCAACAGTTTTTTGCTAATACTGCAACTTCAGCTGCTGCAGTTCCAAACATTGTAGAGATGATGACATTGCCACAGGGTCTACTTATACTTGGATGGCTGCCCTAGATGTGAAGGACAGACTTTTCTTAATTCCTGTCCTTTATAACATTTTCTTCTCACTATTGATTGATCTCTTTATGGACTACTAAGGAAAGGAAAATCATGGGAATGATGTAATTGCACATGAATGCATTAGAATTGTTAATAAGTGAACTGAGATTGTTCCAACAACTCCGTCCCATACACCCAACTGACCTTATTCACATAAAATGGAGATTCAGTGGGCATGAGTCTCATTGTAATCTATGGCAAAAGGGGGCAGAAAGGTGGAGACACCACCGGAGTTGGGCTCCCACTCTTTCAGTGATACCAAAATTAGGTGATCTGATCTTGAAAAGGGTTGGTTTCTCTGTGAAATAGGCAGAACAGATAAGAAGACGATAGAGTGTGATCATGAGGGGACCTTTCCACCTCCCAGATGTAGTTCACAAGGGTATAGTGCATTGCAGGCACTGCTCGGGAACCTATAGTGGTCTGCCTATCTGGGACATTTCAGTGGAATTGTGAAAGAATGGTTCAGAACATTCCGTCTCCCATTGGAAATTCAGAGTGGCTCAGGTTTCACAGCCATGATGGTTCAAGGCTGGTCCAAAGAGGAAGAAATCGGATGGATATTTCACATTCCATAATATCCCCAAGCTAATGGTCCTGCTGAATGCTTCAAGGGGTTATGTTACGATATAGAAATTCAGGTTTCACTTCAAATCTTATGCTGCAGTTAATCCAAGCTTTTGGATGGACACACAATTATTACTCAAAGCACTGTTTGTTCATCTCCCTCAATCTCCCAGCTCAACAGTTATTGGGAAATATTAACTAAAGATTTGACTAAAACATGGGAGATAATGTGAAAAAAACACACAAATCTGACTCGGGAAACTCAGGAAAATATATTTTGAAGTGGCACAAGAACGATACAACCACATGTACAACATCCCTGAGCCACCATTAATATTTGTGACTAATAGGGAAATGATTCATATGATTTATCATCATCCCCAGTACATGTATACCGATGAGGAGTGCATATTCCAAGGGTGTGGGGAGTGCCACAATGTGGTGTCTGGTCTGTTGTGACTAACAATGACACCAGGTCTGACATGATTTGTTCAGAGCTAAGCATACCCTTCTGGGGCACACCAAGTGGCTCAGCAGTGATGGAACATGGTCTGCTGAGGGATGGTGACGCCAACAGGCACTGGGATTATTGACACTTTGTCACCTTTGGAGGAAACCTCTAACAACAGCGGTGTGAACGAATCAAAAGAGAGTCACAAGACCAAAGGCAATATGTGTGTCCTAGGTAGTCCAAAAATGTGTCTTGTATTCCATATCTTTCCTATGCTAACCTTCCCAAGATTACCACTGTCCTTTTCTCTCTGGGCTTTAGAGAATATCCTAACACCATTTTGGCTGCTCTTGCTGGAGGCAATCCCTGTTCCTGGAGCTGGAGAGGATGTTTTCCTTGGGCCTTTTCACTACTGCTGCCCAGGACGTCCCAGAAAGTCAGACCCCCTTCTCTCTCCACAAGTTCCAGCTGCTGCTCCAGTTCCAGGCACCACTGCTGATGGAACTGCCACTGCCAGGAGAGACCCTGTCAGGTGGTGTAGAGCAGACAACCCGGCAGCACTGACTCTCGGTTTTGGACAATAAGAGATGGTACTTTCATGTTTTTTGGTTCTGTCCCTGTTCCCCGTTGGTTGCTTTTTAGGGGAAGAGGGAGCTCTATAATTGTGAAGGCTCAGTTGCTGTGCTGCGTTTTTTCTTTTCTTTGTCCCCTCTCTCGGCCATGTGGTCAGCAGAGGGGGCCTTCTCCACTAGCTTGCCTTTGCCAACAAGATATTTGTGACAAGTGGACCTGCTGTGGGGTGGGCTCTGAAATCTATTTTCACACCCCAGCTGACAGCATTCCAAGATCAAATGATGTTATATAACCTTACTGGACAAATCAAAGCATTGACTAATGCAACTTGTGTGGCACTGGAGGAAGTAAAAGTACAATTGCAGGCAACATCAAAAATGGCTTTGCAAAACACACTAAAATAAGGCTTTCATTATGGCCTGAAAATGGAGTGTGTGGATGTGTGAGTCTGTCTGATGGTACCTGCTCCATTCACATAGCAAATGTAACTAAGCATCTTTGTGAACAACTAGGTCATATGAAGTATACAGCAAGAGCAAATATAGATCTTGGATGTAGTATGGAAAATGGACACTAAACAAGCTCCTGCACGGGTCAGGTTTTTTACTTACTGGCTGGCTACAGAGCTTATCACAATCTTTGTTATTAGTTTTTTTTTGGTAATTATTACATTTTGTGGATTATTATCAATGATAACCCAGGTAATGATCTGTCAGACAATGCATAAGATCTGTATGGATGGAAATGAAAGATATGGAAGAGGAGGAAAAGGAATCACCCTAGTGAGATACCCCAAAAATCAATTACATGGAGTTAAATGAACCTTACTGTCCCCTGTGATCAAGAAAAAGAAATATGCAGTCCGTGATGTCCCTCAGTGTGCAACAATGTTGTGCTGTTGCTTGTGTGGCTGTGGCCAGGGGGTGAATAATGCCATGAGTGCTAAGTGTTGGTTTATATCAGTGATAAATTGATGATGCTGAGCCCCTCACTGACCCTGCACATGGCTCATGGAGCAAATCAAACCACTGGATGTTGTCTGGGTGAAATGCAGGCCTCACAGCCCAATATTGTTTCAGTACCAGCCATCACCCCTTCACCCTCCACAACAAGCTGTGCTATAACTCGTTCATTAAGAAGATTAGGATGTGTGCAAAGACTCTCTGCACCACCACTGCTGCCTCAGTGGGTGGAGGAGGACTAAAGTGATTATTTCACCTTTTTTTATCAACTTTAAATTCTGACCAAAAGTAACCAAGAGGCTGATTAACCCTTATTTGCATATTAACTTTCACACACCTTAGAATGCAAATGAAGAGAAAAAGGGCATGTTTTACATATATGACAACAGTCACCAAAATCCCACTTATCACATGTGATTGTTCCAGCCCTTTGGAAAGCACAAAAAATTATTGTATAAAAGAAGGCGGGGCATTGGGGCAAAGAAAATGCACCATCCATGAATCTGAATCATGGAAGTTCTTACTCAACTTGGTCAGATCTTTAGTATTGATAAATTGCATTATTTGTGAATCCGTGATCTGTGAATTTGTGATCAAGTTGTTACTGAACACAATCTGACCCAGTGTCAAGATGTACCTGTGAACGTTCTTGAACTCAGCTAGACTCACAGTGCTGAATTGGGAATAATTAGCTATTAAGCCCAGCCACACCCAGCCCCCCTGATCTCTGAGGATGTGTTGGATCTGAGAACAAGTGGGTTTATTTTCTGTCAAAATTTCTACACTCTCAATGCAACACATGGAACAGAGTGAGCTCAGTGTCCTCCAGAAAAGCCTGCTCTCCTATGCAGCTCTGCACTGATGTGGGGGAAAGGGAACAGTTTCTTGTATAAGCCTAATAAATTTTCCCTTTTACTTTAGAATTAGGGGTTTTTTTTTTCTCTCATGCCTCTTATAAGCAAAAATCAACCAGGTACAGGAAGAAAACTCCTCACAATATTTACCTCACATAAATTCAGGAAATTATGCACTTCTTCTATCCACTGTTCTGTTTCAGACCATGCTCTAAACCATGGCATCACTGGATCCTTCTGCAGAGCCTGACAGACGTACACATCTGCCACACATTGGCAGCCTCTCAGGGGCAAACTAAAACATGCTTTGAATCATGGAGAAGATAAGCTTTGGACCTTGGTAAAGGCAGACTCAGAAGAATCCTGCCTGACCCTCCATAGAATTCCCAGGAGAAAAGGGGACTCACACACTGTACAACCCTCTGAGACCACAGCTTTATCCAGGCTCTTCCTCCCAGACCATCACCTGCCTGCACAAATTGCTCTCTGCCTTTGAGGAGCTGGAGTCTTGTGATTCTTCTGCAAGAGGGAAATTTCCACCACCCTTTTTATAGGTACCAGGGCCTTCACATGCCTTGAACTGAAATCACAGTGTGGCCTTCCCAAAGTACATGAAACACATCTCTAAGAGTCACGTAACTTTGCTTCTACTCCCAGATGTGTCTTAACTGCAAGTTTTAAGTGATCACATGTGTAAGCAATAATGGAACTCTCACTGTTCCACCAGATCTCCTTCAAATCCCTGCACCGTGCTCCCACATACCCAAGGATGAGCAGTGGACACTTCCAACAGCAAAGGAAGTAGAAAAACAAAGAAAGCAAGCAAATAAAAACCCCAGTCATCAACAAGATGCTGCCTTTGATTCTTTAATAAGGTTTTGGTAGTATACAAGCTTTTTTTGTTTGTTTGTTTTTTCCTTTTTTTTTTTTTTTCCCCGATTGTCTGGATTAACATACATGGATTTAAAAAAGGCACAAAATCCATTGCACAGCTTCTGTTTCATTTGTTCTTGATGACATTGCCTGTTCATTGTGGTTTCAAGTGTAGGATTTTACAGTACTCTGCAGCATTTACAGCATGATCTACATACAGGTAATCAATGCATGCTTTTATACAGGAGACAGAATTCAAATTCTCTCTCAGTATTTCTATATACACAATAATACAGTCTTTTTCTTCTGAAAAAAAGCTTTAAATTGGTCTTGCATGCTTGGTATACCAGAAGAATTAGTGCAAGCATATATTACAGTGTTATTGCAGTACAAAAAGGGGTTGACCTTAGGCTCTAATGGGATTAGATAAGGAAGAATAAAAAGACTCGAGGAAAACAAGCTTTGGATCCCTTTAGTCAACTACGTCCTTCCAAACGGATCCCTACACAGTACTGCCTTTAAAGCTACAGCAGGCTGCATCCCCTCCTTCTCCCTGCTGCCTTTCCCCTGAGACGAACTTCCACAGCTTCTGCAAACCTTCTGTCTCTAGCAGTCCATGAGGACTCCTGGCAGCTTCAGGAATCCCTTCTGCTGGACCTCTTAATACTGGAGACCTGCTTGAAGGGACTCACTGAGATCCACTGCTTCAAGCAAACTCAAGTCCCAGCAGATGGAGTTTCTCAAGTCAACCAGGAAGCACAACAGGTTCCCTACAGCTTTTGTCTCCTCTCGGTAGCAATGACCACAGAAACCCACATTCACCTCCATCTCACGTAGCAGTTGGTTAAATATGATTTGGACTCTCCTGCTTAGCAGCAACAGAAGTCTAACAGGTGACACAAGGTAATGCAAAGGAAGGATATGCTGGTCCCTGAGATTCTTCATGGGAGCTGAAAAGTCTGAGAAGCAGAAATCAAGTTCTCAACACAACGTTAATTGTTCCACTGGGAATGGGAAGAGGCCTTAGTCCTGAGAGATGCAGATGGCACACAGACAGCAAGAGCTGAGTCCAGTCTTCCCTGTAACAGCTTTTATTTAGATACTCTCAGGACCTTAGCATATCCTGGAAGTGACATTATCCTCTGCCAACATAGACTAAGCTTGATCGTGACTGGGAGATCTGGCAGGATTGACAACAGTGTGTGGAAGAAAACCTAGAATCTGAGTTTCTGAAGCAGCTCTTTCTTCAAACCAGCATCAGATGAGGTAAAAGTAGCAGGGGTCTTAGAGCTGCCATGCTTACTTGAAGGATCTCAGTGTTCCAAGAATCAGCACCATAAATGTTAGAGATGTTCTTCTATCCAGCATCTTACCATCAACGCTCCACAGCCTTTTCCTTCATTCTTTTCACCAAGGTGAATAGGACAATCTAGTCCTGTGCTGGATAAGTGCTCTGCTCCTCTCTGTTTGTGCTTTCACGTGTTAGGTTTGTGCCAGTTTTCCTAGCGTCTTGGATGGAAGCAAAAGCTCTGTGAAGGTGGGATGCCTGCCACTCAGCTTCCCAACTCTGTACCCACCAGTGTCTCCAGTGAGAGCCAACACAGAGCTCCCTGTCTGAGGGGACACGGGGACCACTTCATTTCTATCACTTGTTGGAGACTCAGGAAATAGTGAGCCAAGTGGAAGGAAATGATAATCCAAAAATTCCTCTAGTCCCTAACTGTAAAGGCAACTTAATAGCAGCAAGAAAGAAGAAGAATATTCTGAAAGCTAAACATCTTCCTAAGTCATAAAAATAACCAGAAGTCAGCAGTGCTGAATAACCTGATCTGGTAGGGGTTTTCTAAGAAGGACCAAGCTGAAGGGGCAAGAGTCCCACAGAAATCCTCCGTATCTGACTTGTTCAGAGGAAATTTGCCATTACTGTGTTTCATGTTGCCAGATAATTAATCGCACCCATAATTAAACTGAAAAACTTGTTGGAGTTGCTGGAGGAAACCCTGGGGATTTTTACGAGGCAAGTGCACTAGATGAGGTAACTCATTGAACCACTTTGCATATGAAAAAATAAAACCTCCAAACATAAAGCAATTTTCTTTTTGAACACTAGAAGACATGCAAGTGAATGTAAAATGGGGATTGCTTCCAATCCCTAGGTTACATGGTTAGCAGCTTGTTCAAAATGTACATTCATCGTAACATCATTTTTTTCAATGGCAGGTGTGATATACAGGAGTTGCAATACAGCAAATAACACTTAGAAACATTTCCCAGAAATTAATCTTTGCGCTGTCCCCTGGAACTGCCAGTGCAGGCTTGTGTTATAGTGACCCAAACACAAAACACGTGGCATAAAAACACAACAAAAAGCAAGGTAGTGCCACAACGGTCAGCCTTCATGTGTTTTATTTCATGTTTTAATATTACCCAAAATAGGTGTTTGCATACTAAAAATTATGTCCCGAGTGCCAGCACTGTTCTCATCACCAGAATACTCTGCCACCGGCTGACAGTAAAAGGAGAGTTATGTATTTACGTCACAACACACTGAATGAACAGGCCTGGGCTGGGCCAGGTTGCTGAAATCAGACCTGCAGCATGCAGAGGAGGCCGGCTGTACCACCTGAACCAGACTCCATAAAGATACTTTCTGTAAGTGGCTAAGATTTGTTCTTTGCAACAGCCTTTTCAGCATTTGGGGGTGTGCAAAGTGACCCACTACTGGCACAGAAACTCTTCTGTAAGGCAGGACCACGCACAACCCTCACATTCCACGTGTGGGTCATGCACACACACAAACACACAGACAATCAGAATTGGAAGCTCCAGCATAAAGCATCCCAACACCATCCTGGGGACAACAGTGAAATCAGGAAGCACATCTTCCTGATGAGGCTTACTTTGGTCAGCCTCTCCAGAAATTATTTTCTCTTCCAGTCACTTTGGGGAGAGCTGGAAACTATAGGGAAGCAGGTCAAGAAAAAGGTACCCCATGTTCTCCATGCAGTTCTCCATGTTTCTTATTCTGAGAAATAACTGAGGCAATTTTTTCACAATAAACACCAACAGAATTTTAGGGGTTTGCAAATTATCCATGTTTTTAAAGGCTTCAGACCTTGTCTGCTAGGAAATGCAATTTTATTTTTTTCAGCTAGCCTCTTGCAGCCCATCTGTCACTGCCAAGCAGAGCTAGACAAATATACGATAGTTATCTTCAAATTCTTCTTTCCCATTTTTACCACAGGGAAACAAGAAAATCAAAAATAAAAATAAAAGCTTCTCTTTTGAATAGATTGGGGTAAAAGAGCCCTTTCTTATTCAACATGAAAGGAGGAAAATGGTCTCAGCTTCAGGTAAAGTTCTGAGAGTGTCATGAATAAATCGCTAATGACAACCATTAATAAAATGTGTCATTCATATAACCCAGCAGCTGACAATATAAATAAATTCAGTCATTGACGCAGAACTGCGTCAGTTACTATGTGGCTGTAATACAAATGTAACTGGATACCACAGAGACTCCATGTAGCCTAAGGAAGAGATGCCAGACCCACTGGACAAACATGGTTGGTATCTGTCACCAATCCCCCCCAGATAAGCAGTAGAAAATCTTCTATTTTCAAGAATAATCTTGTGCTGCTGGCAAGCTCTTGAAAGTGCCATGTATACATATCACAGAAGATTGATGGCAGTGTGAGAGGGAAGGATGCTAGAAAACAGGAAAAGGACTGAACACATCTTCCCATGCTTTCTGACCTTCAGTCTCACAGTGCATCCTATTGTTGAGCTATTTTACAAGAGAGGAGTGAACTAGCAGTGGTTGTATTTTCTTGCCTGAATTTATTTACAAAGGATCACAGCACCAGATTCAAAGAGTGCATTTTTCCACGAGAGAGCAAGGGAAGTTCCTGGCGATTTGCAGTCAAAGAAATGCCTCAGTGATATTTGTTGTATTTGGTATATAGGTCCCACGCTCTATCCTGACAATTTACAGATTATGAAAAAATGTTCAGCCTCCTGAAATTTCCCTTTGTGCAACCAAACATCTGGCTTCATCCTGACATGTTCTGAAAAGGCTTTTTCTGCTGCTGACTCCCCCATGTCAAACAGCAGGGAAGTGACTCATGGGAAAAATAAAGCACTTGGGGATCTGTAGAGTTTAAGAGCCCGTAGGAAGGCATGAATACCACAAGTGTTTCTGAATAAAGTCTGGAAAGGCTAAACTGAGGCGTTTGCTCTGGTTTCCCAGACTGCAGAATGGTCTTTCTGACTTCAGAAGGCTTCTGCTACAAAACAAATCACCAAAACTCTCAAAAGAGGCTGCACATGTTGGGGCAAAGTAGTCGCTGGCAAAGATGGTACCAAAGCCTGGCAATGCTACTGAAACAAAAGACAAATGAGGTAGATAAACACTCCAAAGTGAAATCTTTGGAAAAAATATTCGAAGCACAGAGCAGAGCAGTGTCTCAAATGACACTTGTTTTGTTTCTCATCTCAAGTGCTCACAGCCTAGGTGA
This sequence comes from Bombycilla garrulus, assembly GCA_013400315.1. Classification (NCBI taxonomy): domain Eukaryota; kingdom Metazoa; phylum Chordata; class Aves; order Passeriformes; family Bombycillidae; genus Bombycilla; species Bombycilla garrulus. Next base: position 271,337 of record VXBU01005974.1, read on the forward strand.
GTTAGAAGAGGTGTGTGTTCACTAGCTTTAGAGCCACTTTTGGAAAAGAAACAGCTCAGCTACTGAAGAGCCACTCAACCTCTGTGCCCGTGAATGGGCTGGGCAAAGTGCTGAAAACACGTTTGCTTATTATGGCTGATCAGTCCAAGCAACAGGCTTCTTTCCAGAGGTCCTGTAGCTAAAAAATATAGCAAAAAGGAAAAAAAAGATTGTTGACTGTGCTCTCAAAGGTATGCTGCCTTCTTGTGTAACACCTGGGTCTGGCTGCTCCAGAAGCAGCTGGAGAGAGCTGGGTGTCAAATGGAATCACAGAAGAAACGAGGAGCTTGTTTAAAACAACAAGATACTTTGGTGGCCTAATGGCAGTGGCACAGGCTTCTTAAGGGAAGAACAGTCATTATATGTGGCAAAGTAGTAAAGAACACCAATCCCCAAGAAAGAATCCACCAGTCTGAGATATCTCCATTTTAAGACAGGCAACAGGAGGAAACACTAAGGTGTTGAAGTTTACAGTTAATGAAGAGTGTCAGTTCTGTTGTACTTATAATTGCCCTCTCCTGGCTGCTTGAAAGACCCTACTGGATTTGAAACCTCCGTATTCTCCCAGCTCCTAGGCTGGAGAATGGGGACAGTCTATTTGCCAGCCATTTGGAAGAACTTGAAGAGTTTGCAACTGGAGTTGTGAGATTTTCTCACTCACAAAGACCAGGCACTGATTTAAGCAGAACTTAAGAGCCATGCTACCAACAACAGAAGTGGTGTTGAGCCAGTTATTTACATGGTTTGCAAACACAGATGGTACCTTTGTCTTAAGGGAAAGAGCACTGCCAGCTGTCTAAATTTAGCTGCTGAGGCAGACAATAACTGGGGAGAGCTTGCTAAGTCCTAAGGATTCCAGGACTTGAAACTCATGCAACTGCCCTGAAAATGGAAGGTATCTCCCATTCTCATTTTTGAAATCAAGCTGCCTTTAAACAGTGTGATCCTCACACAGGTTCCATGTAGAGCTGAGACTGCTCCAGTTGCCAAAACATGCTATTTTTTTCAATTTCCTCCAAGGAAGTCAGAGGGAGGGACGGCCTCTTGGCCGCTCAAAGTGCTATAGGGATTGTACAGGGTACCATGAGCTATACAATGCATAAGAAACCAGTGCAGGAGACATGCCCTGCAGGTTCTTGGGAATGGCAAAGGCAGAAGGTAGTGCAAGTATCCAGGGATGCAATAAGGATGTGGGGGATGAGATTCCATGAATGGCAATGGGGGTAAACCACGGGGTTTACCAATGTGTGGAGTGGACACACACAGGCAATCAAGGCAGAGTAAAAAGACTTTATCATATGGGGAAGAGATGGGAGAGGCAAATTGGAACAAAGAGGCAAACAGATCTAAGAGAACTTCTCAGTGAGGTGAAGGTGAGGGGGTTCTGCATGTGAAGTCTGCCAGCACCTTGGGGCTAGAGCCAACTGCTGCTGTTCTTGCACCCAGATTCAGATCTGAGCAGAAGCTGGGTGGCAGTTACTGAGCAATGTCTCTGCTTACAGAGCAATGATGAGATCCCAGAGGAGAACATCAGCTGCCTTATCCCAATCCAGCCTGGAGGCCACTGTCCAAGTACAGCTTCTCCATCCTGGGCAGGGGGGTGTCAGCTGCTATTCAACCCACAAGCACAACTTCTGAACAAGCTTGTCCCTTTCAGAACAACAGTACTACAGCAGCCTTGACCCCACAATGCCTAGCTTCAGACACACAACAAAGAGGAGTGGTAGGACAGGAGCGACTTCATCATGAAGAGGTAGCGTAAGGATGGGGTTATACCACCCATATGGCTGTTTTACAGGGCATTTCTATCTTACTTTCTGTCATCACTGCAACAAAAGAGACTTTGAATAGTGAAAGAGGTGATGCACTGTAATTCCTTCACATGCCTGCTCCCCAACAGTAGCAAAAAAGGATGGGAATGGTAGACAAAGTCAGGCTCACACCACGGCCTTTGTCATCATGGAAGTATCAAGAGGATACTCCTAATGAAAACTGGCATCTGCAGAACTGCACCTGTGTCAGGGCAACCTTTTTTTCAGTCAACCCCCTCCCACCAGAGCTGTCTCCCCTGAAAGTGAATGCGTGCTGGCATAACCACGTTTACCCAGAGCTAGCTTAACCCAAGCATTTACAGTAACATTTTCACAGAAACCATATCTCATTAGCTCCTTCCTGAGGGAAGGAGGCTGAGGAGAGAGCAATAAATTGGAAACATCTCCCGTTCTGCATAGAAAGAAAGTGAAAGGAGCCAAGAGGCCAAGATATAAAAAGATGGCTTTTATATGTATATACAAGTGATGAACATTTGCTCACTGAAGTAGATCATGAGATCCCAGCAACAGCTTCCTGTCCTGATGCCAACGATCTCTGTGAGGGAGTGGCAAATGCTCATTTCCAATTTGGATTCTGAGCAGAGCAAGTGCTATGTACAATGGGAAGTAAAGGAAAAGTATCTCCCTCAGGATGCAAATCCCGTTCTTAGGCCCTTCTGATTAACACAATTTGCCTAAGAGTCTGATGCTGAAAGGGAATTTTATTTTACTAGTGTTGATTCCCACTGGCTTATTCCATTTGAAGAACTAAAAAACCCTATCAAACATAAAAGGACAAATAACTAGGGCAATTGAATTTTCACCCACAGCCCCATGATCAATTTTCATGTTAACAGGCTTCCATCAGTTGGGCTTTTTGCCAACTGATTTTGGACATATTTACATTTATAATTGCAGTCATTATAAATGAAACACAATAAATAAATGCAATATAAATGTAATCTACTTAAGTTTCTTTTAGAATTGCACTGCAACTAGTTTCAATATTAATTTATTACATTTCCATATATATAAAAAGACCTCTTTTCATATTTCTTCAATTTGTCAACTGTTCCTAAACAATATGTAGATTCCATAGTAATTAATACAGCATTAGATGAAGATGTTAAAAAAACCCTTTAAATTGGCTATTTTTAACACTTTTTGCATAATACTTTAACATCAGGATTCCAGCCATTAGCACCAATTAATTTGTTCAGAATTAAATTGTAAAAGACATATTGATCATGAAATAAGACTTCCCATAAAACCCAGGTGACAGCAACATGTCCAATTATTCTAGTATAGAGCCCAAATTTGATGGTTTAACAGGATTGGTTTAGAAACCAATATCCCATCTTACAGAGACTGAACAGCAAAGAATTCAGTGTCTTTTAATAATGTATTTCAGTGGTTTACCACGCACCTATGTCTTTAAAGTGAGCCTTTTGCTTCTAGGTTTACCTTTGCTATTTTACCTTCTAGCACTTAGACCTGTATCTTTGCCTGGCAGGTTAAAACCTCTCTTGCTCTATTCAGGCAGAGACACCTAACAGCAATCATGTCACTTTTTAATTTTGTATTTAATGACAGACTGTATTTCTTCCAGCTTATTCTACAAGGCAGGTTTTACAGAAGCATTCTTGTATCACTTCTCTTTTAGGTTTTGAAAATCTTTTACAAACATTTCCATACAAGACTTGGATATGTCTGGTAGTGATCTCACCACCACAAAAGATCTCCCTCTGCTCACATCTTCCATTTTCCTGCTGATATACCAAAGAAGAATGTATTTCTTCTTTTCCTTTTTTTTTTTTTTTTTGCAGCAGCATAGTGAGAACATAGATGCAGCTCATTACTTCACCTAACTGCCACCTCATTTTGGGAGACAGCACCTCCCAGGGCACAGTTTCTCTCATTCTGTACATGTGACGTACATCTTTCATACTCCAAACACGACCTTGTCCCTGTGTGGATGCAATCATTACTTTGAATGCAAGCAATTTATCAAGCAATTCAGATCCTTCTGCAGAGCCGGTCTGTCAGTAGTGTTTTATCAAACCACCCACCTTCTGTCATGCAAACCTTCTCAGTGATTTCTTTGTTCTTCTTGACAGCCATTAAAGGCATGGAATAGTGCTGAGTTAAGGGCAGGAGGTCAGGAGTCCTAATGAGAAACAGCCTCTCTTTTAAGAGATAGCAACATATAAACATATTTTGTTTGTCTAGTTGGCTTTCAATTTATTAGTAATTTTAACTGGAAGAAAGTCTTACTTAAGTCTATATAAACCAACCATCTTCATAAATCAGATTTTTGAACTTAGAAGAGCAGTATCAAGTTTATGTGAGTAGCATTATGAGTAGCACTAGATAGATTACTGACCTTTGAAATTTATGTATGGAGCTACTTATTGGCTAGTCATTGTTTTTGTCTGAACAAAAGGCTTAGAGTTTATAAATACCCAGTTATCCACTTTGTTCCCTTTTCTGACTGGCAGAACTAAAAATGGTTTGATTTTTCTTTAAAAATAGAACAAGAGTAATTTTAATTCCTAGTATTGACCTTGAAAAGTGAACATCAGTGTTTAGGACGCTATGAACAAAAATTATTAAGAGTTACTGATTTAAATCTAGTGCTTTCACAAATTCCATGTTTGCTGGATTCTATTCTTCCATTAAAGTCTCTATTGAAGATGGAAAAAAAAATAACATCAGAGCAGAGTCTACTTAAGGAAATCATCCCTTCCCATGTCACTTTGAGAAGAGCAAAACCATGCTCTTTCTGGTATCTGTGCTTGACAAGGGAACTGCCAAATAGGATTAAGCTAGTGGTTAATTCAACCCAGTTATTTTTGGTAACACCCAGTACCTTTTCAAAAAATAACTCATTGAAAAATGGCAGATAAAAATTTTATCTGAACATTAAACTGTGCTGTTCACACATGTTCTTGGGGCAAATCAAAAGAAATTGATGTCATTGATTCAAGAATGACTGTGGGAAGAGGCTGGTCATAACTGTGCCAAATTTTCTCAAGGAGAGTGTGTTGCCCCCCATCTCCATCCCTGCACCCCCAGATGCTCTGTCAGCATGTCAGCCTGTCAGACCATGCCCTGCAGCATGCAGACACACTGGGCCAGGTCCCAGGAACTTCAGAAAGCACCACCCACCCTCTCTGGGGCTGCACTATCTGGTCTTGCTTATAGGGGGCATGAATCTAAGGGATTTAAGTGAATTAAGGTAGCCTCAGGTAGGGCAAATGCACCTACAGAAAGCACTGCTTGTGAGGAATTGTTCCTTGTAAGCCCATTGGAAACACCCTGCCTGTGCAGTGATACCTCCATGTCACAACTTCCTTCCCACACCCACACTTATTCCAACCCATTTTCACATCTATCTGAGCTTTCTGCACGTTTTCTTGCCCGTATCCTATGCTTGTATATTTTCTGCACAGTATTTTACTTTGGACTTGCACTTCCCTAGAGCCCTGAGCACCAGCAATGACCCCTTCTTGCTTCATCTTAACATCCATCCTGCCTGTTCCCCCAGCAGACGAGATAAAGGCTCTGGCAATAGAAGAAGTTACTACATTCACTTAACTACAGCAAGTCTTCATACAGTCTGGTGTTTTACACTGCAACTCTACTGAGAAGGGCAGTATATTTCTGCAAACACAGGAAATAAGGATACTTATGACAATTTAAATTAACTTTGATCTCACTTTTCTTTTCAGAGTCACAGTTTTAGCAAAGGGCTTAATGGGCTCTGTATACCAGGAGCTGAGGCCACTTTATTTCTCAAATGAGATCTGTTATCACAGGCATTTCCAAGCAAAGCCAAGAAGCAGGACTGCTCTGCCATTGAAAAGCTGCAGTTGCCTAAAATTTCTGGAATTTAAAAACAGCGTAATATACAGCTGGATCAGTAAGAAAATCTTTGCTATCCAACTCGACAGTCAGTGCCTCTGGGGGCAGGTAGGAAAATTTGGAGCAGCTTAGGAGTGGAGAGCAGACAAACAGTCCTACTGTCATGTAACAGAGGCACAGCCAGAGAGACAGAAATGTGCGGTCACTGTATGGAAACCAAACTGCAACAAAAGCAAGGGGATTTCCAAAGTCAAAGCAACAAAGAGATACATGATTGTAACTCCACAAGAGGGACAACCTGAGGTCCTGCCTCAGGCGAGCTTTGAGTGGGAGTCTGCCTATATCTAGATGAAGTAAAACTGCCTACAGATTTGGCCCAGTGTAAGAAACCAACAGAGATGCTTGAACCGAATTGCTGAGGAAGGTAACGCTTGCTGATACTTCCCACAGTCTCCATTCCAGTCATAACTTGACAATATTTGTTGCTCAATTGCACGTGTTCAGCGAGGCAGCCCTGCACTTCCTACCCCAAGGCTGCAGGACGTGCAAGCGGGTTTTTCAGATGTGCCCTGGCATCGACCTCTTTCACACACCACACGTTCACCATCTGCGTTCTCATCTTCGGCCTTGCTGCCGCCCCTCGCTCAGGCTGCTGGGAGGTTTAGAAAGGCAGATGTTTTCAGTCTCTGTGGGCTCTGGTTGCAGGGGCTTTGGAAGTTACAGTACCTTAGGCCAGTGTTGTCTGGGATTCAATATTGCATTAAGTGGTGACACATTGTGGGCAGGTGGGATCTATTATTGCATTATGGAGGCTGCTGCTTCCCTGAACAGGCTATGTTTTGTGTGTGAAGCGGGCCCACACCTGCTGGAGCTGGGACCTGGAAATGCGGAGGACGGAAGGCATGAGTCTGTGGTTTCCTGCCGTGAGGGGCATGTGCCTGCGGTGGGGCATGCGCACAGGGCTGCTCTCCGCCGAACGGCTGCGCTGTATGAAAGTGCCACCAACGTGAGGGTAGTGTTCTGTCTCCAGGGTTGAGGAGGAGAAAACGGAGGACGCCAGTCTTCTCAGGGGGCTGTACCTCGGGAGGGAGTGCTGAGAAGGCCTGTCCTCCTCCAACTGAAAAAGACCAAGAAGAGTGGAGGAAAAGGTGTCAGGCAAAGACTTGACTCGCCCCTGGTTTGTGATGCGCATGCTGCGGACATCTTCGCTGGCGGATGAAAAATGCTTTTGCTCTACACAGGGCCTTACTTACTGCTCTCTATGGCTCTCAGTTCCCAGGGATGCTACGGGCACCACAGAAGCCTGTCATTACAGGGGGCTGCCATGCTCTCCCCAGCCACAGGTGGACCAGAGTAACACCAGCAGTGCCAGGCTCTGCTATTACTCTGTCCCCTCCTCTGGCTCTTCAGGCCACGTGCCTCACCTCTCTGCTTTACTGGCAGTGCTCATCCTGGCATGTCACTAGGCTATTCATACATCTTGCACATAGGTAAGAGTCAAACTCTGAACACATTTGGAAACCTCATGAATGATAAGAAGTGAAACAGTGCTAAAATGATTATGTGTATTTGAAAGTGAGGGATTCTCAGGGACTCTTTCAACGATTCTTAGTAAAACTCACTCCAGGGATTTGAAATAGCAAGCTTGGGGGGCTGTTAGCAGACTTTTCGCACACTCACACTGCTGGCCTCCTGATACATTTTTATATTGAGTACCTGCAGGGGGAGTGCTAATGCTTCCAGTTTTGGCAAGCAGTGGATAGACAGCAGCTGAACAGGCAGGCAGAGTATAATTCTCCTGTCAGTGAGAAATTCAAAACACAGGACTATAGGAGGACATGATGAGAAGATGCACTCTTAGGCTCCTTTTCTGCTTTTGTGATCCTGGGATAGCCAGGAGAGGGAGGAAGTACACCCACTGAGGACAGTTTGTGTCAGGATGAGATTGCAGTCCCTACCTTCCCTTTGTACTCTGAATGGAAGAGAGAGGCATTAGGGGAATGACTTCAGATCCTTCACCCTGAAAGTGCTAAGCCCTTCCTTCCCTTTCTACCTCTTTTATGCAACTAGCACTTTCACAAGGGTCAGCAGCCTCAATCTCCAGAACCAGATTTCTTTTCCTGGAATCACCTTTTTCCTTTCTAGGGAAGTTAGGAAAATGGGAAATGCATTCCCTTCCTTGTGCTGCATTTCTTTTCAGGAAGTCTCTGCAGGTGAAATGTGGAAAGGCGATACTGGATTTTCTTTAAGCCAAAACTGCTCTCCTTACCTTACTGGAGATGTTGCCCTTGCACTAGAAAAAGAGCTGAATGTCATCCAGTGTCATTTCTTTCCTGTCACCTTCAATATCTTTGCAGTGCTTTGAGGCAGACATCTTATCTTCAGAAGTGCCTGAGAGCTACTCAGTTTGTGGTTGGCATTAAATGTGAAAAGCAATTATTCACAGTCCTAAATGTACTGCATGTCACTGCATAGATCAGAGTCTCAGATAATAATAATGTAATGCTGTCATACAGAGTACTTGAGAGAGACAAAATCTAAACAGCAGTTCTAATTTCTCATAAGGACAACCATCTCTTCTTTGCATAGATAGTGTAGAAATTCAGTCCTGGTGTGCTATTTGCTGCACAACTAAGTGTTACTGGAATTCGTATTCCTAATTTTTGTTCCCTGTTTGGGTTCAGCATATTGCATGATTTCCAAGGTATTTATCATCCCAATATGGTAAAGACTTCTCAGATCTCAAAGGATCACTCCAGCTACCCAGAGAGACCTCCTCCATAGCACATGACCAAGGAACTTGCCCAGGCCATGAAGAAGCAATTACAACATCCCATCAGTAAGTGCACTTTGGTATTGCTGCCTCCAGGATGAAGCTGAGCTTATAGACATGTCATCCTTCTTCACTGATGCTCTAATGCTTAAATTACTCAATCACGGCTGAAGGTGCTGTCTCCCTTTACCCCTTTGCAGCTATCAGGCTGGACCACCTTCCATCAGGCCTATTCTGCTCTGTATGTGAAGTCCCAGGAGAATGAGATGTTGATAGAACTCAATATATTTTACACATCTAAAATGTAATTAGGAATGTCTATTTAGCTTAAGGTTTTGACTGCTATTACCTGATATACTGATATATATGTTCTTCCATAGAACACATGTGAATATTACTTCCACTACCACCCTTTTGCTGATCCTTTATTCCTAACACATGGATCTAAAGAGTATAAGAGGCCAACTCTACATTCATCCTTCTCCATCAGCTGACAAGCTTCTCTTCTCATGTGGAGGGAAGACAGAGGAGCTGACTGTCAAAGAATCACAGCATCCACAACAGTCACCAAAGGCGGACCAATGGGAATTACACTGAGTGAGGAGCAATGAGCTTTTCCCTCTGCCAATGCCCTCTTCTCACCACTGAGGAAAGGTTCCTCAGGTCCCCTCAGAGCAGCCCACAGACAATGCTGCAGAAGGGAAAGGAAACCAAGACACACAGCACCTTTTCCTCTGCTGACCTCTCAGGCTTGAGACATGGACAATTTTAAGCAAGTCCACTTGTGGCACTCTCCTGGCTGTGTGAAAAGAGGCTGAAGATAGCATCAAAATTATTTTAAAGAGTGATTTTTAACTACACAGCTGAGTTAGTGAGGAAAAACATACTAGTGTATAGTGCCTCTACACATTAGATCCTTTTCTAACAGATGAACTCTAGTACTGTAAGAATCAGCCTAAACAAAATGCTCTCTAACCTTGCAGAATATATTCAAGGATAGGTATAGCAGAGTAAATATCATCTCCCACTATAATTTTTCACTTCTCTTGTGGTTTTCTAGATGTGACATCATTTGGACAGGCATTTTTTAGGCAGGCAAATCCCCAAACATTTTGTACAATGCCAACTGCACTAGCAGCAGGGGAGATCGAGAGTCAAGAAATACCAGTGAGCACAGACTTGAGCATAGCAAGAAATAACTTCTAAAACTCATACATGTATGAACACTTGTAAGTCTTTTTACTACAGAAGGCAGCAGTAAGTTGCCATCCCTGTCAAGTAGCAGTGAATTTATTCAGCATACTTAAGAAGTTGACAGATTTTTAAATTATATTGCAAGGTATGGGTTTAAATTATTTCCAACAGTAACAGCAACCCTTATGTCAGGATTAATAGGTAAACAGAAGTGCAGGTTCAATCTTTTCTTCCAGTCATTCTTTATCTATTTCTGTAGCTTCATCTGCACACTAGTGCATAAAAAACCACCCCTGAATCTTATTAGAACATCCCTGAAATGCATACATTAAAGTAAACCCTTAGAGCTCTGTTAACAGATGTATTGAGTGGTGCACAGAGAGAAGGGCTTGAACAGGACACTGTTTCTGTTCTCCCTTTATGCCAGGTCTTCCCATGAGATCTGTGCTTCGCTGCAGACATTTTCTTGTCATCTGAAACTGGAAGATACCTAATATGTGAGAATATTTGGGTCAGAAACTCCCCCAGGCTATTCAGAGCCTCCTCTGTACTTGACTTTCCTCACAGCAGCATCTGATCATTCTATGCTCCCTCCTACACCCACGGAGTTTTAACGAGGACAGCACCATCTCTCACATCTGAGCTACAATATCTCTTCCAAAAGACTGACATATTTGAAGAAACATCTGAGCTCTAAATGAGGATAACTTAGGGAACTAAAGGCTGGTCAGCCTGGAAAGGACATGGAGCAAATCCTCCTGGAAGAAGGTATTTCCAAACATATGAAGAAGAAGAAGGTACAGTCAGCATGGATATATGAAGGAGAAATCATGTCTGATGAACCTGAGAGCTCTCTGTGCTGAGAGGACTGGGTGGGAGATTGTTGATCTTGACTTGAGTAAGGTTTCTGACACTGTCTCCCATAAAATCTTCATAGACAAAACAATGAAATAAGGGCTAGATAAGTAGATAGTAAATTAGACTGAAAACTGTGTGGGCTCCTGGTCATAAAACACTGTGTTTGGGGAAAAATATCCAGTCATTAATGGTGTAGCGAGGGACTGATAATGCAGCCACTACTATTTAACAACTTGATCACTGACTTAGATGATGGGACAGAGTGTACCTTCTGCAGATTCACAGATGACACAATACTGGGAGGAGTAGCTGACACACCAGAAGGCTGTGGTCACATTCAGAGATGCCTGGATAGGCTGGTGAAATGGGAAAAAGGAATTTCACTAAGTTCAACAAAGGGAAGTGGGGAGGAACAGAATACACTGCGGGCCACCTGTTTTGGAAGCAGTTTGACAGAAAAGTACCTGGAGGTCTTGGTGGACTCTAAGTCAAACACAAGCCAGTAAAGTGCCTTTACAGGAAAAAGGGCCAACAGCCCCTCAGAATGCATCAGGAGTGCAGCCAGCAGGTTGAGGGAGATGGTCCTTCCCCCTGCTCAGCGCTGGTGAGTTACACACACACACACTGGACTGCTGTGTTCCAGTTCTGAGCTGCCCAGTACAAGAGACGTGTGTACACGCTGGAGATAGTCCAGAGAAGGGTCACAAAAATGATGAAGGAACTGGAAAACCTTTCATTTGAGGAGAGGTTGAGAGAGCTGGAACTGTTTAGAGTGGAGAAGAGAAGGCTCAGGGGGATTCTTAACAACATTTATAAATACCTGATGGGAAGATGGATCCAGACTCTTCTTAGTGATGTCCAGTGAAAGTAAAAGAAGAACAGAAATTGAAATATAGGAAATTCCATTTAAACGTTTTAAAACGCTTTTTACCATAACAGTGATTGAACACTGGAACAGGTTGCCCAGAGAGATTGTGGAGTCTCCATCCTCAGAGATATTTTGGTTGGACACTGTCCTGAGCAACCTGCTCTAGGTGATCCATCTTGGAGCAGAGGGTAGAAGTAGATGATCTCTAGAGGTCCCTTCCAACCTCAGGCATGCTGTGATTCTAGGACAATCCAGAAGTCACTGTCTTTCTGCCACTTACAAGTGATGGCTCATAGACTGGAGCCAGAGAATGGAGAAACAGAAGGAAGCATTAGAACAGGGATTCCCCATTTGCTTTCAGCGAATATGCTACTGACACCAAGGGACGATCACCAGTTTTTGGGACACCAGAATGAGGTCACAAATGGGTACAACAAAGCCTACAACTTCAGTCATGGTAATTCAGCATTTAGTGAAATTTCTGCCTGTCTTACAGGCTCAGTCCATATTTAAAGATAAGGAAGATTTACTCACCTACACGCACACACACACACACACACAATCCCATTTTTAATCAAACTCAGAGAAGCACAAGCATGAGCTACAGGAAACACCTGCTATTGCTAATGAGGCCTTCAGTATTTTCACTAGTCAAGTCCTTGGTCAATGTCTTATTAGTGTCCAGGCCATCTGTCCCTCCACATTTGCTGTACTGAAGGAAAACAGGTTTCTACTTTGCTTTAGGCACCAAGTCCCTTTGAGAGTTAATAGCCAGTTTTGTGATAGCAAATGGAAAAATATGAGTATCACTGCACAGCTGCAGTGGTAACTGAAGGATTCAGACATCAAAGGAAGAACAACTGAATCCCAGTCAGCTAAAGAAGTCCAGTGTTGGTCTGTGTGTGTAAAAAGTTAGGCCACGGAGTTAATAGAGGGTATTTCAGAACATAGGAACAAAAAATACGCAGTTTGCCGGAGAACAAAGGCTGCCTAATACATTAGCAGTAATCACACCCAATCCCATTAATTTACCTTTTTTTTTGCTTATTAAATATCACTGTGCTGTGTTAAGAAGTCTTTGTGCTGCACCATATCCAACTCCCCCAGTCATTTCATACAGGGGTGTATGTGCTCTGGCCAAGAAGGCCTCTCCAGCCTTCTTCAGCCACTCTAAATATGTCAGTGAAATGTCCCTGCTGCTGTTTACAGCTGGTTCTTATCAACTAGCTTTTACCATGTTCATTGCATCTTGCAGATCTTGCACTGACCAGCCCCCAAAGTGTACAGACACAGAAAATTCAGACACAGACTGTTCCAACTCTGCCCGTCTTGCCTTATGCAATTTCTACATACCTGGGGCATTCAACATACTGGCTTTATACAGCAAACACCTCTACCTAGGAACCTTGCAACTGGAATGCAGTCTCTATGAGAAGCATGTGCTGCTTCTCTTCCATGCTCAGCAGGACAGCCCCACTCATGCCTGCTGTCAGTATTTCTGTCCTTCCTGTAAATACTGCAGCCTCACACACCTTAGCAAGGAACACCTTGCCTGGTGATTTGCAAAGATTTGCTTTGATTCCTTTTACATAGATTCTTGTCTCATTCATGGTTTTCTTCTTGTATCTCTCAGGGATCCAGAGAAGAAAAGAATCTGGGCAAGACCTGAACAGAAGGATGTTCTTTTAACATGCTCCAGTCCAGTGAACACTTCCTCGGAGAATAAGCTCAAGAGGGAAGCAGAAATGAAATTACCATCCTCCAGACAGGAACAAGCAGACTGCACAAATGTCTGTCACAGGAGGGTACCACTGTGTACATGACCCAAAACTTGCCTGCTCTTTGTGGATCCCATGTGCATGAGAGATCTTCATCAACATACAAATACAAAAAACTTTCAGGGGAATATTTTGATTGTCTCTTGCACTGAACACTCTGGGACAGCCTTCTTCTTAGAAATGAAGATTAGATATGACAGGAACTCTGTGCATAGTGTATCATATTTTTTCAGCTGATCTAATAAATCACCTCCCACTAAAAACTGAACTGCTTTACAGCAGCAGAGGACCACAGGAAAAAGCAAAACCGAAAGAAAAAAAAGCCCTCTACAACTATATGGAAAAACCACAAGAGAAAAAGAACATTTCTGTGAGTAAATACATGGTAACAGCAATGCCTCTCACTGAAGTAAGGTGGATGAGATGTTTGTGCTGGCTACTCTGAGCTTTTTATTAGTTATTTAGAAGACAGATTAATTTCAGGGAGTTATTGTATGACTTGCATTGCTGTGGGCCTGTGCAGTGCTGATGTGTGATTACATTAGAGGGCATTCCCTTGCCATAAACTCCTGTTGCTGCTGAGAAACTATGTGGAGAAGATTTGCTAGCAACACCTCTATACAAGTGAGCAGTTACTAACAAAACTCTGTGGGAGAGCATAAGAGGAGTGACTAGAGATACCCAGAATCACAGTTGTGCTCTGCTCTTGTCCCTGTACCAAAATGGCTGAAAGATCTTCGTAACAGTTTGTCCTTAGAAGGACATCACTGGCTTTTGGAGCTTCTGAGGTGTTCACAACATTTGCCAGCACTATCAGAAGAGTTTTACAAGAGCATCCATGCTCAGAATCAAAGATTTCTCTAGCACAATTGAGGTTTCCTAAGATGACGCTATGCTAGGCAACAAGGTACAGACCCAGGGATCTTACCTGTCTCTGAGGACCGGTAGGTTCAGATTCTCGTCTCCTTTGTCGGAGAGCTGGTGCTGAATGTAAGGGGGAATGGGCTGGACTTCCTGTCTGCTGTTCATGTCTACTGTCAGACACTGTTTGAGAAGGTCCTTCATGTCTGTGGGAACTGTCCTCCTCAGTCACAGGCAGCATACCCCGACTTCGCCCATCATGAGTCTTCGGCCTCACTGCAGCATCTGCCCCCAGGCGCCTTCTCTCTTCCCCATCTTCAATAGGCCTTAGTTCCTCAGGCTCCTCATCCGTGGTTCCAGACGTGCTTGGCTCAGCACCGGGGTGGAAGTCCTTCAGCTCTGTCTCCTTATCAATGATAACCCACTCCTTGCTGTCAAAGTCCTCCTCCTCTGCGAGCGGCACGGAGCGGAAAGCATTGCTGAGGGCTTCGTGTTCCACAGACGCGGACACATCCATCCTGCCGCTCGCCTGCCGGTCAGCCTGGCCAGTGTCAATGGACAGCATTTGCGCTGGCTGCGAGGAGCACACGAGCCGTGAGGGAGAGCCAGGGATATCCATTCGAGACCTAGAGACACAACAAGAAGCCATTAAGAGCACATCAGGTTTGTGGTTAACAACATAAGAGAAAGCCTGTATAGTCCTTCTCGCTCATTTCTTGGTACACTTCAGAAAGACAGGCTTAAACAAAAATATTTCTTTAGAACCTACAAAGGGTGAAGAAGTGCTTCAGTATGACAGCCAATTCAGCATCTCTTTCCCCTGCAGACAGGATGATAACAATTTTCCCCCAACAACACCTTTCCGCTTTGTTAAGTTCTACTGGCTTATGAAAACAAAACCTCAAACCATGTTCTGGTCAATGTTTCTCATTTGGCCTGCATCTGCTGCTTGCTTTGTTTCTCTGCCTATCTCAGAGGCCTCTCTTGCTGCACAAAGCCAGAGCATCTGCTGCTCAGATTTTAGGATAACTGAAGTGTATTTTCAACAAGAATAATCCAGAAGCCTTGCACACTCCTCTGGAGAAAGCCTTCCATGTATAAGACATCAAAATTTTTGACGAAGAAAGGGGAAGTAGAGAAGGAGGTGAACCAAAAGTCAACGTAGATAAAGTGAGTATTGGCTGCTGATCTAATGATTAGGTCTCAACAGTGAATCCTTGAGATTTTGCTAAAAGCAGCAGGAGGCTACAGAGGGTGAACAAACCTTCTTTCATGTGGATCTGCTTTTCCATCTGCCGTGGAGAGCCGCTCTGACTCGGGGCTGTTGACGCGGCGGTAGCGGAGGGAGCGCACTTGTGCGGTCGGGGACTCCGGAGGCACTCGGACAGGGGAACTGGGGCACACCCCGTTTCTCTGATCCTCTTCCACCATGCACTGAGTCTGGAGGGGATAAACACAAAGAACTTCGAGATCTGGCCAAAGACATTAATTTCCATCCTTCACAGTTGCTCTGGACTTTCTTCCAGCATATACTTTCAGCTGCATTTTCACAATCTACACAAGAAATGTCTGAAGGGAGGCAGGGTCCCCCTGCCCTGGCAATCAGCTGGTATTAAAATAAGGTATGGACTTAAAATCAATTCAAATATTTAAACATCTTTACAAGGTGGCCTATGCATTTCAATTACCCTGAGTGTTGAGCCAAAAGGGTTCTCATGGATTAATCCAGTGCACACATGTGAGGGGTATACACAAAACCTAACTGCTTATCCAAGATGTCTAAGAGCCTTGTTTGTCAACATTCATTTAAGCAGGGGCCAATGCATTACATTGCAATGTACAAACTTTTACATCTGGTCTGACTAAGGCATCTCCTAATTACCAGGGCAGTTTGGGTTTTTTTGTTTGTGTTTTTGTTTGTTTGTTCTAATCTCGGTCCTTTAAATAAAGTCTTTCACTACATCCACTCAACCACAACATCTGTAAGGGTTTTCCACATAGCCACGGCCATGCAGGGAACTGAACATGCTCATGGACACTCTATCATTCCATATTTCATCTTTCATATTGCCTTATTAAATTTGATATTTCTTTTAATTTAGCAGCAGACAAAGGAGCAAAAGTAGGTGACCAACACAGCTGCCCTCTGCCTTCCACAGTGCTGATTTTCCTTGGAAGAGAGGGGCAAAAGCACAGAGGCAGAATGGTCCAAGGGCTACAGCAGCAGTGCAGGATTTGCATTCAACACTGCTGTGTTGCCAGCCATGCAGCAACAGCTGCTACCCACTGCCTCTATGTGGGGATCTGTATGGAGAGTGCTTACCCTTCCCTGCTGCATGTCATACATTCCCCTGTCCTCTATTAATGCCAGAGGGTCTGAACACAAGCAGCATCTCAGTAAAATGCTGCTGATCCAGACAGCTGCCTTTGTGCATACAATGTGTACATGGAAAGTCAGTCAGTGCCCATAAATTAGCAGACCTAAACCACCCAAGATGGAGTTGGAATGGATAATTAAAGAGCCTTTGCAGCTAAGGAGAGTGGAGGAGAACTTTCAAGCATTAGAGGCAAAGCAGAATAGATGATAATGATTTAATCTGTAATCTGGTCATGGCTCAGAGAAGGTTAGCAACAAATGAATGTCAAATGTGTTTGTGAAAGGAGCAAAGTGCTGATGTAACTGTTGCGTTGCAACAACTTGGTAAGATTCAAGAGCAGAGAACTGGGGGATGTTGTGGGAGAACAGTGACAGTAAGCCCTGTTGTTAACACAGAAATGGGAGAAGTGGGACAGAAGGAGATGTGAATTGTCTACACACAGAAGTAAGGATCATCTTAGTTATTAGGAAGAAAAAACATGGCAAGCTCCTCTCTTCCCCTAAATGCAAAGAGTAAGACAGGGAGAGCCAGTGAATTCTAGTGCTACAAGACTGGAAGATGAAGGATATGATACTGTGAATAGCAGAAGGGTGTTTAAACACACCAGTGCCCTTGTGGTTCTGATGACTCAGATTACCAGCAGAGGTAAAGCCGTGCCCTTAGGTATCAAATCAGAAGCATCCTTCTTTTCTCCACGTGGTGACTGTTACTTAAATAAAAACTGATCCTCTCTCAGAGAACAGTCAAACTAAAGATAAAAAGTCTAGCAAAGCAAAAGGGCAGGCAAGAGTCAAACTAAAGATAACAACCCTCACAGAAAGAAAGGACTTCAGCTTTGGAGAGCTTGCTGCCCTGGGCTTTTCTGCACAGACTGCTGTGTAGCTGCAGAACCTGTCAGAGCTAAAGTGCTCACTGCCATGCTGAGTAACTCCCTAAGTTCCTTTGGCAGCAACCTGACAACAAATAACACAGTGCCTGGCACGAGAGTCACCTGGCTGTGCTGTGGAGCTTCCAGAAACCTCTCCTGCCTTTAGCTGCTGTTATGACAGGACTTGTGAATGAGGTACTAAGACATGACACACTACTAAGCATGCAGAAAGGACTCTCTTGTGCAAAGTCTGACTGAAGAGCATCAAGGCACCTGGTGGCAGAAATGCAAAGAAAAACACAGAAGTTGCTAGGATTTTTCTGTAATACTCATTTATATATATATACATATACATATATATATGCTGTGTGAACAGAACTGTCCCTCTCTATCAGGCTTTTCTTATTTCATATACCTTCAAATGAAAACTTCTGGGAATGTAGAGTACCAGTGAGAGATGAAGAAGTAATCTGAACTTGTTTCCTAATTTCTCTGTGTTGGGGAATGTCTTTGCTAATCTTCCATACAGATAATACATTGATCTGAATTATTTGCATAGGAGAATTTTAACTAAATTAGATTAGATAATTTCTTGTCCGTGCATAATGTTTTCTATAAAACTAAGGACAGTGGAAATACCCATATTGCCGAAATAAGGGATAACTTTGTACTAGTAGAGACTGAAGTGAATTCTGGTCAGCCCCAGATAATTAACATGCCAATCTACAAATGTCCATTAATGACAGCTTTGTGATGTGAATCTGATATGCCCTGACAACATTTTAAGTCTGATGAATATTTCTCTGCTAACAGATTCTGTATGTATCTGATGAGCTGCCACTAGTACTAATTTACTTGCAATATGTAAATTAACCTGATTAATAAACTAACTGGCAGATTCTTACACTTGACATTTATCATGGAATCAACCTTCACTGGGTATGCCTCCAAGAAATTAGGTAACATTTACAAGAAAGGACTGAGAAACACCTTAGAGATTATGAGGAAAAATCAACTGAAGCACATATTTTATGTAAGCTAAAAAAGCTTAATATGATTTTGGAATGCAGAAGTATGAGAATATTAAGTAACGGTTTCTCTCACTCTTCACAGGGGTGAAACCACTGTTAGATGTGCCTTATAGATTTTCCTACCCTTAAAAACTAAAGTTAAATAAAGGAAGAGAAAAATGAGTGATGATTCAAGGTACAGAAAAATACAGCTTATGAAGAAATTTCTGATAACATTTATTTACCCAAGTGGTTGGGACACAATAAAATTTTGTTTTATAATTTCCAAACCTGGGAAATTTCTGATATTGTATCAGCTATACAAGGACTAGAATTTCCTCGCTTGAAGTATCAAAATCCTAGATAATGATATGATTGTTAAAAAAGATTCACTTTAACATTACTGGTCCCCAAAATGTCACTTGCATAAAGATCTAAAATAATCCCAATGGCTTTTACTCTGTGAAAAAAAATTGTTTGTAATTTCCCCTTGCCACAGGAAAGTCCTTCAATACTTTTTGGGCATACTACGTAGCATGCTGCATCAGTGGATCTGAGTGGCTTCTCGCAGTCTATGAAACCCTTGCCCTACATCCAACAGTCACAGGAGACAAGGAAATGTTCTTTACTTTGCTGATGCTGATCCTGAGTTTGTTGCGATTCACATCTGTCTCTTCCCAAACTTCACCCTCATTGAAAGCCGTGTTTGGAGCCTGACCAAGACCTTCCACTGGCCGACCTGACAGGATGGGAGGAGCATTCTCTTGATCACTCAAATGTTCACCCTGTAGGACATCCTCAGTGTTCTCGCGGAGCAGGTCCCCGGGTACCGGAGTGACATTAACCACCCTGTAAAAGACACAAGAAGAAAGGTAAAATTATCAGTACCTAAAGAAGGAAGCCTATCACACTGCCCCACTGGAATTCCTTAGCAGATTTTAGGGTATTACTATGTTGAAAAACGGGCCAGATATGACATCCTGAATCAGAACAGAAGGATTCCATGTAATGAAAGTTACAAAGACAGTCGGATGGATCAGTGAAAGCATCTTAGAACCCATGATACACAGGGTGAAAACTTCTTCACATGTGCCCATCACACTATATTGAGCTGTGAAAAAAAACCTCTCCTTTTGTGTGAGGCTTACTAGGCCTTTTAGTTTTTATCTTCCATAGCATTACTCAGGATTACTGTTATCTCCTAATGTCAGCCCTCCAAAAGCATCAAGACAGACCAGTGAACCAGGCCATATCAAGCCTTTTCTATTTGGTCTCATCTCTACCTCTGAGCATCAGTCTCTATGTATCTTTGCAGCAGCACCCGAAACACATTGTAAACAGGCTGAGGAGCTGTGCAGGAGGTGTGAGCAGTGCACACTCTCAGCTGTACTCAGCTCACTATTTACCACCACAGACATAAATTGATATTGAAAAAGTCAGATCAAGTGGTGTCTGCCATGCTGCTCCAACTTTCGAGAATCATAATGGTCTTGAAATCTTAAAAAAAACAAAACCTGAGCTCGTTGTCCACTGTCTGCCTGGTACAACTACAACACTCACCCAAACATGGCTGCTGTTTGCCTGGTGTTCTGCTGTGGTGGAGTTGAGGTGCTAGTGGACAACAAGATATCTGTACCAGCCTTCTCCCAGTCAAAGGCTTCATTTTCAGTGATGCCCCTTTCTTTCATGCTGTTCTCGAAAACCGACATGATTAGCTGGAATAGATTTACAAGAACAATTTCTGGTAAGTAGGTGAGGGTGGTTCTCACCAAAAATCTGAAGTATGTGCACAAGGACCAAGTACATCTTATAATCTCCAGTTTGCCTATGAAAGGTACTAAGAAATGAAAGCAAAACTTATAAAATTCCAAGAGTTGTTTCTCAGGTTGGTTTTGGCTTCATAAGTGAAATTAATTAAAACAAAATTTCTTTCTACAAAAGAAATTCATGCCCCATCTTGACACTGATTCAATGAAATCTTGCAGTTAGCTTGTTATACCAGTTCTAAATCCATAACTTCAATTCAGCTTTCCTCTAGATTAGACAGTACATTATGCAGAACAGTACATTTGATATACAGAGTTCAAGGGCTGCCAGAAGACATAAACAGAACAGGAAAAGGCAGTCCTAGGATGCAGACTCATTGCAGTATCTGGCTCAAATATGGCTTAGTCAGGAGCCCTACGTTGTGCTTAATGTACACAATGTGGCCTGACACACTTGGCTAAGAAAATAAGGCTCTAAGAAAAGAAAACTCTGAAAAGGATGATATACAATTTTCTTTATAAGATGGCACGTACAAATCCTCATGCTGATGTGCTTTATGCTTGTTGTTTTTCTAAGAATTAGTATCCTCTAGGAGAACATGAAAGTACTGTCAATAGTTCTCCATGCACCAATGCATCAGCAGAGAAATCAGATGTTATGATGTCAAAAGGAAACTGGATGCTGTAGGCCAACAGAGCTGTGAGGTCCTATATTTCTAATAAAAATATTTAGCTAAATAATGCAGAACTGACAGGATTCAGCCTGTCAGTTCTCTTCTATAGGGAGAGACAATGTGACGGCAAATACATTTGGCTTATGGTATAGAATCAACACTAAGCTATGAATAAAATTTAGCATGAGCAAACATCCTATTTGCAATTATATTTCATTTCTGCTTATCAGCATGAGCAGGACAGGAAAGCCTGCCATTTCCTACTACTTACACCAAACTGCAGTAAAATGCCTATTTTCAGCTTTCAGACGAGCCATATTTTTCCTCCTTTTTGTGACCCAGAACCCTAGAATCAGGTGCACACTCCTGTGGTAACACTACATTTGATTAACA
Source organism: Bombycilla garrulus (assembly GCA_013400315.1). NCBI lineage: Eukaryota > Metazoa > Chordata > Aves > Passeriformes > Bombycillidae > Bombycilla > Bombycilla garrulus. The sequence continues at coordinate 292,472 of VXBU01005974.1, forward strand.
GAATTTCCAGAGTTGGCTGTCAGACCGAGGCACAGGAAATTATTAGGATTGTATTTGTGTTCTGACTGCTACTTCGGAAATGATTACTGTCAAATGTATTTTAGAAATTAATATCCTCACAAACTCAAAGATGCCTTGCAAGAACTCCAGATTCCCTTATAAAAGCCATATTGGCTTCTGTTGATTATCCTCATCCATCTTTGCCCATCTGTCCACTAATCCCAGTCTTATCACAGTTTTTGATTCTTTGTGATGGACATGTCAGTATCACAGACTGGTATCTTCTGAAGCTATTTAAAAATTGGTACTGCTTCTGCCACCTTCCATTCCTTTGACACTGAAGCAGTCTGAAGTAAGAAACCACATGATAAAATTAGACATTCAGTTGCCCTATTCTTAACATTCCTTCAAGGACCCACTCAGTTGAAACAACTTTAGCTACTTTCTGCCATAACTTATTCTGTAACTCTTGCACTTGACTTTGCAGCCCATTAGGGATTTTACAGCCCTTTACTGTACTCCCTGATGGGTCTTTTTTTATGGCTGAAGGATACAGGTGTTCTCATCTGCCATTATTCTCAAGCTATTTAATGGACTTATGGAGAGTTCTCAGCTTTCTCTGAAACCTTCATACTTCTGATGAAAGGTCAAAGCTTTCCAAGGAGAGAAGTAGAGTGGAAAACTGCACAGAACAGTCCCAGCAACAACCACTGCTCCTGGAAAGCCATGCAAAAAGTTACTGGATCCTGTCTAGGGATCCTCTGCCTGCAGATAGAATATTAAGAATCAGAAGATTTTCCACAGTCAGTGCAAGCCTCCCATGTTGAGTTTCCTTCTGCTAGGCAAGACAAAGTGCAATTCCAACTCTGAGTATCAAAACCACTAGTGGGATAAAGAAGAGGTCCAGTATGTTTCTCTGTTAAAGATGTTACTGTCTGTGAGGACATAAAGATTAATTGCACATTATGTAGTAGCATGCCATGTTTTGGGCTAATGGCCCAGGGAAGAGAGAGAGGCAGCCAATGGGGCACAAATCACCCACTAAGCTGTCACGATACATCTTGCCAAATGCCTTCTCCTGGCCAAGGCTCAGGAAAGGAATCACAAACAGTCCTGAAATATCACATATAAAAGGTACCAAAACAGTTAGGCATTGTCCAGGCACTCAAGCCTTGAATTCTTTGGAGCTTATCTAGGAAGATGGAACCTACCAGCAGAAACTTTGGGCATAGCAAATTGTTCTTGCTCAAGTTTCTAATCTGCACTGTAATCTACAACACAGTATGTAAGAATAAATACCAGGCATACCTTTTTGGTGGCAGGGGTCCCCTTGTGATAAGGGGATGGTCCTGATTTGTAAGTCCTACAAGAAGTTCTAGGGGCAAAGCAGTAGGACTATGATGGAAGACATCTAGTAACTTCTGTCCTGTTTTCAACTGGAATGGAGTTCATTTTATTCCCAATAGCTGGTGCAGTGCTGTGTTTTGCATTTAGGATGAGAACAGTGCTGATAATAAGTTGATGTTTTGGCTGTTGCTCAGTTGTGCCCACCCTCATTCAAGGACTTTTCAGTGTCACATGCTCTGCTGGTGGGGAGCTGCACCAGAAGCTGAGAGGGAGCACAGCTGGCACAGCTGACCCAAACCGGCCAATGGGATATTCCATACCATAGAGTGTCATTACCAGTATATAAACTGGGGAAGTTGACTGTAAGGGACCAATTGCTGCTTGGGGATTGGCTGGGCATCAGGCAATTGTATTTTGCATCACTTGCTTTTCTTGGGTTTTATTTTTATCCTTTTATTTTTTTCTTAATTACAATTATGATTATTATAATCTACTTGTTTCAATTACTGCATGGTCCTTGTCTGAACCTGTGTGTTTTGTGGGCTTTTTCTTCTTTTTTTTCTTTCCTTTTTTTTTTTTTCCTGATTCTCCTCCCCATCCCACTGTGCAGGGGGTACAGTGAGTGAGCAGCTGCCTGGTACACAGCTGCCAGCTGGAGCTAAACCACCACACTTGGTCAGCATGAGAGAACTTAAACTAGCACTGGTTGTTCACAGGAAGTCTTCCCAATTGCTCTGACAATCTCTGGTATTGACTGAATCTAAAGGAGGATGCCCATATAGGAAACTTACCTTCCCACACCTACTCAGGATGTGTGTGGGACAGCCATTCTCTCATATAACAACAGCTGATGTGATCATTTTTCCTTGAGTGAAATGCAATTCACAGTGCCCTAGCTGAGAAAATAGGATGGATTCCCAGGAAAAGGCACTTGAATATCTATAATCTTCCAGGAACAAAGATCACTATTCCTTTTCTTATACTCATTGCAGAAAGATCTTTGGGGGGAGAAGCTAATCACCTCTCCAACCATACCTGAAGTTACTCCTCTACCAGCTGGACTGTATGCAAGTGTAGTACAAAATATTTTCTACTACATCCTCTCTGCACTTTTCCAGGGAAGCGGCATGCCTCTTGCTGTCAAATGAGTCAGAAAACCCCAAAATGCTGCTCTAACACCCACATCCTCCTGCTGTGAAAGTTTGGTCCTAACCATGAACCAACAGCCATAGCGATCCATTAAAGGGACAGATCTGACATCTGAGGCCATGAGCCCAAGAAGTACAAAATCACAGGGTATATGATCTCCTGACAGCTCAAGTCTATTTTATTCTACCATAATTTTCCTCTCCTCTGCTTAGGTAAACTTGTGTCATCTATCCATCAGAACGTAGTGATCTTAGTAGTGATCTTAGTCTCCAGTTACAGCCTGATACATCTCTCTTGGAGACATCATCATTTCAGGGGCCCAGAACTGTGATAAAATTGCCATTCAGCATGCTATGTGCTTAGGAGAATCTAAAACTTCAAATTCAATTCAGATTTTTAAATAAACCATGACTTTATATATTAGTGAACACACTTTCCCAATTTCTTTTATTTCTCTGTAGGTCTGATACTGGTGACAAATTCAAATGGCCTCTGGTATAGTTTTTAGTATTTCAGAGTAATACATCCAGATAAATCAACATAAAGACATCTCTGAAGCTGAGATGCTTGGAGAATTTGCTGTCTGGAATAGGTCTCCAAATCTAGCTAGAAGAGTCAGTGTTAGATGGCAAGCTGCAGATGCCAGACTTTTGTGGGGAGTTCCCTTTTGGAGGCTTCTTGCCCAAGCTGCACCTGCAAGAAACTGAAGGCAAAAAGGTAATTCACAGCTTCAGTCAAATGCCCCACTGTGAAAGAGCTGTTTGTGATTTGTACTGCCTAAATTCTGTCCAGAAACATCTTCCATTTCAGTCTCAAGGATGGCTTTTCAGTACCATTAAGACACAATTATTTTAAATTGAAATAGAACACAGGAGCATGTAGGTTCAGAAGCTGCTCTGGAAATCTCTAATCCAACCATCTGCTCAAAGCAGAGCTAATTAAAAGGCAGATCATATTTATCATCCAGCCAATCTTTGGAAATCCCCAAGGATGGAAATTCCACAGCTTTGCTAAGTACCTGTTTCATATATAAGAACCACTCTGAATTTTTCACCCCTACAGATTTAGTTACAATTTCCCCTGCTGCCTCTACTCTCCCCACAGAAGCCCTTGAAGCAGTGAAAGACAGCAATCAGATCCCCTTTGACTTCTCTATCCCAGGACAAACAAATCCAGATCCCTCTGCATCTCATCAGCCCACTTCCATCCCTCTGTAGCTCTCCCTCTTAGTGGCAAATGCTATTTTCCAACGGCACTATCCAGAAAGTGTTAGCCTTGTCCTCATGGTTTTTAAAAAATTGTGGTTGCTATGTTACAACATGTACCTGGCTAAACCACAAAGACACTGTTGGAGAGAGTTTGTTGGAACACCCTCCTACCGCTTTCCCACTCATTTGATGCACTGTCAACAGGAGCAGGCACTCAGATGAGACTGCACAGATCTGCTTATAAAATGTTGTTTCCATCAGTCTGTCTTTAATGTATAGAGAAAACCACTGTGATAAAAAAAAGTAATACAGAATCAAGTTGCTTCAGTTCTGTTGTGTTACTCTGAGTTACTCACATATAGGCTGACAGCAAACACTGAATGGGAGGAAAAATACTATCTTAGATGAGTATTAAAGAAAGAGATAATAATGGCCAAGGCCTATGTGAGTCTGCAAGAAATCAAAGGGGTTGGTGTGCACCACTGAGCTGTCAGTACAGGCTCTTAGACCTTAGCATGCTGTGCCAAAATTCTGTAACACTTGGAGTACCTCAAAATTTTTGTGTCTTAATGAAAGCCAAAAGTACTGTGTTGCTTGGGAGGAACTATCTGGTGTGGAGTCCAGGATTACTTTGGACAGGGTGAAGAAAGAAGAAACTTTTGAGCTTTTGAAGAACTGTACAGTCTTCTTTCACCTGGTTCTAGGAAAGGTATTCACATTCATGGAAATGTTAAAGTATCTAAATGCCAATCTAGAGTGCCATGCATCACACTGGTAACAAAGATAGGCTCCCACCTGATAGTCTGGCTTGGTGAAGTAGTCTAGGCTTGCAATGTGATCCAGGAAAAGGTGGAACTCTGAAGGCATGTGTTTTAGCAGCATTCGGTGTTCATACTTTTCTTTTATCATTCCAACCTGCTCCTGGAAAAAAACCAAACCAAAACAAAAATTTCAGAGCCATGAATCTCTTCCATTGCTTCACATTTATAAAGTTCCTACAACACAGACTCTCCCTAGACCCAGCACAGTGTCTATACTCTTCTCCTGTTTGCTGTTCAAGGCACAAGGAGGTTGAGCACTGCAGGCAGAGCTCAAAGGGGAATCTTGAGTCAGAAGCTTGCAGCACAGGTGACCTACTTCTTTCCAGGGATTTTATTCTTTAGTGCAAAGTATTTCCAAGACAACATGAACACTTGGCTTTATTCTGTTTAACTTTCTAATTTCAAATCCCATTTGGCTTGTTTGGCACAGAAAGGTGTTATCCTCCTGTCTTTCTAAAGGCTCTTTCTATTTGTCAAAAGGACAGCTCAGTCTTTCCACTTGTATTATTTACTTGCAATAAAAAAGTAAAAACCACTTGATCAAATATGATTAACAATGTGCATAAAAAAATGTCTAATTATTCCAAATAAGAGAAGCCCACCCTGTGTACCAGAACACACAAAAGCAAGTTAGCATTTTGCAGCAAGATCTGATGAACAGGAGATTCTGCCTTGACTCCCGAAAAAATAAACGGCACTGAGCTGCAGGAGAAATAATAAAGAGTGATAATAATAAAAATGTAGCACTCTCTCTTAAGTACAGACACCAGTTTTCCTACCTTATCTTTGATTTTTCTCCACGGAAGCTGACCAACAGCAAACTCCACCAACATATAAAAGAGGGACCACAGATCATCGTGTCTACCCATCTCCTGGAGAAAAGAGAGACTGAGTCTGAAGAGCAAAGTTCCACTCTGCTGAGGGGTCCAGGTGTGCTCTCCAGATGTGCTACCTCATTTTAAAGGGCAGGAAGAAAAGCCATACTTCCCAGTCAATAATTAAAGAAGCCAAAATAAAGGCTAAAGACACATATTTACTAATGGGACACGGAATAACCTAGATTAAGAAAAACCCCAATTTGTATATAGAACACATTTTTTATTAGTATTTTTGAGCCTAAATATCATTCGAATTTGCTCAAGGGTATTTGCAAAAGACTTGCCATCATGCACGACAACAATTTACACTTATAACATTTCCACTCTCCTCCTGGGTTAGTGAATGGGAAATGGAAACATGGGGATAAATGCTGAAATGGTTAAAGCACATGAATTCATTTTTGGTGCTCAACTTCCAATGTCTAGGATTTGATTTCTCAAAATAGCCTGCATTATAGAGCAATTTTTGTGTCTAAATATACATTCAGCTGATGCCAACTACAGCTGGGCCTACTCAGCTCTTGCAAAAATTATACCTCAGGTTTCTCTGCATCTCTCAAGAAACAGAAAGAATTCATGATGGCATTCAGCTGCCCTCTCCACATCATACTTTTTACCTTTTGTAGACAATAACTTCCTCCTTCCCTAAAAAACCCTGACATTTCTTCGTGTGTCACAGGTAATCCTACAATCTCATTCCAAGTAAGGCCAGAAACCTGGAGGTAAGGTAGGAGGGCTGATAGTTCTCATCTGGCAGGCACTTAGCAGCAGAAATGCAGAACTTAGAACCACAGAAGATGCTGAGTTGGAAGGGACCCATCAAGATCATCAAGTCCAACTCCTGGCCCTGTGCAGGACACCCCAAGAATCACACCCTGTACCTGAGAGTATTATCCAAACTTACTGTCTGGAAAGGAACTCTACTGAAACAGAAGAGAGGAGCTTTTTGAGAAAAATGTTAGGTGACTCTTCTAGAAGCATTTATAATGAAACAGGCCAGACATTATGTAAATAATGATTCTTTTCAGGAAAAAAACCAAAACCCTAGCTTTCACTAGATGGCTCTTCTCCTGATGTCATGATGTCAATATTAAAAATTACAGATGAAGAATGGATTTGGGGACCTGGCACTTGGTAATTCCTGGCCAAGCTGTGCTAGAAACTAGCAGCAAGTAGTGTGGCACTTAACCAGATTTCCCCTTCAGTGTGGTTCACTTTTGCCCTTAATAACTGTTTGATAATGCAATAATTACAATTTTAAAGTCTGCCAACTAGAGAGGACCCAACAACTGAAGCATAATTTTGATTTTACAGTCAACAGCCTTAACTACCTAATGGAAATCTTCTGATATACTATCTTCTGTAGATAACAAACCAGAACTCACACCTCTTGCTCCTTGGCTCCTGAAAACAGGTTTCTGAGAGGGAATTATCTTACTGGTAACTCCTTTTAATTCCAAAATACTCACCCTGTTTTTGTGTGCATTCACGGAGGCATAGCGGACGGTTCCTCGGAAACCAGCAACGTTGCGAGGCTGGAGGGAGACAAGAGAAGTATCTCAGAAACAGAGTGGATGACTGAATCCCCAGTGCAGCCAGCTCCTGAGAATTTCTTGTCTAAGCTGCTATTTTGTAGGCACACAAGGAATACAAGGCTCTTACTGCCTTCTTGTGCTCTAGCAGCGACACAGAGAGCGTTATCCAATTCTGTGTTTCTAGGAAAGCTTGCCAGAGAAGGCAAGGTGGTTACAGAGCCATGTTAGTAGTAATAGTCCAGGCATAGAGATAAGAACATTAACCAGGATCAGATTTTCCTTTTTAAACTCCAGGTCAAGGGAAAAGCTAGTAAAGAAGTGCAAAACTGAGTAATGAGTAACATGAGCTAAGCAGAGCTTGAAGGTGGCCTGGTCAGGATGGAAATGGGGATCACCTACTCTGACAAATGTTTGCTGACACTGCTGGTCAGCATCTTCCATAAGACTTCAACAAATTATGAACCTCTGCCTTTCAGATTTCTTGCTTTTTTCCAGTTTCTTCCCAGTATATGCTATCTTTATTTTCACTTTCCTTGATTCTCTTTTTCATGTCCTTGGGAATTAAAGGCTTGATATAGTGGGTGTGGAAAAGCAGTCCTCCTGTGACTTATTTGTCCCATCTGGAGGCTTTCTCTGCTTTGGGGGCTGAGCAAGTGTTCAACTCTTTCTACTGCTGCCTCCACAAGAACATTAGACCATGTGAGTTCACTTCGAGCAGATGTCATTCTGAAAAATCTTGCATTTAAGTAATGACATCCACCAAATTCTCTTAGGCGAACTAGAAACACCAGAGTTAATGAGACTTAACAGCAGGGCTTTCAAAATTGTTCTGGTAAATCAGGTTCAGGCGCAGACTTCTTCCATCATAAGGCTAAGCTTGGGCAAAGAACTAAACATATTCAAAATTAATATCTTCCTCCAGCAGAAAATCAAGCATATTAATAACAAGTAAATTGAGTAACTTGTCCCACAGAGGTCGGTGGATTCAGGTTTGTTCTTTCAGCTGTGCCTATACTTTCAGAACTAAGCTTAAAACGCTGTACTTTTATTCTAGGGCACCCTTCTGTCACCTTAAATATGTAAAATTCAGCTGCTTCCTTTTGGGTATAGGGAATTTGCTCTGAATTTTGATATTCTCAGAAAAATACAATTTCAAATGTTTTTTTTAAACAAGTTCACCAACACTATATAACATACCCACACCAGTATGGTGTACTATGCAGCTCTTAAGTTATAATGAATGCAAGCAAAAAAACCCCTGCAATTCTATCTTACAACTCTTTTATGCGAATCAAATACTCCCCAAAGAGAACCCATATGCATATCCCATGCACTTAATCCAGGACTTAATCTTGCAGTACACCAGCTTGAGCTATAAGATACTTATTTAGCAGCAGGTAATAGTAGAGGTATTATATTTGTGCTCATGTACCTCATTGCTCTCAGAACTATGCAATTCAGGATTCCCACTGACAAACGACTGCAAAATAATTTTCAGAATTCCAGAGAGAATTCACTGATGTGAGTTCCTGAAAAGCAGAATACTGGCCACTGGAATATAGCCATCACCATAAATTTGCTCTACCCATTCAAAAGAAAGAAGACATTTCTCTTTTCCATTATGAATGGAAGACAGTGTGTTTGGATACTTTTCATGAGTCATTCTAACATGTAACCTGTAATGTTTTCAGAAAAAAAATTATTCAAATTTTGCAGTGCATGCAAGTACTGAACTAAGTACCACGTGTGCTGGCTTCAGCATGTCAGCAATGTCTATAAAAACTGGTTTAGATCAATACTTACTATTTCTGGCAGACAGGCTATCTGTGCAGTCTGTAATTAGATCTGTTCTGAAACCAATGCCAGGCAGTTTGCAAGCATTGGTTGCAAACCTCTCCTTTCTCAGAAGCAAAGCAAAGCCCAGCTTTTGGTGCAGGCTTTCACCATGTATCTGTCCCACAGCCAACACAACCAGCTGCTCCCCAGCAGTCCCACACCTGAGCCCAGAGGGTTTTGCCCTCCACTCCTCTCCCACGAGGGATCTCAGAGAAGGGAGAGTACTGCAACAGAGCAAGACCTTGAAATTGCTTTGATAGGGCCTTTAGAATCCTTGGAACAAAACAGGCAGATGCTAACTGTGTAACAATGTCTTTTGCTCATAAAGGTTGCACCTCTTTTAAGCATATTTGCCTGCCCTGCCAGTCACAAGGAATTGGTCACTGCAATCAGGTATTTTCCAGGCTGTGGTGATACCTGGCTTTCCATCCAAACATAGAGCTCCTCCCTGAAGTTTTGTTGTAGCACATGCTGCATACCCAACTATTATTGACTTTTCTTCTGAATTCATAAAGATTAGTTTTCCTGATGATTTCTTTACACACTTCATTTCTTTGAGTTAATAAACTTCATTCCACCACTGCACTGGCTAGCAGTGGAAAAGAGCCTGAATAAAGCATTCTTGTTGTCCAGACCAGTCCACAGTCAACACAGAACTGAAACTGCAACAGTTAGGAGCTTCAGACTATGGAGTCATATATAATGCAACTGATTTGAATCTCCAAAATTATGAATATATAATAAGCTAGCAATTTGAAATACAATTTTAAACCATAGATGATTGTTTTACATATTAGTTTTACCATAAAAGATGTTATGAAGTGTATCTCTTCTTTCACTGATATTGTGTCAACCACAAAACTAAAGTACCTTACTACACAGTGCTGCATTGTGTTAGAAGGTTGGTTTCAAATGAGTTTCAGCTTAGAAGAATGTGTTAGATCACTACCACAGAGCAAAACCTATACTCTGTGTTTGTTTCACTGAATTAGCAATGTAGACTACCTCACAGACACAGAACTAGTTAACAAAATCCTGTATGAAGTGGATGCATTTCCAAACTGTGCTCTTATTCACCCATTCTTCTCCAGGTCAAACACTCAGGATCATTTGTATTTCAAGTACCAACAGCGTCTCCCTCATGATTCACATGGATGCCTGTCTTTCCTGCACACTCCCCTTTTATTTGAGGAGTGCTTATATTTCCTCATTGATGTGAATCCCTGCTCCTCACACCCTGTTCATTCATGGAGATCAAAATTATTCCTTTTGCCTCACTGGCAAAAGGAAAACTGGATATTTTGAATGTCCTGGGTTCCAGCTGCCTTCCTAAAAACTTTTATTTGGATGCCAGTACTTTCTTCCTGCTGTTTCTTGTGACTATGGTACTCTCATACCATGACCATTGTTTCCTCCCCAGCTCTCTGGAAGTCTGTGCAGGCACCTCATGAGATGCACCACCTTTGCCCCTGGCAGGCCTGCTTTCATCTAGGATATTAACCCAACTCTCCTGGAGTCAGGAAAAGGACTTTCAGCAGTAAGAACATGGAAAAAAAAGTTAGCACAGTTTGAAAAGAAGGTGGTAATGAGAGAGGAGATGCCACAGGTCATGGAAAGCATTTGGAGATATATCTTGGATAGAAATGACTTGTTGGAAAGGTTGTAATAAGAATGAAAAGTGAAAGAAAGCTTTAACTGAACTGAAAGGAAGTATCCCTGTGACCTCTAGGAACCTTCTGCTTGTTCATACAGGTTTCATGAGGGAGATGTAGGGATATGCCTCTCCACCTATTCTGGTGGGGACAAAATCCATACCTCTTAAATGCATTTTGACCTTTTTCATTTAAACAGCAGCGTTTTGTAGAATCATTAATGACTGCATCATATTTTATGTCCATGGGAAGTCAGAAACGAATAGAGGAAGCTGGAGACAGAAAAGTAAGATAAGAAAACTCCCCTCCCCTTGCCTCTGAAACCACAGAATTGACAAAATCAGTCTGGCACCACCCAAATATCTGCCAGCCCCTCAGGCAGAATCCCAAGTGTTCTAGGCCTTTGCATCACATTTAGGTAGCTGTCACGATCCTGCTGAAAAACAAACAGATCATGAGGGAAAAAAGAAAACCAGGTGTAATTTGGACTTCCATATATAACAAAAGCACAAACCAAAATGAAAACCCAGAAGCATGGTGATGGCTCACTCACAACTCATAGCAGAGATGGTTACGAGCAGCGGATGGGAAGCCAACGCATCAAACACAGCCTCAAAAGAAGAGCCCAAAAGAACTGTAAAACAGAGAGAAACCCAAAGAAAAACATGATAAAAAAAACAACAAAATGAGAAAAAAATTAAACAGAAATGAATTAAAAAACATTCAATATTGTGTCCCAACAGAAACCTGTGTCTTGTTTCGCTGTTGCCATCTCCCATCACCCTTCCCAGAGCTGTTGGCCCATCCTGTACTGAGTTTCATTTAGACACGAAAGACACGAAAGAAGCCTTGCGTGAGCCTGTGTGATTTGTGAGTGCTCTGTAAGTGGTGAGAGGGGGCCCTCTAGGGAGAACCTTCCCCTGCCTGCATATCACACCTATTAACTGGAAAACCAAAGCTGAGAGTAGCCATGCAGACAGCCTTACCACAGGCCACTTGCACGCTTCTACTGTGGTTTTCCTTCCTGCAATTATCTGAGGTGTACACCTCCCTTCCTCCCCTAACCAAACTGATCTACTAGCCCACAAGGGGATTTGCTCTCTCATCTCTTGCCCTTCTCATCCAGAGCAAGTTCTAACATTAGCACATAAGTTTCTAAAAGTCAACAGCCATGTCCCCTTTCCTATTTGAATTGTTACGGGTTCTCACCCAAGACATTTGTTTTTCTTTTGCAACCACTATCTTGCTGTCTCACAATCAATCTCCATACAAACAGTGGCTTGCCAGCTTTACAGGTTTCACAGCTGCCAACTTCAGGCATGTTCCCTTTCCCTGGTGACTGCTGCCGTGCTCCACTGTCCATGAGGAGATGCAGAATGGTGGTTTGGGAGAGAGCAGGATGAAACTCAGTGCTGCTTTTAGGTCACAAGAGCAGTCATTGTATCTGAATGGCACAGTAGAGAAATCCGAGGGACATCCTCATCAGAGGCAAGAATTAATATTATAATATATTATATAACCTTAATATTAATTCAGTGACCTGAGGAAAGACCTTGACTGAGAGATACTTATTCCAAGAGAAATCAAGTAATCAAAAGCAATCCACACAATGGAGTTTCTTATTAAAGTCTCACTATTCCCCTATCCTAAAAATGTGCAAATCCTAAGAATTCCATAGATTTTGCATGAAATTTAGTTTTGAGAAAGCTATTCAAGTCTTCTGCTATTCTTTCTAAATCAAAAGACACAAATTGGTTGAGTTAAAATGCCATTGTTGCTACTTTACTTTAGGAGAGTTCAAAACTTCCAATAAATTTAACATCATTAAAGACCAAGATATCTTGTCTTTCTAAATAGCATGCATCACATGATTCCTGCACCTGAACTTGTGCTGAAGATGAGAATGTCTTTCTCACAGTAAAAACAAAAAATTAGTTAGTTTTTTTTTTTTTTAGTCAAAAGCTTATTTCAGTTGTAATCCTATTATTCAGTAATCATGATTTTTAACAAGAGAGCTTTGGCCTCAGAGCTGCACTTGTTTCTTACATGCAAGGTCCCATAAGGCAACAAGCAGCACAGAATATCCCCACAGAAAGAACAGAGTGCTAAGTAAGAAAGGTAAGTTTTTCATCCGCTGAAACAGACCAAGGGAACTACTGAAATGGAAATGGGATTTAGAGCTCAAAATGCTTTCCTGGAACCAGACAGAGATCATGATTCTTTTCTATCAAAAGGAAGAAGACAAAAGGCAGTTGTGGCAATCACTGAGATGCAGCACACTGAAGTTCAAACCTCCCAACCCTCTGAGCAGACATGAAAACCTTCTTCCTTCCAGAGTACACTCTCATCCCTAAGCCACAGAGTGCCTTGAGATGCAAGTTTAAGAACAGACAGGTTGAAAACGATACTTTTAGCACAGAATACATTAATAATTATTATCAGGATGGAGGAATTTTGTGACCTGGCAGCAAATGCACTTACCTGGCTGAGGGGAGATCTGACCTGCAATCCAACATTCACTTGCCTAGGGAGCAAAGTCTCTGTTCCTTCATCACCAGCCACAGTAAGAGTTTTATATTCCTCCCTCCATTTTCCAGGGAGAAGAATAATCGGAGCTTCAAGTGGAATAGCATCAACCAGAGGGAATGACACACTTAGATGTAATGTATACCCCCCCAGCACTCATAGATGGAAAATGGGATCTCAGTCCCCTGCAGCTTTACATAAAATTTGAGCCTGAGTTATCCTTCCTTTTCCCTCACCCTTTTAGCAGCTGTTGTGTAAAATAAAACCAGTAACAACCTGATGTAGATGACCTGAGGTCATCCTGTTGACCCTGGGCTTTACGGAGAGGAAAGCAGAGAAGCAGCCACATGTAGCAAGATACCAGATTCCCTGCTTGCTAAGAGAGTTTCACATCCATCACCTAGTCTGCTTTCCATACATTTAATTTCAACAGCATTGGATTTCTGTAACTGTGACATTTTAAATCAGAACATAATCTCCCTTCTCAAGTCCAAATTTGCTACTCCAGCAGTGAAAGCAACACTGAGAACCTTAACGCAATTTTCATGATTTTTTAATAACTAACCCGTTCCCAGTGAAACTGCCTTTCTATTATATATTAAGTGTGCAATGTTTTTAAGAACTAGGTCTATTTTTTTCCTTTTCCTCATCTCTGAATAAATGTGACTCTCTTGTTTTTTCAGCCTTTTTTGTGATTACCTTTATACAATACAAAGTTTGAGACAAAAATTATATTCCCTCCCAAGCTAACATAGTAATACAGCTCCACAAATCTGTTACTCTACTCTAAAATGTTCATTCCTTACATAATACTACAGATTTACATGTATTTCAAGTACAAAGCAAGTATAAAGCAACTGGGCTTCTATGTCTGAGTATCTAGCGTATTAGGATGTAGAAGTTCCTGTCCTCTGTTATTTTATAGCTCATTTTCTCTGGGGGGGGGGGGAAACTACTTAGTAGAAAAACATGCCATCATCTCCTCTTCTAATACCTTGCTCACTGCAGCAAAGTTTATTTTTAACACTATGCACAGACATTTGGAAAATAAATACCTTTTTCTCAATTAGCTGACACATTTCTTCAGCCTTCCTCACGCTCTTCTGCACAGGCTGTGCACTGTCCTGCCTACACCATCATCCCTGTGCCCACTGACTCCCAGAGCCACCCTCGTGCATGTGCAGTCTCTCCAGCAAGGCACTGCAAACTACTGCAGTGCAGTCTGAGCCACAATATCGAGATCTAATCAATGGGCTGCAGCTGACTAAGCTAAAATAAAATGCTTGCTGAGCAGAACAGTCCACTGTCATATCCTGCAATGGGAGAGAGGCTTCAGGAAAAACATAGCCTCTATCTTCAAATAAATAATTAAGATCAAGCTGCTAAACCCTTGAATGTTTTCAATTAATATTTGTGGAACCACAGGGAATACATTTCTGAAGTCAGAGTACCACAGAGGAAAGGCACAATGCTTTCTGTGCTGCACGTGACAAAAAGGCAGAGCTGAGCAATGATCAAGGAGTTCTTGTCCAAAACCTGACCTACATTAGCACAGAAGACCTTCATGACTCAGAACACCTCCATTACATAAGCATATGTTGTTCATCATCTGCATAACAATGTTTATGTTCATCTCCCCCTTAAAGTTCACATTCTTCTCAGCCTTAGCTCTCCATATCAAACAGATGCTGCTAGTGCAGCTCTCTGCTAAAAAAAATAATGCAAGCCGAAAAATTTGACTTGTGCACATTGTGAAGAAGAGAATTCTACATATTTAAAACAACCAAAATTTTCTCAGTTGCTTAATTCTGTCGCCTTAATGCTAACTACTGATATTGCTGCATGGGAAAGGTGGGTTGTACAAGCAGATGAATAAAACTGCTCATGTCTCTATTTGAACCACAGCAGAAGGTTGAATCTAGGGGAAATAATAGTTAAATCCCTAAAAAAGATCACTGCATCCTGTAGTATCACATTTGCTACGAAAGGTCTTGGGATTCTCCACAAAATTGACTTTTTGAGTGGGAGGGAATAAGGGAAGGGGAGAAAATTGGGAAGAAAAAATTTGACTTGTTTCCCAGAAGATCCCCTGCAACTGAAAGCACTTACTAACTAGTATTTTACAGACTTTAATAAAATTCCTTTCATTCATCTTCTTATGCATGTTATAATCACAATTTTTTCAATCAGTCTTCACACAAGTTTGTTATTAATGTCTTGTAAACACTGCTTAGATCTGCAACACATTCTTTGAGACTGGATGGGTAGTATTTTCTGCATCATCAACTGTTACCTCATCTAGATTTGTACAAAAGCACTAAAAAGGGGGTGGAGTTTTCATCACCCTATTCCATATGGACCATAACAATTGCATCACTAGCTCTGTTTATCTCAGGTAACCTGTCTCCAGTCCTAAAGGAGATGCTTCTGGATATCCTACAGGTGGGTCACAGGGAGCTGGAAAGATGCATTCTGTTTCATCTGGCATGTACAATACTAATTTTTAAAAGGCATAACAATGGTTCAGGCCCCAAACACCAGAATGAAAATTTGACACTCTGCTAAAGAATAAAATCAGCAGAAATGTAACTAACTGGGAATAGCTACCTTTCTAATTAGGGAAAGTCTACACAGTTTTTCTAAGGGAAAGTAGCACATCACCAACAATTCTCTCTGCAGCATTTATGCATATAGGCAAGGGCAAGCTAGTCCATACAGTACAGCTGAGTTTTCAAAAACATCAGCCTCTAAAATGATCCACGCTACAAGAAATTGCACTGCAAAATATGTTTCTCCCTCATTTGAGTTGTGTCAACTATAGTTGTCCTTTAAAGAGGCAATAAACAAGGAGTTTTGAAATCAGCCAAATTCAGAACATGATTTCCTTTATATCAAAATTTAACTGCAAGGCTGGTTCTTAACGTTTAACAAAAACTTTGTCATGAAAAGCATGAAAGTCTTAATTTTCCCCCTCTCTTGATGGCATTTATAAGCAGCACAGTAAACTGTTAACTAACAGAGCGTTAGCAGCTGTGACAGCACTTAACAAAGCAAGGGTGTGAGGGAGCCCAGAAATTTTGCTCAGGACAGCGTGGGCCTCACTGGACATGCAGTAATGGTGGTGATGGGCCATAGGGCCTTGTTCCCCACATGAAACAAGATCAACAGAATCTTCACAGACTCTCTGGAAGGGAAAATCAAGAACCCTGCAATGCAAGGAAAAAGGCACAGCTAGCGGTAATGCTCAAAGGAGTAGCAGATGGATATTCCCAAGAGAAGGGTAAACTGGCAGCAGAAGGGAGGCTGCTGCCCTACATGCAGATCTGCAGGTGTGCACCAATAGATTTGGTATCCTGGGAACTGGTGAGGAGGAACAAAACCTTGGGAGGGGAGCTACCTAAGCCTTAATCAAACGTCCATACAGGGAAGCAAAGATGAGTGATGGTCACTGAAGATTCCATTCTGCAAGAATTAAAAGCCCCCACCTGCTGACTTAACTCGATGTCTCGAGAGCTTTGTGGGTTGTTGGGAACCTGGATATGGGATAATAAGGACAGATTGCCAAGTTTGTGTGGCCACCTGACTATTAACACTTGCAGCTCATTCATGGAACACCAAAAGCGCCTGATTTTCAAGCAGTGACCTTGAATATTTTTTAAGAATGACTATAGACCTCGAGGCACGGAGGTCTGGGTGCTCTCCTAAATCCTGACAGGGAGAAGCTTAAGCAGCAGCAGATGCATTGTGCAAGTCAACACCAAGCTGTCAAAGACAGGGCTTTGGCTTCTATGACCACTGCTCCCTCTTTGAGGAAAAAGAACTGTTGGTGGAAGAAGAGACCCATTTGACAGTGGTAAGAGCATCTTTGCAAAGACTTTGCTCATCTTGCTCATCAGTGAGGAGGATTTAAAGCAGGTACAGCAGCACAGGATTACTGTAACGTGAGGAGAAATGGAAGAACAGAGACTGTGAGGAGGTGCCCCAGGAGAGGATGATGGAAGCTTCCACATCTCTCTTGGGGAAGCAGTACAACAGAGGGCCCACATCGAGTGCCTGTCCAAAACCTCCTACATGTGTGTAACAAAATGGAGGAGTTAGTGCTCTATGTGCCATTGCAAATATGTGATCTTAATGGGATTATAGAGACTCAGTGGGACTTCTTGCATGGCTTGAGTGCTGCAATGGATGGATAAAAGGACTGAGAATCAAGGAGATGAGTTTTCACAGGAATGACTTGAATGTATGAAGCTTTCCTTGGAGCAGGGGATGGGACAGTCACTGCTGATGGGTAACTGATCAGTACAGGTAGCACAAATAGTTGTAGACACCTGCTACTGACTGCCTGATCAAGAACTAAAAACGGATGAAACCTTCTTTAGAAAACCAAAGGAAGCCTTGCAGTTGCAATCCCTGGTATTCACATGGGGCTTGGATTACTCCTACATCTACTGATCCTGCATCTACATATTGCAGAGACAACATGGCAGGGTGAAACTATCTAGGAGTTTTCTCATGAGCATTGAGCAGAACCAGAAAAACAAGAAATGGAGGTTTGTAGTTATAAGGGAAGGACAACACTGAAGAGAAGCACAGTTTCCTGGGGTACCTGGTGGACAACAAGCTGTCCATGGGCCAGCAGTGCCCTTGTAGCCAAGAAGGCCAAGGGGATCCTGGGCTGCACTAGGAACTGCACTGCCAGCAGCTCAGGGAGGTGATCCTGCCCCTTTGCTCAGCCCTGGTGAGGCCAGGCTGGAGTGCTGTGTCCAGTGCTGGGATCCTCAGGGCAAGAGGCACCTGGAGCTCCTGGAGAGGGTCCAGCAGAGGGTGACAAAGGTGGTGAAGGGCCTGGAGCTGCTCAGCTCTGAGGAAAGGCTGAGGGAGCTGGGCCTGTCCAGCCTGGAGAAGAGGCACTGAGAGGGAACCTCATCAATGTCTGTCAGTGCCTGAGGGAGGGGCAGAGCACGGGCCAGGCTCTGCTCGGCGGTGCCGGGCAATGGCACAAGAGGAACGGGCAGGAACTGAGGCACAGGAAGCTCCACCTGAACATGAGGAGGAACTTCCCTGGGCAGTGCCCGAGCACTGGGATAGATTGTCCAGAGAGGCTGTGGAATCTCCTTCACTGGGGATAGCCAAGAACCATCTGGACGCAATCTTGTGCCATGGGATGACCTTGTTTGAGCAGGAAGGCTGGATCAGATGCCCCACTGTGGTCCCTTCCAACTTTACCCATCCTGTGAATCTGTGTGTGATTATTCTCTCCAGCATTAGATCATTTACCCAAAGTTTGGAATTCTCAGGTTCAAAAGCTTCCTCTCCTACAGGAGCTCCCGCATTCTCACTTGACAGCAGAATACCACAAATACCATGTATTTAAGCCACAGGCAGAATGGGAGCAGGCATATTGAAATCTCTCATTTAAACTTTATAGCTATGCACAGAATTAAGATATATTCCCTAGAAAAGGGATGTTGGGAGACTCAGAGCCCTGCAGAAGGCCCTGTTTACTGCAACTAAATAATTTTTCCACTGTCTTTTGTCAGAAAATGTAAGTCTTGAGCACCAAAAGAAGTTACTAAGCTTAATGAACCAGGAATACTTTCTGAATTTATCACTGACAGTACACCCTTGAGAAATGAAAAATTTCAGGTCAAACATTCCTTGCTGAATACAGATGACAGATCTTAACCAGAATTTGCCACCTTTTAAACTGGAGATAGTGTGTCTTAGGGAGGCAGGGAGGTGCAGTAAGAAATAAGCATCTCCTCTAGCAGTTGTGGCAAGCTGCCTGGCTGCTCCTTGTTCAGGAACTTGTCCTTGCAAGCATTTGAAAACAAAACACACTGAAAATATTAATTATTATTTGTCCACTAGCAGTCTGCCCTGTTTTTTTGTAATAGCCAGAGTCCCCCTGGCTAGCCAGGATGTTGGCTGTGATCCAAATGCCAGAAATGCTGCTGGTAGCCAAAGTAAGAGCCCTCAGCCAGGCCCTAAGCAGCTCCCAGTACACCACAGACATCACACAGCTACATGACCAGTGCACATCTGCTCTGCCTTTCCAAAGGAGTAACTATCAAAGCCTGACTTCTACAACCCACAAAGAAATATCAAATAATGAGACTGCTGAGAACAGCTGAGCTTCCCTGATTGCCAACAGAGGGAAGAAAGGTTGCTGATGCTTCCTTACCTTCTGGCCCCAACCATCTTCTGTCTTTATAAGCAATGTAAATTCCTACAGACTGTTGCCCAGCAGACTTTGTAACATGTGGGAATGGGCAACCAGTAGAGGGGTGAGACCATTCCTATGAAAGCAAATCTGTGCCACAACAGCTTTTCTCCAATGACTAGCATTTGTGCTAATATTAGCATCCCACATAAGGGAGATCAGTTTTGTTTTCCTAGAAGCACAGGATAAATTCAGATTCAGAATAAATCAGGATTAAGTTATGTCAAGTGGGTCATAATTTTACAAATGCTGAGCTATCAAGCTGAACTGTCAAGTAGCCATCCTCTGTAGAGAAATAGAAATCAAAGCCATAACACTCATCAAAGGCTCAGGAGAGTAACAGCTTCCTAGGTAAAAGCTGGTGGGATAGCCCCTGAAAGAAGGCCTGGAAACCAGAGAGGTAAAAGCTGAGGATGGAGAAAAATAATGCCTAATGAAGATTATGCAGAGTATAAATGATCCCACTTCAAAGTCTCAATCAATCTCTAGAAAGTAAGAGCCAAGTAAGTTAAAAAAACCCCCAAATACCCAAAAATCCACAGCATCCTAAAGACCTGGCTCATTATGTGTATTACTAGAAAGTAATTCAGAGTTTTTCTGAAAAGGTGATTAAAAAGATTGTGGCTCTGAATTTCAGAGGATATCAAAACAGCTGATACTTTAATGGTATTATTCATAAAGTATGACAGTTCTTCTGAAATTGCAGGAAATTGCAGAGAACCTATGTGAGCAGAAAACTTCTGCTAAGAAATTGAATATGACTGAAAACAAAATCCAGACGTGTTTCCAAAAAAAGGGAGTGAGCCCCTTCCCTCACCTATCTTGTGTATTGTACCCTCAGAACCAAACCACAGAAATACTATGCTCAGGATGATTATATTATAAATCTAAAAAATGTATACTTCATGGATAAATGAATGGAAAGAAAATGGAGAAAAAAGAATTTACCTTACTGGCTTGAAATAATCTCTTCAGTGAAACAAATGATAAAGTTCTTATTAAAAAAAAAACCAAAAACCACACACACACAAAAAAAAACCCACACAAAAAAACCAACACCAAAACACCACAAAATGTCTCATTTCTCTTGTCTTCATACTACACTTTGCCTCCATCTCCTTGCTATTCCTCAGTGGATTACTTGGGCAGCAATCATGCTGAGCTTCTCCAGACAAATGCCTTGGTCTGATAAGTAGGACTCAAAGTGGTATCAGGCAGCAGGGACACAAAAGGACCAAACAGCCCAGGGACTATTGTATGATGATAAAAGGCACTGAAGTGAATATTTATGTGTTTTTCTGCTGTATCATTTCTGTCAAAAAGCCTGACCCCCTGGAGTGTGGTGTGGGAGAATAGGTACAATAGGTATATGAGATTTTACCCTGTGTGATCCTCCTATATCCCAAATGAATTGAGATTTTTCACCACTTTGAGGAAAGCATACTCCCATCCCTCTAGAAATTCCTCTGGGATTTCTTTCTCTGGGAAAAGATAATATGTCCTCATCCTTCTATGAGACCCATCTGTGGTAAGCAAGCAATAAACCACCAGACTGACCCAAACGAAGACTAACTTTCTCAGAGTCCTGCACTCTGACAAAGCCTCCCTCACCCACACCAACCCAAGCAGGACACAGCTTGCAAGAAACAGCTGAAGAATCTTTTCCCTGGAAAAGGCTGGATGGAGAACTGTTTCTAAAAACAGGGCCTGGGAGCAAACTAAAAGTAATTTTAAGTTACAGTGAGAAAGGAACAAAATAGAGGATTCAAAAGAAGAGACATTTGGAAAAATTAATTTCTTTAATTGTAGAGAAAGAACAATGTTCAAATAATAGGACTTGAAATACAGACATAAATAATTATTTAATTAAGAAATTTTGCAGAAAATCAAGTGCCAGTTTCAGTCTGTAATGGACCTGAATTCCTGACTGCAGAAAGAGGAAAGGAGTGGAGCTGTATTTTGTAAAGGGCAATATGGAGAAGGGTTATCCCCAAACTAAAAAGCATACAAGGAAGTCCAGTAGCATGTAATGTGTGTCTTTCTAAGAATAAGAGGCAGGCACAACCTTTGGAGCTGCTCCCAACTACAGGGAAGAAGAAAAAAAAGAAAAGACTTATGAAAGAAGAAAAAAAACAAAAAAAACCAAAAAAACAAAAACAAAAAAAAAAAACCCCAAAAAAACCCCCAAAAAACCCAAAAGAACAAAACAAAAACCCAAGAAAAATTCCCCAGATATATTCACTACAAAAATCTGCTCCCTGGCCTTTGCTTTCTTCCCACTCCCCAACCATAACCTGCACTAGAGAGTCTCTGCATTTAGCTAGCATGTTATCAGCATCTTCCAGAACAAAAATTATCTTGCAGGTGGAAAAGGTGTGCAGATCCAAAGCTGCAAGCTTAGGATGATAAACAGAGATGTTGTATGAGCACTTTGCTTGCACCATGTTCTGAAATAAATCTAGGAATTCTCTGACAGATCCTAGAATATCTGAAGCTTTACAAATCCTTATTGAGTGACCCCAGATAACACCATGCTTGTAAAAGAACTGAAGATAAAACCCATATTACATGGCACAAGTCATGCCCCCTGCGCTTACTTCCCCTCCAGGCAGGCACACTGAAATATCCCTGCTAGGAAATCTGGATAGGGGCAGTAGGCATAAAACCAAAGCCAGGAAGGGTGAAAACAGCACTGCAGGCTGCAGCTCACAGTAAGCTCAGCCTCAGAGATCAGGTCAGCCTCTAACTTCTAGCACAATTTTTCATATAAAGTTTTAAGAATACAGCAGTCTGTTTTCCCTGGACTGCAGAGAACTGAACTAGACCAGTCCCCTGCGGCTGCAGAAGTTACATGGCAGCACTGGGCTCACCCTCTTTGTTAGTCCGTATTGTACTCAGTAAGTATTGCAAGCCTGTGGAAAACATGATTATCCTAAAGGAAGGAAAAAAAAATTTAAAAAAGCAACACACATCTTGTAAGACAAAATCAAACACCCCTCCTTAGATCCCCAACTCAGCTGAAGTCATTTACTGCTTCTCACCTTGCAGAAAATGCAGTCCAATATAATGATTATGCACAACAACAACAAAACAAACAGAACCACAAGACCGTTCCATTCCTAATCAGTGGCAGAAATGGGAAAAAAATTCCTTGAAATGTACTTACTGGTCGAACTTCCCCAGTAGTGTTGGTGTACTGGCGGGCCAGACCAAAGTCTAACATGTAGCACTTCCTGTATGTTGAAGGTAAGCGGCCCATGGCAAAGTTGGACTGGACAAAGAAGGAAAGAAAAAAAGTCAAATTGATGCCAGCTGCTTGGGTAAGAGTGGCCATTTGTTAGCAAAATTCCATCATGCAGCTTCACATCCCTCTGGTGGAAACAAGTCAAAGTGATTAATTGTAAGATGCACATGATTAGAGAAACACTGCCTTGATTAGAAGTTCACTTTGCAGATAAGAGACTGTGGAGTCTCAAAATTGGTAAAATTCACATTAGCTTAGCTAAATTTCTGCTGCTCTGAGAAAGAGCTACATTTAACACCACTAGCTCTGCAGAGAGAACTCCATGACTTGCATAACAGGCTGGAGCTCTTGTAGACAAATGCTTCTGTTCATGGTTCAGCTGCTAGCACGAATTATTCTGCCTTAGCTCCCAGGATCTCCATTTACTGCACTGCATTGCCTAGATCTATCAGAACACTCAGGCATATAGAAACCACCAGGCTTGGTTCTTAGCAAATAAACCAATAACAAGCAAATGGAGCAGCTTCTTTTTCTAACCTCAATCCTAAACTTCTATCCTTTGCCATAATGGGTGGCTGCTAAAGGATTTGTAGACATATCATATCAGTGACTGGTTTTCAGCTGAATCTGGTCAGAAAAACCAGCTGATTTTAAAAGGAGCAAATGAGTTTGCCAGAAGGAAGTTGGTCAGGTATGGCATAGCAACAAGTGTTCAGCTCAAGTAGTGAAGAGCTGTAGGAAGACTGGCTTCTACGGTGAGACTTGGAATTACCGTGCGTTGCCTAGGCAGATGCTCAACAATGTAACTGTGTTTCTGACACTGGAAACCCTGCTCCAGTTCTTTTGGCAATCACTCATACAGGATCAAGAGCATGATTTAGCTAGGTCAAATACATGAATTAGCATTTATTCAAGTGATGTGTCACAGAACAAGACTTCCTTTCTGAACAACTTTTACAGTGATAATTGGCTGGACTCCAAAGGACCATTCAGAACTAGACTGCTTCTTCATAGGATCTTGACTGCTGCAAGTACAACTGACACTGCTACCAACCCACCATGGAGCAGCCTCTGCCAATAAAAGCTGGTTAGCTATGCACTTAAAGGAAGAAAGTACTGTATTACTATTCTGTACCTGTAGAAAACAGCCAACACGTCAGCCAGGGGAAGTGTGCAAGGAAGCCTAAATGTATCTGCTGAGACCTGCGCAAACTCAGACTGTCTTTATTGACTCAAGCAGAACAGACAGACATAAAACCAAAAGGAAAATTTCCAAAACAACATACAGGCTTGATGTCACGATGCAGGAATCCCACAGAGTGAATGGCTTCTATTGACTCCAGAATCTGTTTGCCCAATCGCAGCGTTGTGCTCAGTGTGAAAGTTCCTCGAGGCTGACTCCTTCTGAGATCTGCAAGATTTCGGCCCTGGAACAGTCAATAGAACACTTAAACTATCACAGGAAAGCAGTGATGTGAACTTTCACAACTGTGAGTTCTAACATGTGACTCCAAAAGAGCAGACATGCTACTCAGAGAGGAGCTCACCTCATGTCTGCTTTATTTCTTGTGTAAGATCTTCCAGAAGTTAATTTTAGCTTTTAAGTGATGCATTTGCTGATAAGAAGATACCAGATTGTTATCTTGGGAAGTGAGCTGGTCACTATTTGTGCATTAGGCACGGCATGGACAGCAGTGCCTCAAACTGTAGAGACCAGCTTCTCCTTATTGTTAAACCCAGACCACACAGAAGCCGATTTAAGAACAACCTCTGACTGTTCTCTAAGATTAAAGCAGTACAAATTCGATAAGCAGGTCATGATGCTGCAGTTTTCTCAGAAACTTCCTAGTACACAATGTCTGGTTCAAGCTCAAGTCAGCATTGTTGTGGCAACACCACAGTGGGGAAAGTCGTCTATCAAGAGAATCACCCAAAATCAGAAGAGGAGAATTCATCCACTGACTTAATACTTATCAAAACAAATTGCTAATTTACCTCCAGTTAATTAAATTTCTGAGGAAAACCAAGAGGGCTATCAGCTGTGCATGAAAATAAAGGCAATTTAGGAAAGAAAAACGAAAAAAGAACAGAGTAAATGCAAGAAAAATCCCAGAATTCTTTGATGTCTGTCAGCTCAGTTTTGTCTATACCTCTTTAGCTCTGTAAACAGAAGCTACTAAAATTATTGTATTCCATGGCAGAGTGCTTTTCTAACCCACAGAACTAATGCATCTACCAACTCATTAAAAACATAGGAATGAGAGCCTGCTGTTTCAGAGAACATTCACAAAGGATAAAAGCTACAGGGACATGCTGTTCATTACTATGCTTTAGAATCTCTTGATTCTGCTTCTGTAAAGACATATATAGATCTCTAGTATCTATAGAAGACATATGCTTATAATACAAGTCCACATGAATTCAAGCAAAATTACCAACAGCAAATATATAAAAGATTCCAAACAATTGAGGAGAAAACGGAGAGTGCTCTCCAAATGCCATCTCTTCATCCACCCATTTCCAGTTCTCAAGTTATTTACAGACATAAAGGTGCCAGCTGGCTCATGTAGCATATGACAAGTCTCTCAAATTGTTTTGAGCCATGTTTCACTTCAGGCTCTGGACCCTTGAAGAATCCACCTGATACAGGCCAGCTCATAGATATAGCCAAGCCACAGCACTCCACCCAGGTTTGCTCCTTGACATGAACAAAATCAAACAAAACCACCTCTCTAGTGCTTATCTCCTTGAATTTCTGTGACACTTTACTAGAGGCAGCACAGCTTTGTCATTGTTGTTCTGAAACATCCAAGTCACTGAACTGACAGCAGATCTTGCTTTCCACTGTAAAGCTGTTCCTTAAACACCAGCTCTCTTATCCAATGGTTAACACTGAAAGCAAGGCTCATTTTTTTCAGGGCTGCACACTGAAATGTGCTACAAGTTTCCCCAGCTGCTACTGCTACCAGGAAATGACACAAAATGAACATTATTTTCCAAATAAACACCATCAGGCTGATTATGGAACAGTGCATATGCAACAAGTTGCAAAGCTTGAGAGTGGAAGGCTCAGTCCTGGTGTCTGAAGAGAGAACTGCAGAACACAAGTCATTGGGACACGTGATAAACCAAGCAGGCCTTGAAGGAGAATTTTAGCCTGAAGAGTGATGGTGCAGAACTAGCTAATGCCTTATGTATCAATGTCTTCATCTGCAAATAATGAAATTATTTTTAGCTCTGCCTACTCTACGAGCTCAGTTACACTGTAAAGAACAAACCAGAAAGTAGGAGAACCCATGCAGAGAAATATCTTTCCAAGATAAAGTCCCTTTTATCAGGCTTGGTAAGGACATGGATTGGGAGGGTAGAAGTCTTGTTCTTCCACGACCTCCAGCTAGCCTTTTCACCAATCATATTCATACTCATACTGCAGCAGCAGCAGCCAGGGTTGTTTAGAGAGCTAATGGATTTTTTCTATCCATAACAGCAGTTGGAATGCCAATGGTACATAAAAGGCAAACCCAAGCACCATGACTTTACTGTTTTATACAACTGTCTTGCAAAGCACAACTACAAAAGAATCAGAAGTTTATTTTAAAGAAGTACTGGGATCTGCTGGTACCTGTTTTACTTCAGCTACTGTCTAGCAGTGCAGTCACCATGTGGTAGTATTTACCCTTATTGACTTGATATCAGCAGTGTTCAATCAGGAATAAACACTCCCACAGCAGAAGCTGAGTTACTGCTGAGCTTGGGAGAGACAGGGGAGCCAGAGATCACGGCTTTTCATAGAGAAATTGTGCTGCTGCTGTGACACCACTGCTCTCACTCTGAGCTCTGATACAAGACATATTTTGAATGCTGCATCACAGCTCAGCAGGAGGTATTTCAAAGAGCTGCCACTGCTGCACAATGCTGTGGGTTGCTCCTCCAAGCATTCTGAATTGAGTGCTTTCCCCAGAAAATTGACAGAAAGCCATTTTAAATAGAAAAGCAGAGCTATGAAATATTTTAGCACATCTTGATGACTGGAGCCATCCCAAGGGATATCAGAGCAACACCAGCCCTTCTTACTGTCTTCCATTCCACTCTTTCTCTGTACAACCAAGTCTTTACACCAGTGCTTGGCCTTATTCTCTCAGTGTAAATCCTTCCCAGTGATGGCATCTCTATTGGACAGACAGGAGAGGTGAAGAACAGCACTCACCTGAAGCTGCATGACCACATAATTAAACTTTTCATTTCTTCCACAGCCAATAAATCTGCAAACATGATCCTTCCCTAAAAAGAAACAGAAATGAACAGAATAGAACACAAGATAACAACCATGTGATCATGATTAGAGAAATGGTTTCTGATTCAGGGCTGGTACTCATAAAGTGGTATCAGGTAAGGAGTTTTGCACAATTAACTGAGCTCAGATCATTACACCAACTTTACTCAGTACAAGCTGACTTGTACACACCACCACCACACTTACCTACTAACACTGCTTACCCTGAAAGAGCTAATCTAATGCCACCTCAACATGAACAAACCCTGAATTTTATAGTCAGGGACACATTGAAAAGAAAAATGTTTATGGAAATGCTCCATTAAAACATTAAAGCAATTTCATAACAACAGAAGGAGAAAAAATTGGGGCCATTCAGTGTCAAGTTCTGGCACGATGTTAGTACAAACTACACCTATTCAGGCAAAATCAACTAACTGAGCCAGCCCACAATACTCAGCTGATCCTCAGTGGGGGAGAGGAGGCTGTGTTTTCAGACCCTGACCTGTAATGGATTTGTGATGGTTTGCTCTCTGGATTCTCAGAAGGGGAAGGATGAGGCATGAATTGCCCTAATAGCAGACTGCTGATAAAAGAGCACACCACAATGGTGAACTCTTGGTTCCTGGTGGTGTTTCTAAGCAGGGAAGGGCATGAGTATCATTGCATAAGTTTGCCCTATGTTTCTTGGTAGCACTTGAGCAATGATGATTTGAATTAGTTTTTAAACCAAAGCTTATTGATAATTAAAAAAAAAAAACAAACAGGGAAGAACAGGAACACATAGAGTAATGAGTAAATGCACTGCCAGCAACACCCTCAGGGACCTGCTGCTGCTGTCACTGTGTGCACCACAGGCCTGGGGCATCAGAAACCACTGGGCACAGCAAGATATGACAGAATAGGGATGTGGAGGGCAGCAGGAGACAAAGGAGCAGCGTTTTTCACTGGAAATCCAGAGCTTTGACCAGAGCACTGCACACAGCTGTGGAATATGGAGCCCCATCCCAGGACCCTCAGTAAGAACATCAAGAGCCTGCCCTTTAGGGCCCAGCAGCATCCCACAGCAGAAGAACCACACTGTCTGTCCTACCATAAGGAGATAATAGAGCTGCTGGCAGCCAGAACTGGACATCCTGACTACTCCTTAATCCCTTTGGAAGAACAGGTTTCAAACAAACAAACAAACAAACAAACAAACAAACAAACAAACAAAACCTGGTTCTAGTATTCACCTGTATCTGGTAAGATGAACAAGGTTATGTATCTTCAGATCCTTCCTGACTCTGGCATGGACACTATCCAGTCTCACAACCGAATGTGCAAGCCCATGCTGACACCATTAAGGAATGTCACAAGCCACCATATTTCAGGAAAAGATACTCAGAGATTAGCAAAGTACTCTCCTCAGTATACCACAGAATCTTATGAGTTGGAAAGGACCCACAAGGATCATGGAGTCCAATTCCTGGCCCTGCACAGGACCATCCTCAATAGTCATACTATGTGCCTGAGAGCACTGTCCAAATGCTTCCTGGACTTTCCAGATTCCTTTCCATGGCACTGCTCTCCAGCCTCTCACACCATCCAGATGCAAAATCTGGCACTTCCCCTTGCTGAAATTCCTATGGTTGGTGATTGCTCAGCCCTCTCATTTGTCCAGGTCTCTCTACGTGGCCTCCCTGCCCTTAAGGGAACCAAAAGCTCCTCACAGTTTTGTGTGAACTTGCTCAGTATCCCTTCCAGTCCTGCATCCAAGTCATTGATAAAGATATTTTTAAGAGCATAGGGCCAAGGATGGAGCCTTGTGGAACTTCACTGGCAACAGGTGACCTGTCTGATGTCCCCATATTCACTGTAACCCTTTGTGCCCAGCCCATGAACAAGCTGCTCACCCACCATATGATGTGTTTATGCAGCTGGGGGATGCACATTTTGCCCAGAGGATACTATGAGAGACAGTATCAAATGCTTCACTGAAATCCAAAAACATGATATCAGCTATCTTCCCTTGATCTACCGGATGCGTTACCCTGCCATAAAGGAAATCGGATTTGATAATCAAGACTTGCCTCTTATGAAGCCGTGCTGGCTGTGACCAATGATTGAACTGTTTTTTCCAGTGTTTTTCAATACCTCCCAGAATCATCTTCTCCATAACTTCACCAGGCACTGACATGAGACTGACAAGCCTGTAGTTTCTGGGGTCCTCCTTCTTTTCTTTCTTGAAAATCAGGACAATGTTCACCAGCTTCCAGTTAGCTGGGACCTCTCTAGATTCCCAGCACTACTCAAAAATCAATGAGAGAGGTTTTGCAATGACATCAGCCAGCTCTTTGAGGATTCTTGTATGAATCCCATTAAGCCTCATAGATTTGTAAGGATCCAACGGGAGCAGAGACTGCACAATTTCAGGGTGAATTGGGAATTGATCATTCTCACAGTCAAGATCCTCCAAGCTCAGGCACCGAGACCCCCTTGGTCCATCAGCCATGTTGAAGACAGAGGCAAAGAATGCATTAAACACCTCTGTCTCTGTTTGTGAGGTGACCATCCCCATCCTGTAGTGGGCTGATGTTATTTTTACACTGCCTATTGCCATTAAGATATTTGAAAAAACTCTTTCTCATTGTCCCTACAATTCTGGCCAGCTTCAACTCCAGCTGAACTTTCGCTGCATGAATTTTTCTCCCTACAGTGGCAAGCAGCATCTCTGTATTTCTCCCATCTCACCTGACGTTGCTCCCACTGGGCACATGCTCTTCCTTGATTCTGCTTCTCACATCCTAGACCCTTGGCCTGTGTGTGCCTGCAGATACTGGGCAGCACTGGTTTTCTGCTGTAGACAGGCTCATTGCAAATTCAGTGTTGATTTTGACAGACAGGTTTTTGGTTTTCTGAGGAAACCCCTTGAGATACTGTGTGGATACAGAACATGTCCTTGTGTGGGTATTACCAAGAAGGAACAACCAGGAAGCCTCAGCTGTCCCACCCACCTTCCTGCCAAGTGTCCCAATAGGGATGGCTCTGCTGCCTGCCAATGTGAAGGGATCCTCAGAGCCAGAGTTGTGGCTACAAAGTCAACACATCTGGATAACCTTAGAAATAATCAATTCTGTTTCTTTAGGATCTCATGACACTCCTGTGCTTCAGCAAACTGGCCACCCACATGGGTCACAGAGAGGACAGACAGGAGCAAGCCTACACTCATCCCAGCCCAGATTCACAGATTTGCACACACTGTGAATCTCACTTTGCTTTGTTCACCTCTCAGAGGACCAGGGGATGGATAGTGAGGCAAAAGCCAAAACACAGTGACTGTTTCTATTGACAATGAGAGCTATTGTGTGGTAAAAGGGTAAATGACTCTTTTTTTTTACTTGCTCTTATTGTTTTAAATAATTGCAGAGCACAGACACCATGTGCTTTTTGTTGCTACAAAACTACAGACAAGAGCATTAAAAACCAACCCTCTGACAGGGAGAACCTGCCCACCTAAATCACTAATTTCAGTGAAACAGACGGGGTGGTGTCCAATGAGATGACTTAAGACACATCCTTGCTAATTTATTACTGCCTCTTCTGATTCTGAGCGTATTTCTGAGAATTTTTTAAAATCAGTTTTCTCCATAACACTATTGGTTTCCGGACCACAAAATTTTACAGAAAGAAAATGCATTTTAGATTATTTTTGAGAATTCTTTGCCTGCTTAGGATGACAACACATTTCTGCTTACTATAATTTTTGAAAATGGCGAATAGACTGACAGTTCTTGATGACCTGCATTCCCAAACTGATTTGATTTTCTACTGAATCCTTCTTTCCAGTCTAAAACAGACTCAAACCAGACCTGTTGGTTTTGGGAAGTTAGGCTCTGTCTGAAACAGCTCTGGCATGTACTGTTTTGCAACACCAGGAAAATAGAAGAAAGGAGGTGAGGGAAAACTGTACCCATTTCTGCATGAAACAAAAAGAATAGTGTAAAAAAGGCAGGCCCCATTCAGAAGTGGTGCACATACAGCCAGGCAGTGGTACAGGTGGGATAAATGCCTGCAGCATCAAATCCTCTGGGTCCTGGAGGCTTTCACTCATTTGTCATCTAAAGGAGGCATCAGATTACAACTGTTTGCTCTCTTGGAATAGTTCATGCCACGCTGAAGTAGCAGATGGAGGCTGACAGTCAGGTGTGACTTTGGGATTCCTGCAGCTCAGTCCTGAGGCTGATCAGAAATATGAAGCACACAAGAACAATCATGTTAATAACCTCCTGTGCAGACAGGATGATGGAACTGTCATTCCATCCATGAACTTCCATCTAAGGCAGCAGGAATCAGCCCTCTCTTCTCATAAATGCCTTCCTCAAGCATGGAGATCATAGCATAGATCACAGAGAGCAGCAAAGCATATTTTAACCCAGAAAGGAAAAACGGGTGGGATATTTTTTTCCCAAGGTATATTTTGTATGGGAAGCTTCACAACCCTTTTACTGCACTAACTGCCAGATGACACTTGCTCCTTTGCTAGACTGCTCTGCTCATCAGTCACCCAGATATTCCAGAGGGTCACAAGTTATACCATAGAAAATATGCTCTGTATCTGCATTTGTTTGTTACTAAAACAAAGCACAGGATAGGGCAATAAATTATAAACAGTTTTGGCTAGTTAATTAACTAACATTGCAGGAATACATCAGCCTGATGTTCATAAGCACTGACTTGAGAAAAGTTTCAGAGTGTTTTATTGTGTTCCCAGGCATTTAGTTAAGGCAAAATGTTCATGTTCAGCCATAGAAAAATATTCTTTCTACTGCAGTCTTTTAACTACAATGAATATAATAATGTCCTATACAGTACAGGGTAAGGAATATTTCAGTCACTGAAATGGTCTTCACCATCCTTCTTCTGAAGAAACTTAAAAATTACAGTCAATAATTATGTTCTCATATATAAGAACCCCTTCAACCCTTGGAGAGATATTCATCACCTTGTAGAGATATGATTAAAGTCTCCATTTGAATACTTTAAAACTTTCATTACATAGTCCATAAAAGAACCTAAATTATGATTATTTTTTGAGTCCATTTTTTCACATGGATCAATTTCAAACTAGTGGACACCAATATTCATTCCAATCTTCTACTCATTTAAGTTCTTAAATATCCCTAATGTGTTTTCAATGCAGCAATGAAACAAACCAAATAAATACTAAGAAGGAAATATGTGACATTACTGTTGCAACTTGAAGTGTTTTTTTTGTAACAGACTTCATATTTCCTGTGTTTTCACCAGAAAACCAGTAACCACTCTTCTCCATAAAGAAGTTAAAAAATTCAGTCTTTTAATTTTATGCTAAAATTCTGTGATTCATCTCCACAGAGTAGTTGTCTCATTCCTATCAGTTCACCCAAAACACTGAAGTAACTTCTGCTGCATGAATTATCATAAATCTCATAGCAATTGTTACTCTTATTACTGTTACCTTACCAATTCTTTCATTTTCTCCTGCACAAGACCAGCACGGATACAACATCACCAGTACAGCAGTGCACACCAGTATGGTGGCAAGGAAAGGAAAATGTAACATTAACAAAAAGTGCCAGAGGGTTTGTTCAGCCTTTAGGAAGGCAATAAGAGGGAAACTATCTGCTGGTCTGAGCGACCTAACGCAGGAGTGCCAGGAAGATGGAGCCTGACTTTCCTCAGAGCTTGTTCTGGTTTTGGCTGGGCTGGAGTTCATTTTACTCCTGGTAACTGTTACAGTGCTGTGTGTTGTGTTTGGGATGAGAACAGCATTGATAACACATGAATGCTTAGGCTGTTGCTTAGTAGTCCCTACCCTAAGTCAAGGACTTTTCAGTGTTCCCCTGCTCTGCCAGTGAGGAGCTGTACAAGAAGCCAGGAGGGAGCTGTTAGAGACTGGAAAAGCTGATGTCTCAAGACATTTTGGGGTGCTTGTGTGTGAGGTAAGGGCAGGTTGGGCCTTGCCCTGGCAGTGCACTCCTAGAGCCAGTATCCCAGCTTGGAAGAGCTGCCAGTTGTCACACTGGAGAAAATGCCCCACACCCCATGCCTGGAGCCCCTAACCCAGCTCCTGAGTGGCCAAATGACCAGAAGTCCCACCTGGGGGAAGGGCCCAGGAAGGCTTAGGGATATTTAAGGCCAAATACATGGCAAGCACATGTCTTGACTGTACGTCCTCTTGGAATTGAACATTGTTGGAACCCAGGAGTTGGTAGCTGTATGTGTCCTTTTCTGTATTGTTTCTGTCCTTCCCTTTCTTCTTCCAATTCCCTCTTTTTGAGTAACTTAAAATCAAACAGGCTTAGAGTTTTGAAATTGAGTGGGCTAAGTCAGTGTTTTGTGTTGATTGAATGCTGCTCCTAACCTTTTGCTGAAGTTCTCTGATTTTCTAAAGCTGCCAGGAAAGTCTTTTGTTGTTTTGGTCTCTTGAGAAGATCTCATTGGTATTTCTCCTCTGTGTCTAACTCAAGAAGAGTGCATGAACAACCATAAGCCCTGTTAAAAGCTTCACTGAGAGAGTTTTTTGAGGCCTTGCAGGAACACAGCTGGAACAGTTGACCTGAATGGGCCAAAGGGATACTGCTTACCATGGGATGTCATGCCTGGTATAAAAACTGGGGCAGATTCACCAGGAGCCACAGACCACTGCTTGGGAATATGCTGGGCATCACTCAGAGGTGGTGCATCGTTTGTACTTCTTGGGTTTTATTCCCCTCTTTCATTTTCTTATCTCCCTTTTCATTACTACTGTTAATGTTCTTATTTCAACTAATAAACTGTTCTCATCTCAGCCCATGGGTTCATATTTTTCCACTCCTCCCCATCCAATGGGGCTAGGGGTGCTGAGTGAGCAGCTGTGTGGTACTTAGTGCCAGCTGGGGTTAACCCATGACAGGCACACAGAGAGGCACCGGGCATGAGCTGCAACATGAGAAGTTCCTATTAGGTGTGATTTCTTTATTCCTCCATGAGGATGGTGAAACCCTGGAGCAGTGGCCTAGAGAGGCTGTGGGATCTCCATCTCTGGAGGATATTCAAAACTTCACTGATAAAAGCCTAGAGCAAGCAGATGTATTTATTTTCTGCTTGGAGCATAATGTTGTACTAGAGACCTCCAGAGGTCTTCCCTGAGAGCCTAAATTTTCTTCTGGATCTGTGTCCCACTGGAAAAAGCCCAAGTGCTTAGGTCACTAAGCATAACATGCCTTGCTCGAGCACTCAGCACTGCTGGGGTCTCTATGATATGCACAGCTATGGACATGTAGCTGTGCAATTGCTCTCACTGTTATTTGGAAAGCTGCAGCTGTTTCTCAATGCTCTACATTATAGTGTACATTTTACAGCTATCCTTTATTTGCCTGTCACTGTTAAGTTTATCAGCTTATCACAGGTTTTATATTGTGGGGATATTGAATTCACTTCTGTACAAATATTGTAAAGAAATGGAGGATTCATCGGGACTAGAAAATGAAATGAGAGTTATTTTCATCATCCTCTAACTTTACTTGGAAATGCTGCCTTTAGCTGGGCAGAGCTGGTTCACATAGACTTCTTTCTTCTGCAGTTACCAAGTCTCATCTCTGGCCAGACAAGCAAGCTGACTTCAGGGACTTGTCAACTCAGCTGGACAAAGGAGTTTTGAACTTGAAAGAAGACAAATTCTATGCTGGAAGTAAGGCTTAAACAACATTACTCAACAGTAATCAGCTAGGATTAACCAACTGGGTTAAGCTTGCTAGTGCTTCTGTAATAAATCAATGAACTAATGGACACAAAACACAAAAGGCTGGTCATTCTCCCTGAATCAGTTACAGGTAAAAATGCCTGACCTTGCACAGCATAATTTCCTATAGTTGTTTCCCAAAACCAGTAACTTGAAGAGGAGTAACTGATAACAGATCCCACACCGGTCAAGGCACAATACTGCTGGAACAAAAATGCAACACAATCTCAAACAAGTGTGGTTTAAATCCTTTTTCAGCCATGCCATGACCTTCCCCCACCCAATGGCACCACAGTTAGCACAGAAATCATGTGCACCAAATGCCAGTTCATTCAAACGCTTCCACATAAAAAAATGCAGTGCTGGGTAGAGAGGCTCAAGTTACAGCAAGTCTGTGATTCTGCCACCCTGTGATGGTCTAAAAGCCTGACAAGGACAATTCACTCTGCTTTCTAGTCTTTGCAGATAGCTTGCTTATATCCACCTAGTAAAATATTGTAGAAACATATAAACTGTGTCTACCAAAGTAACAGAAATTGAATCACAGAGAGTTAAGGCACCACTTTTGACACAAAAAACTCACACATGTAATAAGAACAAAAACCCCTAGGACTGGCAAGTAAGAAAAGCAAGATTCCTTTTCTTCCATTATTTTGCTAGGAAACTCTTATCTGCCCAACCCCTGGCAATAAAGAGGGAACGAGCAGTACAGACTTGCTATCTGCTGTAACAAAATCAGGTACTCAAAAACTACACTGCCTGTGACCAGGCTGCATCTTGCACAACTACTCAATATGCAGAAGATCTCTGCACTGCAGAATAATATTAATCAGAGTCCTACACAATGAAACTGGTCACACTGAAAAGAAGGCATTTGCAAAGAAAACAACACACTGAAGAGAGCTTAGCAATATCTGGCAGCTGGGTGAGATCAAAAGGAAACACTTAGGGCCTTGTAACCTCACACCAGGGCAACATTGCCACTGCAGATGAATAGAAAACAGTGCTCAGCAACAGAATAATCAGGTCATTTTAAATTACAATCTGCTAGGCTGCTCCAAAGAGAATCCCAGCACAGGAGACTGAATGTTGTGGCCATGTCCATATTTAGAGTCTAGACCAGTAGACATAGCAACTGCACCCCTTGTGAGCGCTCTTGGTGCAGTGCTCTGGTCTCACAGGGCTCCAGGGTGCTCCCAGAGACACCTATCAAGAAGTGGGTAAGGAAAGAGAGAACAGTTTTGAACTCAAAGCATCTGCTTCTGAGCCTCACACAGCCCCAGCTGAGCATCTAGAGAGAACACAACTCCTGGTTTGGCACCTAAGATACTTTCCACACCTCTCTCTGCAGCAGCCCACTGAATTTAATCAGGGATACTGGTTTACAATTTCTGTAGTTAAGGTTGCTGTTAGAAAGGCAGACTGACAGGGAAAACCCAAGCCAAACACCTCAAAAGCTATGCCAGAGTTGTTCTCACAGAGATGTGGCATTTTGATTAACCTCAAAGATCTCACAGACAGGAAACTGAGTTCAGGTACTGATGCTCCTTCGCTACCTGAATATTGCTCCACAGCAAACCCAGCATTAGGGAAAAAAAAATCAGAGAGAGAGCAGGCAGGTTGCTGTCCATTTGTATTTCATAGGGTTAGAAAAACATTGAAGAGATGGAAAAACATCTGCTCATCCAGATGTGATAGTACTCTCCCTTCCATATGTTCAATAATAGGAAACCATCACATTTTTTCTCCTCATTATTCAAAAAAACCAGGAGCCTCAGAGTCCTGGTTAATAAAAGGTTTTAAAGAAAGGCCCCATACTGCCTTAAACCATCACAACTACCATGTGTCAGTGTTCCCAGAGCGGCTTTGGGTCATGTAAGGTTTTCTCTGAGCAAGCAGACTATGAAGTTCTATTTCAGGAGCACACCAAGTAGTCCTCAGATCCTAAATAAGAGTCCAAACCAACAAATGCACTTTCAGATATGAGGGCAGATTAGAACTAACCCAAAGCAAAATCCCCTGAATCCATGAAGTTTATAGTGTAAAATCCTCAAGCCAGATCTGCTGGAGATGTATAGGCATGAGCAACTGCTGCTACCCACTGATCTGCAGGTACTGCACTGCTCACCTAATGGAGACATTGCTTAAGAGTCTGAAACATCGAAAATCTATCCAAAGCCTTTCTTGCTCTCTGGATATGCAAGTTACTCACCCACTTAGCCACACAGATCTTATTACCATTTATTTTTTAATGTATGTGATCCAAAGGCTTGTCTACACAACAAAACACTGGCAGGTACAACTAAACCAGCAACCTCCTCTGCTGAAGACAATCTGCAGGAGGTGTTTTTTGCCAGTGCAGCTTAGGCTTGGTTTTAAAAATGGTTGACTGCAAAGCAGAAAATCCCAATACGTTAAAGTTGTGTGCAAATGGTACAATCACACACACCTCACTTAAAGATAGTTTTACATTAGTGATTAAGGTTATAAAATGAAGGATTGGCACAAAAATAGGATTCAGACAGAGAAGCTGTATTCATGCACAGGTTCACTGTGCAGATGTGCCAAAACTATCCCTGAAACAGTTTTTGAATTTGTTAATGGTAAGATTTTCAGCCCTAGTAGTGTAATTCTCTACTGGCTTCTCTAGGAGCAACAAGACAATGTAAAGCAAACAGTGTTTCACAAGGATTAAAATATGAAGCAATTTTGTGGTGCTCTGATTAGAACTGGCCAGATAAAGTAGCACCAGACAGAATGTCCTGAGCCCTGCAAGTCCAGCCTGAACAAGGAAATACTCTACAGCAACTTTGTGGGATCAGAAGGTTTTGATTTTGACTAATAAAGTCTATGGAAGGCAAGAAAAAGACACAAATGTTAAAAACTTATTGGGTAAAGGTGCAACAACAGGACAACTGAGAGATTCAGCTCATCGCCTGCTGGAGCAAGAAACTCCATAAGCTGTCTTCTCAACTGTCTTTCACCCAAAGCATAAAAAAACCACCATTTCTGGTGCTTCACAGATCCAAGACAGTGAACAGATTTCCTAGTTAGGTCAGAAGACAATTTACGATCCCTGCAGCTAACGATGCAAGTTAGAAAGAACTTTGCCTTTGGGAAACATATTAATGTCTAAACAGATGCAGAAAACGCGCTATATATCTAGAAACAAATCAAGTATGAGCAGAACAAAATTACTCTACAGAGCAGCTGAGAGATACTGGCGTGGCAGTGATCTCACGCAGCCAAGCTCAAGTATCTCAGAACCATTTGTGTTGGAAGGGACCTATTGAGATCATCCAGTCCACGCTCCTGTTCAAGCAGGGACAGCTAGAGCAGGTTGTCCATGGTCACATCCAGCTGGGTTTTCAGTATCTCCCATCATCTTTCTGGGTAATCTGTTCCAGCACACGACCACCCTCACAGCAGAGAACTACACATGTTGTTTATTAGAAGGTACAAAGATCCTCCAGAAGAATCATAACCTGACTGGTTCCCCAGCTGCCCTGTGTGGATTCCTAATGCAGGAAGGACGCTGTGAGGGACCTACCTGCAGCTGTGCTCCTGATGTGGCTATTCCACAAACTGTCCCAAAAGCCTAACTGTTGGCAACAGCCTGCAGTGCACACCAGCCAGGAGCTCCAGCACCCAAAGGTCAGGCTGTGCCCAAACCAGGTCTGCAGTATGGGCCAATGGCCAATCTTCTATATCCCAAACTCTGCTGAACTCTAGCAACTTGCAAAATTCTGATCACAAGCTCTGCAAAGAGCAGCAGCTCATTCATTAATCCTTTAAGGTTGGTGTGACACTGAAATAGGAGACAATAAAGCTGCACTATTTAAGAGGGACTGCAATTTTCAATTCTACCAGAAAAGCACAGAGGAATTTTAGACAGCATTGTTCCCTTGCTTTTCATCTGGAAATCCATGAACTGACTTTATCACCTATGTTAATACCAAAAACTTACTCCACCCACCAACTGTTGGAAAAAGGCAGCATTTCCCTTTCTGAAATGCTTCTCACCTCTTTGCAACACAGTGTTTTCACAGTGAAAACATACACAATACATGATTCCCCATGCTCTCAACCCAATTTCTTATTTTAACTTTATCATTTATTTCAGTAAAGCATTTGGGGATTAACCTTCAACCAAAAAAAGCTAAATTCCACACAGAACAGCTTGATTTGTAAAAAAAACATGGCTGAAGTAATTTGTCATTCTTATGTGCACGATAGCTGATGCACAGCCAATTCTGCTTCTCCTGTCTTTTCTGTCCCTTCCCTGAATATTTACAAACTGCTTTGCCAAGGGGCTTTTCCTAGTTCCATGTACCATCACTCCCTCTCCCCAGCTACCAGCATCATCCTGTACACAAATGTGGGTGTGTTTTTCAAGCATTTGCTGTTCTCCAAACAATTGTCTCCAGAAATAAATACAAGTATTAGTCAACACCTCGCACATTTTCTGCTGCTAGTCCTGGTTTAGTGATTTCAGGTCAGGCTTTTCAAGCATTCCCTGCCCTGCCTGCAGCACCTATTGGCACAGGCCAGCATGACAGCACTGCCTTGTGGTACTCTAAAATCCATCATTCTACACAGTCATACGCTCACTCAATTCAGTGAAGTTTCAAGTGTACAACCAAACACAAAAATCCCAATCACAGCCTTGCTTTCCCTCATTGCAGTGTGTTCAGACCTCAGAAACCTGCTCTGCTGTTCTCTGGGAGTTTGTGTATCCAGGCCTTTCACAGATCAAGAAGAGTCCTCATAATAACCTGGGCCGATTTCTCCTTTACACAGCTCAGCTGCATCTTTTACAATGCAGAGTATTCAAAAGAGGCCTTATCAGTCCCCCTCTTGGGAGAGCTGAAGTGTGGAAAACTATTTGACCTTCAAAAATAATTCACTGGCTTTTACCTAGAAGCAATCTGTCACAAACATTGAGTAACTCATTTCACAAGGCCTGCAACAGTTTCAAACTCAAATTCAATCATCTCTCCGGAGATTTTGTACAAAGGCAAAGGGATAGACTCATAGGGGCACAACATTATCTCTGAAGCATGAGCCCTGGTGATAAGGATCCTACACACTGCTTCAGCAGGTGTTTCCTCAGTCCAAGTGGAAATCCTGCAGAAATGAACATCCCATATTATACCATAACACAAACTGTACGTGGCAATAGCTGGCTTTGCCTTAAAAAGGAAATCCACGCACAATGCCCTTCAGTCAACAGCAGTTCCTCAAAGGCAGATTTAGAAATTTCCTTGTTTACTTGTTTCCTTGTTCCCTCCATAGCAATCCTTCTAGTAGAAGCCCCCCTCCATCAGCCAGGAACAACTGCATCAAGTTAGCTCCCTTGCACCCTCGTTAGCAACAGGCACTTCACGCTTTGCCTCCAGGACAATGAGGTACATGAAAAATTAGCTAATAGTCACTCTCCCTACACTTCCTGTTTTCTACTTTTTGCACTCCTCTACTAGTCAACCATTTTACTTGGAGACTCTGTCATGCTTCAGTGCTCCAGGTGCTCTGGGAGGCGACTTCATTTCTTAGTCAGATGCTGTTTCCTCCATTCCTTATTTTCTAATCAGTATCACTAGATTGCACAGACCAATGGACCAACAGTTCAGTCCAAGTCTCCTCATGGTCCTTATATCCTGGCAGACAAAATAGTCCCTGTTGTTAGATCTCACTTGAGTTGCAGAATGTAACAACTTTCTGAGCTGGATGACTTAACGTGACACCACATATAGATGGAAGCCAAAGAGAAAACTATAAAAAACCATTTGCAGCTTTGGATTCTAACTCTTAACATGCATACTGACTTGCAGCACTTCCAAAGGGATTTTTGCCTTACCTTGCAGCTTTTTCAGGACAGCCACTTCCATCTTGAGAACTTGCTTGGGCTGTTGAGCTGATTCCACCTTCAAGGCCACATTCTCACGGGTCAGCAAATCCATCGCCTCATAGATCTCCCCAAAGCCACCTCCACCAATCTTCTTCAGCTGGAAAAGTACAAAGAGGTTTGGAACAATGCACACAAGAGAGAACATCAAGCTGGCGCTCATGAAGCCAGCTCCTCGACCGTGTTGGGAGAAGAAGCTCAGCTCCAAATCTGTGCTGTGCCTGAATCCCTTCACTGCACAGCCTGGCAAAAGTCCAGCTACCCACTTGACTGTGCTATGTATAAATTCTCTGCTCTAACGACAAAGAATGAGTCTAGCAAGCAATGACAGATGATACTTTTACAAGCAAATGATAATGCCTATTGCCTCCATGATGTTCTTGCCAAAATTTAAGGAAAGACCCTCAAAGGAGATAGCAGAACCACTGTCCAGACCATGGTAGATGCAAACTGTAATTCCCCCTCAACAAATACATCTCTGCAGTAAAACATAATCATGGTGGTTGAAACTCATCTTTCAAGAAACAAGTTAAATGAGGTTTACATCTCATTCAAAGGCTTTTATAAACAGAACAAAACATGCACTGGAATCTTTTACAAGATGCTTTACCTGCTCTGGTAGTGAAGTTACTTCAGTGTAACCATTTCAAACAAATGCCAACAGCATTACCTCAAAACAGTTGTGCACAAGCCACCAGTACAACTCCCATTCTTTCTCAGTCTCTTTTTCTTTTTAGTTTGAAACCCAACCAAATTATGCTTTTTGTGTCTTTGGGCAAAATTAAAGACTGTATCACAATAGGAATCCATTACTTCAGTTGACACAAACTCAAAGCTAAAGATGTCTAAGTTTCAGCATATTTGATAAGTACCTTCTGGAGACAGACTGTCTGCCTGTTCTAGAGTAGCCTCCCAATCAGAGAGCAAGTCAGGATCCTCTGCCTTTCCTGGAAGGTGATTCCTTGATCCTCCTTCTGCTGAGACTTGACAACATATGCGCATGTAGTTATATATAATCATGTATAACACAGACTCCTCGTGTGTTGCAAGAGTCAATGTCTATGCCAGGAAAATAATTTTACATTTGTTTCTCTTAGATATATTTAAAGCCTACTGTGCTGACCAGGAGGAAATTCAGGTTTACAGCAGAGATAGATCAGGGCTCCTTTGATCTGCTTGGCACTTATAAATTGAACTGCTGCAGCCCTTCCCTTCAGCATTTTGTGTTCCCTCTGTTAACAACTGCTCTGGAAGTCCTGAGTGCCACCTCTTTCCAACAGCAGCAGTAACACTTGGAGAAGAAAAGAAGTTTTGGTCAGACAGATAGTCAAACATGGATCTTACACAATGTCTAAGGAGGTTTAGATGATATTTTAGTGTTTTCTGTACCACCAAAAGCCTGCCCTGTGCATCTCTCCAGTTTGCTGAACAAAGGGCCCTGCCTACCAAGGGCAGAGTTTTTTCCTCCCAAAGGTGACCCAAATTCAGAACTTGCTTTTCTGTCTCCCAGGTCAAGAAAAACAGTTCCACATGAAGAAGGAATTGTTTTCCATATTTACAGCTTGACAGCCAGCCTTGTCTCTGCAGCTTATTACTTGATAACCTTTTGAAAGTTGCTGTCCAGAGCAACTTCTTGTCATTTTTCCTCATGACCTTCCGTGGGGCTAAACAGGCATATTCACACAGTAAACAGCCCATAACTAGGTCACCACATATTATTCATAAATTATTACAGTGCAGCCCTACTTCCACTTGGAAATTCACACTAAATGAGCTGGCTATTAAAAATCTTTCCTTCAAAACAGTGCTACATTCAGCATAGCAACAACATCTCAGCTAATACCTCAGGATTCAGTACACAAGATCTTCTGTTGTCTGATATTAACTGTCTCATCAATAAATGAGAAAGGGAAAGGGACAATAAAAGCTATAGAAGGCAGAAAGGTAAATTGGGATCTGGAAGGACTTTGAGGAAGATTGAAAAACTCTCAGACAGAAAATGGGTAAGATAACAAGGAAAAGTCAACAGTGAAAAATACAACACAGCATAGCTGGGATGGAGGAAAAAATATAGGCTACCCAAATGTCTCACTGTGTAGATTAATTCAAGAAATAGATCTGGGGAGAAATATTGCTGAGCCAGCACAGATACACATAATGATCCTTTCCCATTCATTGGCCCTAAAAGGAACAGCTCTGATGGTCCAACACAGATGTCAAAATGCAAAGGTACCACAACACAAATGGAACAACACAGTGATATGGCTAGGATAGGTCTGTAGGAAGGTGCAGTCATATATGATTCACAGTACTGAACACTTCACTCTAGAAGCCCTCACTGAATTAGGAGTCATTCATTTTAGGAGCAAAAGAATGATCAGGAGTCTGAAAAAACTAAGGACAGGCTAGGACTGCCACCTCAGAAAAAGCGAAGGAATGTATGCATCAGAGAAGCAGGTTCAGGAAAAAAGTACAATATTGAGACTGCACACCTGGCAAAACAGCCGAACTGGAGGATTCATAAAGGTTTACAGAGAAACAAATGGGAGACCACACAACATCAAGATCAAACCTTCTGCTGAATCAGAAAACTGATTTTAATCATACATTCCAGCCAATGGAAGGCTGTCAAAGCTGCCTTTGCCTCCTTGCATCCTTGCTCATATTCTTATGGAAATTATTCTCTGGCATACTTTTCCCAGCATGCCAGATGGTACCATCTATTCAACATCACCACTAGTACTGCCATACTTCTTGATTTTACGGCAACATCCAGAGGCCATCAGCAGCCATTTCCTCTGCTTTGTTCCAGAGCAAGTTGCTGTAAGTCAAGGTCTTGGCTGAGGTCAGGGGCTTATGACACATCCATTGCCTCACTGTCTGGGTGCTCCATGGGAGTTCACTTTCTAAGGGGAATTTGGGACAGCCTTTTGTTGGACACAAAGGAGAGATGGGGTCAAGAAACCCCAAACCAGTAATGAAATTGCAAACACAAAGTCAAGGAAGAGAATGAAACACCTAACTAGAATCACCTAAGCCTC
The DNA here is from genome assembly GCA_013400315.1 of Bombycilla garrulus. NCBI lineage: Eukaryota > Metazoa > Chordata > Aves > Passeriformes > Bombycillidae > Bombycilla > Bombycilla garrulus. The sequence continues at coordinate 335,854 of VXBU01005974.1, forward strand.
ACTGCCTTGGGGATATTCTCCTCTGGTCCTGTTTCCTACCTTCTACAGCCCACTTACTCTTATGACTGGGATACAGGCTGCCAACACCAGCAGGATTCATTCCACCCAATTACACAAGGCCCTGTGTGAGCTGGGTGTCCAAGTGTCTATTCCAGGCCGTGGAATCAAGTGAAGAGTTCATCTCATCAAACAGGTGGGTATTTGGATTTGGACACAGACAATCAGGAGTTACACAGGACACAGATGGCTCCCTTTGAAGTCTCCTTTAAATATTCTGAAATATTTTGGATTTATCCTGAAAAATACTCTTGTAACACAATCTTCCAAAGCCTACTAAAAAAAAACCCCAAAACAGCAATAGCAACACACAGCCTTCGCACTAAGCAAAAATCAGTACTTTCAGACACACACAGTTCAAAAAACCAAGGCAACACACAACCCCAGCCAAAAATAGGCTTGAATACAAATTTATTCTTTTATTCCAGAAACATATACGACACCACTGCTCTAAACAAAGTCTGCCTTCCAAGGATATTATATAAAGACTAGATCTTCCCACGATAACATTCCAGGACCAAGGCAGGAATGGTTTGGTGTCAGGATTGGTGGCAATGTAAAGGAATGTAATGTTCTAAATCCAGGGCAAAGGACCAAATGAAAAGCCAGCAACCTTTAGTGAACTCAGCCAGGGTCAAGGCTGTCATCCACAGACTTCAAAGATTTGACAAGGTCGAACAGTGACCATTGGGCTGTCTTGTAGGAGCACTTGTATAGCCAAGTCTGCAACTCTTGCAGCCCAACTCAATGGGCTACTTGATCCAGAAATGGCCAGTAGGCCTCATCTGACTTAACAGCTGAGGAAGAGCTCACCTTTAATCATTAAACTCTCCAGAGTCAACCCTCCTTGCTTAAGAGGACTGCATCTGATCTCAAGGGAAATGAACGCATGTAGAACAGGCATGAACTGAGTAGCCAGTCAAGACCTCAGCCAGCCACATTCTAAATCATCTGAAGACCTGTCAAAGCCCACTTAAAGCAAATCAGAGTGACACCAAAACAAGCCCTAAGTCTGACAAAGAACCTTCCTAGTCCCAGGTTCCCGCTTGGAATCATAAATGGCCTTTCTAAGTAAGACAAGGTAAAGAATCCATGAAAGTTTTGTGGGGTTTCCAGCAAGTTTTCCAAAATAAACAAGACAGCTTCAGATCAAGAAGCTCAGAAACCTGAAAGAAAACAAAACATGGATTGCACCTAGCAAAAGAACATACACATGTACACGAGTCATCACTTGTGTTCAAAGCTCAGTGCAGGAGCTGCCAACTCTGTCTTGTTAATAAGTGTCAGTTGTGAATCCCCAGTGAAAGGCATTTATGTGAAATAAAGAGATACATCAAAATTCATCTTTAACATCCATAGCTAGTTCAAAGCAAGTACAAGTTACATTTGAGTTTGTTCCCTCTCCTGAACAAAGCTGTTCACATTATTGAGAGCACACGTGGATTGAGACCCTCTGGAACTCAGCAAAACTCATGTGGTTCCAGTACTGTCTAAATTTTGTCTAGTCAAAGCATCAAAAAACATCTACAGGCAAAGAGTGATGACTAAAAAGAATACTTCTAAATCTACAAGTATTGATAAAAACTATAAGCACACCCTGTCCATGTCTTTTTTCATAAATAAGAACAAAAATTTTACTGCTGTCAGACAGCCAAACTTTACTGATTTCCAGTGACAGGAAAATGAACTACCAACAGGCTAACTGCAGAGAACTAGCATCTTCATTTGTCAAAGCTTTGTCAGCCAGCAGAAAGGAGGAAAGGAATTCAAGGAATACATTACACCAATCTAAAATTAGAAATCGGCTCAATAATGGAAGCATGCCAGCACTAAGAGCTACAAGGTTCAAGCAGGTGCCCAGCCAGAGACACTGGGAGGACAAATTACACAAAAGACCTTCTGGCAGTTGCACCCCAGCATCACATAAATATGTCACACATCTGCCTGTGCAGGATCCATCACCCACAGTAGAGGTTGGACCATGCAGTTGGCACATTCCAGGCTAGACTCAGAAGGATCTGTGACAAAAGGAAAAAACGCTACTCCTGATATTACAGCTGCATGCTCACTTTAAAGTACACCCCCTTTTTCCTCGGCCACTTCATCCTACACTGTCCATTTCCTTGGGTCACCAGAAGTATTTTCATAGTTTTTCCAGATTACTCCAAGTCTTCACAGCTCATGATTCTGGCTGGTCCCACACCAGCTTAAAGGAAAGGGGAGGCACAGAAGGCCTGCCTAAAAGTAAAGGGTCTGCACTTCACACTTTTTTTGGGGGGTGAGGGGAATGACTGTTCAATGAAGGTCCACAATGCACAAGTCAGCTAGCACATGGTCAAATTCCCAGCTCTACTCAGAGCTCAGAAAAAGGATTTCTCATTGCGATTTACAGCCTTTAGCAGGTCATGTCATTTCTCAGAGGCTTCAAGTGGGGCAATGACCTCACTGCAGTATTTAAGGCTACTGTGAGACATTATAAAACATAAAAGGTTATTCCTCTAATTAGAGGTAGTTATTGTAAACAATATAGCTGCACGTTTCTTTTCCATGGCAGAGTAGGTGGGTAGGGCTTCTAGCGGGCCCCAGTCACAGATTCATGCAACAATGAAGCACTGAATCTCACATTTAGTGCCTCTACCAACTTTAAAATTGGTTTGAAATGTTCCCTGTGACCATCACTGAACATATTTTAGACTTTATTTGGAGTTTTTGGTGCTTGTAAGAGTTCTGCTGCTGCCAAGAATGAAGCTACTTTGTTTAGATTTTGTTACAAAAATACTCCCATCATTTACAGAAGTTTTAGTACTGCTGTCTAGGAAGGAGAAACTCCAAGATTGATGAATAGGGAATGGTACAAGCTAAAGTTAGCCATGGTAAAGCAGAACAGAGAATCCCAGAATCACAGAACTGTTCTGGTTGGAAGAGACTTCTGCAGAACTCCTCTGCCACGACAGGGTCACCTAGAGCTGGTGACACAAAAAGCCATCCAGGTGGGTTTAGAATGTCTCCAGAGAGGGAGAGTCCACAGTCTCCCTGGGCAGCCTGTTCCAATCCTCTGCCACCCTCACTGTTCTTCCTCATGGCAAGGAGGAATGAGTATTAGCAATCATGCACCTGAAGCAAAGGCATCAGGAGAGCGCTGAAATTCAGCTTGGCAAAGAACATGCACCAGTTTGACCAAATTTCAGGCTCCGGGAAAATTTCCATTTGTGCAGGGAGAGACAGATAAAAGCTGCAACCATTATTTTCTGAGACACTGGTAAGCACAGGACCTGTTTCAGGTCCTATATGTCAGTTAACCTGCCCATGGATCATCCCTCCAAAACAAGTACATGTACTCCAGCCCAGAGCTGCAGGAGCACAGCAAAGCTTTCCTTCAGCTGTCACAGAAAGCTTTGGGAGCGGCAAAGGGGCTGTCTCCATTTTGATGTCTAATCACAGAGAAAACTAAGCTTCTCCATCTGCTCTCAAGAAGCCAGGAGAATGAAGAACAGTTTGAATTCCTTAAATATAAATAGGCTGTTCAGCAATAGGGCAGACATAAAAGTAAAGGCTGCGGAGAAAGCTAGAACAAAGTGAAGAGAGGCAATAGGGAGCAACAAGAACAGGGCTGGGTCTAATGAAAGGATAATGTTTTGTCTGAAGTGGGCTTTTGAAAAATAACCTATGCACAGCCTGGAACTGAAGTGAATTCAGAATCCCTAGCTTCTTTAGTCATCTGCTCTCCACGCTCCACTGCAAAACTCACAGGGCCACTGTACCACAGCCAGTCAGCATAAAGAACAGCTCAGCACTAATACTGCAAATCACCTGTAGTTCACACTAGTGAGGCTTCTGCTGGGAATTCAATGATTCACAGAGTGCTGGTAACCCCAGTTAAAAATTGTGACAATGGTATACATGGGATTTAAATGTTTTTTTCAGCATTTTAAAAGCAAAGCATGTCCAGCTTGCACAACAGATAAGAACTAAAACTCTTTAACATATGATGATATAATTTTAAGAAGCATCCCAATTAATTTACACAGAAGTTGAACCAGCTAGTTAATCATGGACTTTCTGACTCGTGAAGTAGCTGACATTCTAACCCAAAACATTTGGTTTTACATTATTTTATTGTAATGCAAATTATTTATAGTCATTCCTGCAGTATTCTTTGCCACAGCAATTTGAAATCTAAGTTTCCTACTAAAACATTACTCAGTCTGCTGCAACGGTTCAATCCTGCCTAAAAATCCTTGGCAGTTTTAGCCTTCTGAAAACACCACTCTAAAACCCATCTTCCTGCAGTATCTTGCTAACTTGTCAAACCCTTCTACTCCACTGTTGCTTGCCAGAGGCCAGGATTAAGTGGGGAAGATGCTGTACTCCTGCAGGAGGAGGAGGAGATCTGTTTGGGCCATTAAAGCCAGAGCTACTCACCACTTTCCAGCGATCTTTGACCACATAGTTGGTCGGGAGAATGTCGACCTGCTCCCCTCCACCACTCATGTTTGGTTCGTCCTTGATGACTGCTGCTAGGCACTGCATTTGCCAGCCAGAGAGTATTTCAGTATCTCCCAGTTTAAATGAGCCATTTATCTGGGGGAAAAAAAAGGGGAAGGGGAAATGAATGACAAAATTATTACAGGTCACGGTATAGGTACATGCTGCATTTCCACAGGTCTTGCTTATGACTAAATTAGAACCAACCTCTTAGGAAAGAAGGCAAACAGCCTGCAAACACCTGAGCTCACTCAATGCACAACCTGACAGACACAACCCTGCTCCAAGTCAGCAGCACAAACTAAAGGGTGACAATCACCAGCTACACCCTGCAGGAGTCCAGGACTATTGGGCTTGACAATGCAAGGAGAAACCAACACGAAAATGTTGCACGGGCTCTTGTTGTTACCAGGCGAAGAAGTCTTGCTTTGGCAGAGCAGCTGCTACCTCAGCAGATTTTATGGCTTGCATTGGATGACACCCAACACAAATCAGAAAGGTTTGCCAGGTATTGCATTCAATAAGCCTAAAAAATCTGAATAGGGTAGAAGGACTGTACAGGGCCAGGGTTACAGACATATCACTGTAATGAACAGCCAAGCAGAGCAGATGGGGACTGTTAGAAAAGGCTTCAGTCAGGTATAAGCTAGTCCTCCTCATACCCTACACACAGTGCTAAAGATGATCAAATTAAAATACAGAGAGATAACTTATGCCTGTGGTGCTCATCTTGCCCCTTCTTCCTGCCTTTGTATGGAGCTCCAGATAGCCTACATAGATATTAATTTTAAGGGTTTTTTGTTATATATCTTCAGCAAAAATGACTTTCAGGAACACATTAACGAGGCTTTCCTAGAAGAAAATGAATGAAACAGGCCTATTAAAAGATCTTGCTCAGATATTTTACTGGCTTTAGAAGTAGGCTGGATCTTTTACTAAGCATGAATCTTGGCAATTCTATTGAATTCCCCAAAAATATTAATATTTTCCTTTCTAAAAATGAGTGCTACTGTAGCACTCTGGTTGCAGACTTAGATTAACAACATAAAAAAACAGATTTTAAAAAAATACTACAGCTTGTCACTCAACCATGACATTTCTTCAGGTCCAAAAAAAGGGGAAAAAAATTACCAGTTAATTATGATCTCAAATAGAGAAAGGAACTCGTTCCCTAGCAATAAAAGGACTGAGAGGGAAAGCTATGAAGTGGCCAGCACAGTGTGCACAAGGAAGCAGCAGACAGAAGTATGTCAAAAGTGCAAGACAAAGGATGATCAAACAAAACATGGACAAAAGATCTCAAAGAGATCTTATAAAAATCTTCACAAAAGAAGATTTCATTCCAGATATAGAAGATAACTACAAGAAAAGAAAAGAGCAGCAGACTAACTCAGCAAGGGGGCTGCTGAGAAATGTTCAATCCAACATTTGCTAAAGGACAGTCAAAATGATAGAAGAGAAATAAGAAAAAAAGTGGGTATTAAAGAGATTCAGAAGAAAGGTGCTGCAAAATGTTCCGAATTCTCACTGAAAGAGTCCCGCATCTGTATGGGGTAGCTGTGCTTTCAATCATCGGGTACTGAAGTAAGAAACTGGAAAGAGAAAGTACCTGCTGTGTTTGACAGCACAACATTTGTGCTTCTTCTAATGAGCAAGTGGAACGCCATTCCCAAGTTCCTTTATGTTCACCTGAACACCTGGACCAGCCATCCCTAAGCCACCAGTGAGTGCTGAGCACATAACCTCCCTGCACATCACCCCAGGAGGCACAAGACAGAGAACCCCTGCAAAAATCTCCCTTCATGTTGGCTTTTCTTCTGGTATTTAAAGAGAAGTTAATTATAGACTGCCCCAAAATTTTAACATTACAAACATTGACACAGAAATAAGTATCCTCTCCCTATCTTGAAGATCTCTTCACATCACTTTAGATATACATGTGCATAGTAAGATTTCAGTCTGGTGACTGTGGTGGAAAAAAATCCCAAGGAATAATTTTAGAGGAGAGACTGAGCATGGCAGTCCACGAGCACTCAAAACCAGGCGAGGAATTATTGCTTTCCCTGGTGCACTATTCCACTTTCCTTTATCAAAACTTTAATATATGTGTACAAAGATATCATGTCTGTTATTTAAAGGAATCTGGCTTTGAAATAGAATAAAATCCTTCTGGACAATACCATGAATAGCAGCCATTTGGCAATATGGAATTACAGAACTAAGTTTACAGATATGCTCTGGTATCATCAGAGCAATGCAGCCAAAGCAAATGCCAATTTAATTACAGTCTGAAACAAATTCCAAGTTGTTTTAGATCACAGCAGCAGCATAAATCCAAACTTTACTCTTGAGGTAGTACAAATACTGCAGAAACATGCTTGGGCCTATGGGCCAAGCATTACCTACATCCATAGCAAGACAACACCTTAACCTAAAAACCTAGAAGGATCACAAGGAGCAAAAGAAGGAGTGGAGGTACTTTTGTGCAGAAACCATCAGCACAGAAGGGAAGAGGCAAGACGTGGTCAGTGGGAGAGAGGGGTAAGGCAGTACCTCTCCTCCCCAGTACACACTAGAGAGCATCATTTCTGCACGTTAAATGTTACCCAAGCATCTTAAACCCAGACACTGCACCACTCTCCTTACCTTTAAAAGGTATCAACCACTGAATATAAAGAGACATAATTTAAAGTACAGTGACTGAAAACAAGAACTTTCCGTTTGTCTTTTCCTGTAGGAAATGGACAGGATGTCAAGAAATTCTTGTACCCCATGACATGTACCCAAGTCATGCAAGGGAGTTGAGCAAGCCTAAGATACTCTGAAACTGACTTCCTTGAAACAGCAAGTGAAGCACAAAGGAAAGCAGCTGAGAAATAAACAGTGACATCAGTAGGATCAGATTCCATCTCTTGGCCAACCTCAGCATGAAGAAGTGTGAAATCAGCTCTTCCATACTGATATTTCCTTCAGCCAACTATATAAACTTCACAAACATATAAACTTTACAGCTTTATAAATTTAGTCTTAGCATTTATAATAAAATAAAAGCAAAAATCCCCATGTTTACCAGTTCCCTGAAGGTGGCAAAAGCAGTCTGTGGAGTCATTTTATATGCCTTTCTAGCTTTTTTTTCTCTATCCTAGATACCCATTCCTGGCCAGCTTAGGTCAGGACACCAGCCTAGATGGACCTCTGGTATGACTCAATATGATCTGACTTGTGTTTTGGTGAGGTACTTTCAGCAGAAGGAGTGTATATATAATTTATATGTCTGCTTTAGCTCTTCAAGGTGGTAACAGGATACAAAATAAAGAATCAATGGAAAAAAAGTCTCATGTACATAACCACCTATCTTACAAGGTTCTTTTCCATGCACACAAAATTTTAAACAGCTTTACTGGAAAAAAATATTTCCTCATTTTACAGGATTATAGCATTCTTAAAATTAAACTTAGAAATACCAAGTACACCCTGTGGGAATTCCTAATGAATATATGAGATTCTTTCCTATGTTGGCTTGCTTCAGTCCCACTATACCACAGTTGGAGTGCCCAAATACAGCCACACTCACACAAACATCAAGCTCAAAACTCATCAGACATGAGGTGGCTATTAAACAGCAGAACAAAGCTATGGAATTCTGTCTCTCGCCACCTTACTAAGGGTCTTCATCTCACTGTGGAGGAATTGCAATATTCCACTTCATTTCAGGACCCATCCTTACCTCTGTGGGTCTACAAATTAGAACAATTTGGACTGCTGTAACCCATGACTCTTTACTTGATCAAATTCCCCACCATTAATCACCTCAGGAGCATGATCCACCTCAAGAGCAGATCCCAGAGGTGTTACAGAACATTGATGTAAACCACAGCTTTTTTTTTGGGTGAGACAAAATTGGATAACTGCAAAACCAAAGGAAGTAGTCCAATAAAACTGCAGTCTAGAAATCAGATCAATCTCCCTGTCCAATACCTGCATGGGAGGAACAATCAAAAATAGTTGTAAATAGAATTTAAGCATAATTTAGCTGTTCCCAACATGAACATGAATGAAACAGATGGGGTGGGGAATAAGACGGGAACATAACAAGTAGGACTGAGAATGCTTAGAAGTAAGAAAAGAAAAACTAATGGAGTGGCACTGCTCAGCAGCACTAGGGCTCAGTTCATGGCAGCAGTAGCTGCATGGACTCAGGGTCCCTCACTATTTTTCCAACATCATCTCCTTCCAACACACAACACCAACCATAAAAATTAAATCACTCACATTGAAACAAACGAAACCCCCTAACATCTTTGTACCATGCACTAGCATTCTGTTATCAGGGTAAGAATGTGTATAACAGTACAGGAAGAGAAGATTATTTAAAAAAAATACAATGCACTGGACTAACAGCCCCTCAGCCCTGGAATACACCCTACTCCCTGCTGAACTTGAAACAGCAATGAAAAACAAGCCATACACTGTTAGGGTAAGTCTGACAGCAGGAGCTCATAAGGTCCTGAATTATTCCTTGAAGACACATCTTCCTTCACTGCCTGCCCCTGCTGCAGCAAACCCTCCTTAGAGAGCAGGCTCAACTCCTATCAGCTGCAGCCTAAAACCTCCTCTGTGACATATTCTTCTCATAGGCAGGGCATGACATCAGCCTTAGAAATTCAGCACTTGCTGTTCACAGCATTTCGCTTCTGTAAAAATCAAAACATCTAAAGGTGAGGTTGCAAGATGCTGGGGCTGTTTTTCGTCTTTGAATGGTTTATGACCATTAAGGAGTGACTGGGAAAAACAAACAAAAAAAAGCTGCAATCAAGACAGACTGCAATCAATCAAGGTCCAGATTCTCTGCCAACACGAGGCTGCACTGAGCAGAACATACATATTAAAGATGGTAACAGATGCACCTTGACAGCATTATTATGGCTACCCAGTTGCACAGCCAACTGAATTATCACTGCCTGCACAGTGAAAGTAACAGCATAGGACTAGAGGGAATCAAACAAAACCCCAAACAAACAATACTGCACTGCCAGAGACTGCATTCACACACACTACAGAGCAGTCAGGCACACCAGTAATTTCTGTGCCAAACCCACCTATCTGCAGGGAGAATCAGCACAGGTAATTACGACAACAAATCATTAGGAATGCACACCAGATAAGCATGTCTACACTGCCAGGGGTTTATGTGATCCTAATCCTCCCCAAATACATCTCAGCAGTAAAAGCAAAACAATGGGGAGCAGGAGAATTTCAAAGCAAAGTCTATTATCGTCCACCAACCTCCTTGACAGAGTTGCTCCAAATTTGAAACAAGCAGAACATTAAATCCAACTCCAGAAAATCCCTCTGATACCATAACCAACTCAACCTCCACTAATTTAACAGGCAAACATTATGGTTTGCTTACAATAAACATTTAAGTGCAGCTTAAGTATCCGTACCTGCAAAATCAATATAAATCACTACTGAAAAGCTTGAGTAGTCTGCTGGCAGCCAAAACAAATTTATTTGAATAAAAGCAAGAACTAAACAGAGGCTGTACTTATGGTATCAGACACAACCTGCAGCTGACACACAGGGGTATGCTGTCATCCTGGACCAGGGTTTGACCAGATCCTCAGCTAATCAAAATGTCCCATCAGGCACGTCCTCACCCTTCTGTCTGTTTTTGTGCAGAGCCTGGTATTAATTTGCCATCAAATATGGCCATTCCAAATCAGTTTTCAGAGTGGTCAGTAGGACCTTCATTGAGTCCTTATTCTTGGAGAACAGGATTTTATCTTGAAAAAAAACCACCCAGGCACACAGCAAACTGATAACATCTGTTGCTCAATGGTCTTGTTATAACCTATTGTATCAGGTTATTAAAGGGCCCACAGCCTGGGATCAATCATTTTAAATCTCCATTCTAGAGAAAGCTGTGTCCATCATACCCATTCAAAAATGTTTATGACAGATGCAGTCACCATAATCATCAAGTATTAAATAAACTTGTCCAAAAGTTATTTAGAGGTTAGGAACATAACAGTAAGTTCCTGATGAGAGATTTCATAATTTGATTCAAATTCTGGAAGACAGGGTATTTTGCTAGGAAAACTCATGTATTTATAGATTTGCCATGTAGACTTCATATTACGAAGCATTTTCATAATAAAAATTAGCATAAGTGGAGCAACTGCCACTTGCTGCACTGATGTCATATCAGATTAAATGGGACAAAATTTTTTGAGTCTTCAAGCCCAATACTGATGACAACAGATATTCTATTCATTATTACACCGAAGTGGTTTCCTGGGACTGACAAAAACATGACAAATCACACCAACTGTTAGTCACTTAAATCATCCCTCTACAGCCCCTCTGTAACCATCTTTCCATTTCTGTAAGGAGCTCTTCCCTCTAGCTGGAGCATGCTCAGGGGAGCAGGTTCATCCCTCCTCTGCTGCCTGCAAATCTACAATTTCATTCTCTGATCTGTCTAATCCCTTTTTAGTTTGCAGACAGCTGGCTAAGGAAATTTTCCTGTCTGACCATTCAGGAGCCACACTGCACCACTGGATTTTTGTGCCCTCACAGGCTGTGCCCCCTTGGTAATTGGGGATATTTGGTCTAGGGTCTTCTCCTGTTTTATTTGGGTTCCACAGAGTCTCTGGATGAACCAGCCAGCCAGCCCTACACATCCCTATGCCCTTTGTTTGGCAAAGGGGTGGCACCAGTTCATGGCCCTTTGCCTGGGCCTCCAGACATTTCCTGCCATCCAGGGCACAATCTGCAGCTCCCACTGCAGCTGCACACCCAGCTACCTGCATCAGGTGTGTTCCTCAACAGTTCTTCCTTTCTCTTAATTAAGCACACCTGGTACTGCAGTAAAAAGAAAAAGAAAACAATTTTGAGGCGTTGAGCCACTGTCCTTCTACAACACTATTACAAATAACAAACTTACCAGAATTAAAACTAACAAGATTACTACAGGGTAGAGTCCAAGGTTATAGATTCCCATGCACAAATACTTAAGTGATTCCCAATACAAAATCTTAATGGATTCTCAGAAGCCAGTCATTTATCAACTGGTTTATCATCACTACCTGTTTGATGTGAGAATGGCATATTCAATTTTCCTTACCTAAATCTTTAGCAGCAAACTAGGAACACAATGACCTTCCCACAAAGGTTCTAATCTGGATTTCCTAAAGAATGCCCAGTAACATTAATTAATGCATTCACCTCCAGGCTGTATATAATGTACCTGAATTTCAGGTGGAGTGGATGGATACCACTGAGCAAACTTACTCTGCTTTTTGAAGTCTTTGTGCATTTAGAAAACATACTGGATCAAATGTTCACATCCATCCAGTAAGGTGAATTCCACTGAGATTTAAGCTCTTGTTAGCTAAACACCTTCCAAAGAGAGTTTGTGATTCTCTGGAGCCATCAACACCTTTTGTAAATTGTTAGCTATTGCCTCTGCTCCCACTGGCGCTTTATCCCAAAACTGTTCAGTCAGAGTGATTAAATATTTCTTTGGCACAATAGGTTTTACCTCAATTGTCCCTACTCCAGCACCATTTTGGGTTGCTTCCCACTTTTCCCACTGTCTCCTTTCTTCTGTTGAGCAGTCCTTCTTATACATAATCCTGTGGTCTATCAAATTTGGTCCTTGCCTCTGGTCACTGCCACAACAGCACCTTGTGCCAGAGGCTGCCTGGCCATAGCCTTTACAGCTGCACTGGGGAGGATAATTCCTACAGATTCCCATAATGCCTCTTGTGTGGGCCGGGAATGCATCACAGCAATTTCTGCAGAGAACTGTACTGATTCTAGCAAATTGCATATTTCCTCTCCACTACACACTCTGCTGATATGGAAAATCCCCATTCTTTCCATAAGACTCCTGCTGCATGACCCAACCCAAAAGCACACCGAGAGTCCACAGAGATGTCAACTCCTTTTCCTTTGAAAATAGTTGTTGCAGCAATGCCATAACAGCTCAAGTTGGTGCCTCTGAGGAAGAGCCTTCAACAAGGGAATCCCTGGGAAACTGCACCCTCACAGCCTGTGCACTGCTTCCAGTGGTGATATTTAGTCTGTGCAAGAACATCCTAGAAAAACATACAAAAATTCTTCTACATGCAAGCCTTGTCTGTTTCATTTCTTTCTGCACTGCTGAGAGAGTCAGTTTCCAAGGAACAAGGGTGTTACCAGGATTATGGAGAGCTCTACGAGCTGGTTAGGACTGCCTCTAAAAAAGCCATTTCCACATATGCTGAGAATGCCGTCTAGTTCACAGCTCTCAATACCTGCCTGCACTCTCCCAGAACATGCAAACAATTGCTTCCCACTCAGGAGTTTTCCAGTCTGTGGAGTTAAGCAGCTCTACGACTGAGGCATGAGCCTCCTCCTTCTGCTATCAGATTTAACACCAGCTTGTTGTGTCAGGGAAAAAACCCTAAAAACCAACAAAACCCCCAATACAAATGATCAAAAAACACACCAGTAAAACCCTCAACAAAACTTTAAAATGTGTTCTTCTGGAAAAATTCATTATCATAAATCACATTTATACTTTGATCCTTAATTCTCCAGTGCTATACCAAGCAACTGGATTCTGAGAATTTCCTATTATAGAACTAATACGGTCAGAACTTGTTCCTATAAAAAAGCATCACGAAACTTAAGCTATATTTTAATGTAAAAATGATTTTCTATTCATAGCTGTAGTAAATTACTGGAAAAGTAAATTTTGTACGTGACTTGGTCAATGCTCATAGCAATTTTTCAAACCTATCTCTACCTGCAATGAGTAATTGTGCATTCAGTACTCAGCTTGGCAGAGTAAGCTGGCTCCTGGTGAATGCTTCTAATAATAAATACTCCACAGACAGAACAATTACTGGTTCAAGTCCAGCCTGGGATGTCTGAAAGGGGAAAAAATGTATATAATCTCATCCCAATCAGAAACACAGGCAGCAAGGTTAAAGAAAATGTGTTTTGCAAAGAAGCAACAAGCACAACAGAAATACCAGTCCCTGAGCTGCCACCAGACTTGAAAAGAGGCTGCAGGACCTATGCTAGCTCTGAGCCCTGGAAACCAAATGGCTCCTGTCATTTCTCTCAGATAACTGTCACAAGAGTGACAAACTACTTGACTACCTCCCCTTTGCATTTCCAACTTTCACATTTTCTTTTTTGTCCTGGTGGCTCAAAGCCGTAAAAGCTTTGTCTCTGCTTGAGAAGCAACCATTCCTTTTTTCTTCACAGAAATGGGGAACAGCAGAAAGAAAAAGTCCATCTTCAACAAAATTATTCTTAATACAACCAAACTCAAGCTTAGACATTTATGAATAAGCCATAGAGGTCATGCATACAGAGCAGAGCATTGCTACAGAGAAAAGCATAAAAAAGGAAGCAATTCTGTCCTTGCCTACTGCTGAGAGACAGTAGAGACCAGTAATCCATGCCTTTTGACTACTAAAAACCCTGGATCAGAACAAAAGGCTAGAAGGTGCCTTCCACCTGCAAACTAAACTCTCTAAAATGCATGGAATGTAGCCTAAAGAAACCCCCAAAAGCAAGGGAATGTAGTGGAGAAGTACCTCCCTATTATGAAAATTTAAGATATTCTAGCTCACCTTCTGCTAGAAGCTGAAGCCTGACAACTGCAAATGAGTTTTTCATGGGTGTTTTCCTTAAGGGCAGGATCTGGAACAAGAAACATGGTGGATTCTCTTTTCAGACCAAGGTTGGGCACCTCTAAGCTACTGCCAATTTTACTAAAAGCAAAAACAGAAAAAAAAAACCCTCAAAACCCAAAAAACCCAACACCCACCCAGAAAATCATATTTTGGGTGCTTAGATGCTAATGAATGACAGGTGAGAACTAATGGGAGCACTGTAACACCATATTACCTACATTACCCCATAAATCCTACAGACCCCAATGCTGGATCCACAGCTTCAGGCTCCTAATTAGCCAATCTAAAAATCTGCCTGAAATGAAGATAAACAGTTCCCCTCTCTCCTCCCAGCTCTGAACTCATGTATGTAGGATTTCAACATGGGCCAGCAGACCACCCTGGGTTCCGTGACCTGTACTAGAAGAAAAACGATTCCTCTTCCTAATAAATAAGGGCATTTCCTTGGCTCAGAGCTTCCTGAACTGGTTCACTGTAGGGCCAATCAAATGCAAGAGGCAGCACAATGGAGGAGCAGGACCTCAGATCCATTTCAGCTTCAGTCAGGCTATGCTCTGTGTTTGTCTCTGCAGCAGGAAGCTCCTGGCCTTCTGTGAGATCACAGGATTCAGTCCCTTCTGCTTAAAAACACTGGAGAAACTCTGCCTGAGGCAAATGTTTTTTTTCCTCCCAAGTATAACAACATTTAAAGAAACCAGTTAGTTTCAATAAATTATTTGCAAAATTCCTAAACCAGTAAATTTTAGAAGTCTAATGCAGCTAGATTCTGTTTAAATAATTCAAGACATAATTAGACCACAAAGTCTAAATTTCCTAATACAATGTCACCGCAAAGGTGACTTCTATTCTCTGGCTGAGGCACTACAGGAAGGAAACAAGCAACTTTCATGAAATGAGGGAAACAAGCCAGACAATTTATTAGAGTGTCCAATCAAGAGAAGCACTGTGCTGAGGCCTCTGTGAAGGTGAAAGCATCGGACAGCTACACCATGCCCTTGTCTTAGGGAGCAGAACAGGTACCAAGAATTTAAGTTGCATGTCAAGAAGCTATAGACCAGTCAGAGGCAGGAGCAGTACAGCAGGTGCTGGGAGGCAGATTCTCACAAAGAACTACAAGTTCAGGGAAAAAAATGGGCTGAATTTTAGAAGAAACATCACACACACAGAAAAGAGCAGTTTCAGGATCATAAGGTATTTAAATGGAACCCAAAAAACCAAAGAGACGTAACAGGTTTCAGAGGTGTGGTAGGAAACAAGGATTCAAGGGTGAACATGGAGCTACCCAGGCACATTCTCCAGGAAAAGGTACACAGAAAAAGGCCAGGTCATTCCAGGGGAGAAAGAGTACTACATACTACTAAATAAACAGACAGATTCACAAGAGATAAAGAAATAATTTCGTATCAAGGC
Source organism: Bombycilla garrulus (assembly GCA_013400315.1). Taxonomy (NCBI): domain Eukaryota; kingdom Metazoa; phylum Chordata; class Aves; order Passeriformes; family Bombycillidae; genus Bombycilla; species Bombycilla garrulus. The sequence continues at coordinate 351,504 of VXBU01005974.1, forward strand.
TAAATGGAAATAATGTAATAGTAAAACTACCGGATCAGTCCAGAATAAAGCAGCAACAGTGATTTGCCATGTGAGAACAGATGGCCCGTGCCTTTAGGAAACAGGAGGCAACAGGGAACTTCAGTTTCCTCATGTAGAACAGGATATATTACCAAGATGAAATTTTAAATGTAACTTACAAATAATTCCACTTTGTTGAACAGAAATGTATCACCTTAAAAAAGAAAAAAAAGAAAATTCTTTGGCCAGTGCAACTTCTACTTCATTTTAATTCTGACTTACTGTGCCAACAGAAGATTTTTAGAATACAAGTTGTGTGCAAAAGAAGAAAACAGTATAAATTATTTCAACTGATTATGTTTTTTTCTGATGATGTGAAAGATATTAAGTAAATTCCTATGGATAAAATCTACATAATTTCTACCCATACGTGACTAGAGGCCCCTCAGCCAGTCTGTTAAATGATGGACCGATAAGAAGTAAAAAGACTGAAGGAAAGATCAGAAAGAAGATGCCAAGGATTTTTGGCTGCTGTTTATTTTGAAGAGCTCTGAAGAGGATCTGGAAAATCAGTCTTCCACAAGAGACATGTTTAGAAAACAGAAGACTGAAAATTAAACTACGTGGCAGGCAGAAGGGAGAAGCCCTGATTTATAGATCTATTAGGACAGGCAAAGTGCTTTTAGGAAGACTCAACAAGAACATAGATATGTGTGGTATCAGGCCAAAGGTCTTGGAAATTAGGATGTTACAGGACAAAAGTAAAGTTTCTCTAAAACTAGCAACTGGCTAAAAGAGAGGAAAACACATAGGAATGCAGAAAAAGGTTTCACAACAAAGTACTCTTAGCACACAGGTCACACCTTGTGTACATGGAAAATTGTTCAGGCCAACAAATTAAAAAAAGCTGCATCCTGCACCACCAAGGTGACAAGTGGTGTAAACAGGGCAGGCACAGTGTGCCCATCCTCTCAGCCTTTCCTTGAGCATCATCTCTTGGTCACTGGTAGAGAAAGGACTGGAGCAATCCAGGGGTGTGGCCTGAGCAGCTGAGTTTATGATCCTGTAATCAGAACCTTTTCACCAAACATCTGTCCCCCTTTGTCTTTTCCTGTCTGACTGGGAGGCCACCAAAGCTTCGTACCCAGGCAGCTCCTGGGCTGACAGAGGGCCTGACAACATCTCCTGCTGCATGGACAGAGAGGAATGCACTTTCATCTGCCACAGCTGACACCAGATCTCCTCCTTACGACTGAGATGCCTCATTTCTTCTAGAGGAAATCTGTGCCCACGAGCATTCTCTGCTCTCCATTGCATCTATCTGGCTGGAGCCAGCCCAGGATCCAGTTTTTTCCTTTCATATTGCTGCCCAAATTAAAGATGACACAGCTTGATACCAAAAGGAAAGGGTTCCCAAACACGTCTTATTTGATTAGCTTCACAGTCCATCACACTGTCAACATCTTCCTTCTCAAGTACAAAAACAGATCCTTTCCCATGTGTGCAGCTCTTGAGTAGTGGAGAAGGCCCAACAGAAAACAGCGTGGGACTGGGTAAGACCAAAAGGGACCAAGGGATTGTGAATCCCATGAAAAAATCTACTGTGGCAGTTCCATACTTTCCCTGCCAAGTCTAATATACTGATGTATCCACCAGCCTCCAAAAAAACCAGAAAAGTTCATGTGAAAAACCACTTGACACATTAATGTCCAACACACATTGCTGTTGCTAGATTATTTTCCATATTTTTGGGATACCTGCTGTGGCTCTCAACGACAGTGGGATCCACAGGCACTGGGCACTGTGGAGAAGACCATGGATTTGCCTGACCAACATGGACAGCCACTGTCCAGCTCAAAGCTGGGGAAACTCTCACATGCAAGGGAGTCTCAATTTTCAGATGCACCAAGCAAAAGCCACATCATCCCTCTCACCTCTCATTCCTAAAGTTCAAAAAATACCCAACAGATTCTCCCACTCTTCCTCCGGACTAGGGAGGGAGGTCTCACAGCTGGCCTTCCTTATTCCTCCCTCTCATAGCAATCTTAACATTTATTCCAATGGGATTGTCCCACAATGACATTTAAGGGGATTTCATGATGTTTCAGAGGAATACCCACTTTTTTGTTATCTCTGATGGAAGAAGGGGAGGGAAGCACTGGTTGTGTCCTCTCTGTAAACTAGCAGAACTAAAACAGGTTTTTAGCAAATGCTTCCACAATCACTCCAGCAAATATTCAACTGTGCCTTGCAATGCTCAAAGATACCAACAAAGCCCACACGTCCTTAAAAATGAAGGAAGTTTACAAAGTCCTTGAAGATTTTATAAACACCTATTCCTCTATAAGGACCTATTTTCTGTCCTCTGCTCTGTTTTCAAAGTGAATCAATGTTACTGGAAGGTCACTATGGAGCTTTGGCAAACAAATCTAACCTAGGAAGCTTCCCAGGATGAGGAACCGCTCCTGAAGTGTTCTTCTGGACCCTGCACATTGAACACAAAAACATGAGATGACACAACTGAAGAGATGAGCCCACAGCAAGACCCATGTGAGAGGAGTATGCTACCTGATAAACCATAAATTGATGTGTCAATCTTTCCACAAGAGCGAGCAAGAAATAGCATGAGGGATTCCCACACTTGAAGATACAGAAGAAAGAGGGATTTGGCTCTTCCTGGATCTGATCATTTTGCCCTCACTAACAAACACAGGGGATGGAGAGAGAAGGAAATCCACACAGGGGCCAGGAGCACCACTTCATCAGCACCAGTGCTGGGGGCTGATGGAATAGATCTCCTAGCACTAGAGACACTCCTTTCTGGAGGACCAAGAACACTGATAGGATCTCACTTTTCCCTTGAGGACTACTAAAAAAAAAAAAACCAAAAACAACCAAAAAACCATGTTAGGCAGTTGATCCCAAGGCTGACCCTGATAAAAGTGTCCTACAGGAGATTCCAATGCCTTATTTCACCGGAGAAGAGGAACTTAGCCCAGTCCTGAAGGAATGAGATTATCACAAAGCAAGAAAAGCACACAGCACTAACAGCAGTGAATACCACATACACCATCCATGAGCACCGAATCTCGAAAGTTTCTGATTCCACCTATATCACCATGAGGATGCTCCTCATGAGCTGGATGATCACTGGCACACAAAGGAAAAAAAAAAAGCCAGAACGTTAACACATTATTCCTACTCTGCCCCTTTTTAAACCCTCAAAAGAAGGCGGCACACAGATGTGGTGACACACTGACACTTGTGAGACAGAATTAACGCTCTTTAGTCAGAGCACCTGTACCTACAGGCACAGCACCTACGAGCTGAGGGAGCATTAGCACACACCCTGCATGCACAACACAACACAAGGCTAAATTCCACTCACAAAAAGTCCCCAGACTGAAAATCTCTGTTGTGACTCACTGAGAAGTTTATTGCTAAAAGGCAACATTTTCAGTGACACTACAAGAAATCCATGTGAAATGGTAGAATTAGGAAACATTTCCTTCTATCAATCAAATCACCGTGCAAGTTAAGAAAATTCAAAATAGATTTGGTTTGAACTGCTCAGAAACATACCAACAGGTATTGAAGTCCCCACCCCTCAAAACCCACAGCGGGTCGTGAACTTATCATGCAAGGAGCTGTCAGAGGGACAGCGTCACTCCAGTGCTTCGTACAGCATTCTGGATCCCTGTTAAATCCCAGATGCACGTCAAGGTCATGGTGTTCATCTCGAGAGTCCTCACTGGGTCAGACCCAGGTTACCGGATACCTCCTCTCCCGGAATGCAGGGAAAGCACAATCACTATGGGTACATCCAGCAATGTCAGCTTGGGCGCCACGAGCAGTACCGAAACCATAGCAGGGGACTCGGAGCGCCAAAGCTTCAGGAGACACGGCCACGCACACAGGAGCACCATTTCCACCCCGCCAAAGAGGAGAAACTCTCATCATCCTGCCTGAAACCCGAACACCACGGAGTTATCCCAACGCAACGCGACAAAAGCGCTCCCTCCCCAGAGACTACGGAGCGGGCTGGCTTTCCACATGCGGCTGGACAGGCACCTGGTGGCCCCGGGCAGGATGCCGTGCCTAGCCCCAGGCGGAACCTGACCTCCTGAGGTGGCCGACACCCAGAGC
>VXBU01005974.1:361791-396723 GCA_013400315.1 Bombycilla garrulus
CGGGTACCGGGCCTGGCAGGAGCGGGCGGCCCGCGACCCCGCCGGCTTCTGGGCGGACGTGGCGCGGGGGTGGCTGCGCTGGGACAGTCCCTTCCACACGGCCTGCCAGCCCGGCGCGCCCGCCGGTTCCGCCCGCTGGTTCCTCGGCGGCCGCCTCAACGTCTCGGGTAAGGCGTCCCGGCCCGGCCGCGCCTCCCCCNTGCTCTCAGGTGCAGGGTGTCCCTGGACGCAGAGTGCCTGGAGGTGCGGGGTGCCTGGGGGTGAGGGTGCTCCCGGTTGCAGGGTGTCCCTGGGTGCAGGGTGCCTGGGGGTGCGGAGTGCTCCGGGGTGCAGGGTGTCCCTGGGCGCAGGGCGCTCCCGGGGGTGTGCGGGGTGCGGCATTGCCGGAGCCGCCCTGCCGGGGCAGCCCCTCCCCGCAGGCGGTCTCTCTCTCTCTCTCTCTCTCTCTCTCTCGCTCGCTCTCTCCCGGTCGCTCTCCCGGTCCGGGCGGGCGCTGCGGGGACAGCGGCGCGGGGCTGTGTCCCCATGGCGCTGATGGCCGCCCGAGCGCGGGCTCTGCGCGCCCTCAGCCACCCGCGCCCCCCGGGCCGGGTCCCGGTGGCGGCGCGGAGCTGCTGCAGTCAGGCGGGGATTCCCGGGGCGCTGCCGCCCGGCGGGTACCGGGCNCCCGCTGCTGCCGCCGGGCTGAGCGGGAGGCGTCCCGCGGGGCGAAGTTTTGCCAGCGCTCGTCTTTGGGGCTGAAAACGAGGATTTCGGTTGGGCGGCGCTGGGAGGAGAAAAGCCGAGAATTGCGAAATGCTGGAAGCGGGGAGAAAATCGGAAGCCAAGATAACCCTGGCTAAGCCTCTTGTGGTGCGCTGCCTCGCGGGCGGTCGCCCTTCGACCCGCGGAGATCGGCCGCAGCCCCGTCGCTGGGATGCCCAGCTTGGGCTCTCCCGCCTCCGGGCGCCGGGTGCTGCCCGGCCCGAATGGTCCCAGGCTTTTATGGCAGAAACTGTAGGGATTTTTTTTTCTTTTAAACGAGGATCTTGGTTGTTTTCTCCAATTTCACCACTCAACATGAAACAAGAGTAAAATTTGCCGTGGTTGCCCTGACTGCCTTTGAGTTTTGACCATGCCATATCTGCCTTGAAGGCTCTTGTTTACTGCAGCCGTGCTTCATCCACTGGGAGTGAGCCCCAGCCCCATCCAGGGTATCACTCAGTGGTGGTGTCTTTTAACAGGAATGAACATTTCTGACCTTAATTTCACGTTTCTCAGGTTCATTAGTGCAGTAACTGTAACATCTCTGACCACTCTTTTTTGACAGCCAAAAGAGGAAATCCTCCTCAGGTCTTCCAGAGAACATAAGAAGTGTTTCCTCCGAGGGGATGATGCCCAACAGTGGATCCCAAGCTTATGATGATGTGTGTACAGGCCTGTGTCTGGCATCCAGCAATCAGAGGATTTTAGCCAGAGTTTTGTTTTCATTAATTCCTGTTGAACGGAAGATCGTGTCTGAGCACAGCCTATCAGGGAGATCTCTATTTGTTTGGAAGATCGTGTCTGAGCACAGCCTATCAGGGAGATCTCTATTTGTTTCCTCTGTAGAGTGGGATCAACACTTTCCTTTGGATCCCGTGTCAGGTCTTTGATATGCAGATATTGTTTGGCCTTGGGTCTAGTTCCTCAGCAGACAGAAAATGCCACTTAGTTTTCTTTGCATACATAAAACAAAATAATAGGCCTTTGAAAGAGATGCACAGAATTAAACAGGTTTGCTGTTGCTGGTTTTCTTTTCAAGCGTGATGAAGGCAGTATTTGCCACAGCCCAGTGGCTGTTTTTCTGTTAGAAAACACTCTGATTTCGTCCTTTCACCTCTTGATTTGAACACTGGCTGCAGAAACATGGCAACAGTTCAGGTCCGTGATCCAGAACATCCTGTGTGCATGTCTCCTAGCACAGCTGAACAAAGAGCAACTGAGTCCTCTGATGCTCTTTGCTTGAGGGCCCTTGCAGTAGGATTTTGGGGACCTGTGGACTTCAGGGCTTCTGGATTCTTACGCTGTAACTCCTAGCCAGGAGAATAACCTGGCAAACTACTTCATTTCCCACCAGGACACATTCTCAGGAGCTTGTTTTACTGAGCATTAATTGTTTCTGAGCAGTCAAGGAAGCAAGAAAATGTACGGAGAAACCACTAGGGTGTAGTAGTAAGGGGAAGGTCACTAAATTCTATTTTGTAAAATGAGTGAAAGGCTCTTGTAAGCCTAAGATCAGGAAGGAAATAATAGCATTTGGCTCTAGTTCACCCGCTGGTTCTTACTGAACACAGAGCTAAAGTTCCCACTTGGCACAGGCAGGGCTTTCTGCAGCAGAAATTCCCTCTGAAGGCTGGTGTGGCTGCTCACGAGTAAGAAAAGTTGCTTGGGCAATGAATGCCACTTCATGTGATTCACTGTAGCATGGCACATTATGTGAGGGTGTAGCTGTTAGGAACTTGGAGGTGGGAGTTGCTACTTGTTGTGGACCAAGCCACAGCAATGAACACAGGTGGAGGAAAACAGTGTGTAACTGCTTAAAGCATTCCCCACTAGAGATTTTGTCCTCTTGCATCATATTAGGATGTCTTAAGAAATGGCTTTGTCTCTTTCATTTTTATAGTACTGCTGCAGGGTTTTGCATTAAAAGAAAATATGTTAAACAGCTGAAGAGTGCTTTTTCAAATTTTTGAGACTAACTCTTGGTTTTGCAATGAAATGTGTTAAATTCTGAGGAATTTCTTTCTCTGTCCACCTTTAGAGGCTCATTCCCGTCTCTTGTCATGGTGTGATGGTGTGATCACAGAACAGCCAAAGTTACTACAGCACACAGCTTTTTCTTTTCATTTATCTGGAAAAATGAAATCCTTTCCCATCAGTATTAGTATTTCCAGGAAATATGATCTGAAATCCAGCAATTTTTAAAAAGATTTTCTCTGAGTTATCCAGCAGTGTCCTGACTAGTTGCCTATTGAAATAAAGTAACTCAAAGATTACAATGCAATAAGTATCATATAGGCTTGGAATTAATACTTAACAACGATGTTCTGTAACTATCAGGCAAGTTGCTACTGGACAAGCAGGCAGGTTTCTTTTGTGGATTCTATAAATTTCTTCAGATTGTATGCTCTCCCTAAGTCCTCTGCTTCAAGTTGCTTAGGGGGAGAGATGCACCTTTAAAAGGGAATTTTACACCTTTAAATTTTAGGAGGTGGAATACATAGCCTGAGACATGCTAATCTTTCCCATGGGTCTGATAATTTGTAGATGTCTGAACTTTGAGCTTGCCATAGATCCTACAGTTTTAGACATTTTCAGTTAGCTGAGGCTCAGCTCTTTGTTATACCCTGGAATAAAAATGTTTCACATAAGCTTTAATTAGAAAATCCAAATACTGCAGTGCTAAATATGCCAGCTGGGGAAGACTGTCCGAGTTCTGTAGTGAAATGTTGCTCTGGGGAGCAAAAACATCAAAAGGGTGTCTTGTTTTTGTGCTGCTGGGAGCAGGGGAAGGATTTGGGCTGGCTTAAGTTTAGCCAGTGGAGGTAAGCTGAGCTGAATTTGCCATGGCTTCTCATGGGTATCCATCTCTAGGGCCACTGTGCCAATTAAGTGTAGAATTTGTTGTGTAGCTTTACTAGAGCTGCAAATGCTCTCAGTTCCTCTGTTATACATTAGTGGGTGCCTAGCAACCCAAAAACTGATGTTTCATCTTGCACTTGCTTGCTGTTGCACTTGACCAAGCTAGTTTTACAAAGCACCTTTCCTACGATCAGGCTTTGTTTAAACCTTTGGGTTTTTTTTACAGTAAATTGCCTGGATCAACACGTCGAAAAGTCTCCGAACAGAGTGGCTTTGATCTGGGAGAGAGATGAACCTGGCACTGCAGTGCATGTCACATACAGGTATGGCACCTTCTCTCTATGCCTGGCACTGTAGGGGAACAGGAAATGGGATTTTTTCACCTAACAGTTTCCTTTTTGCTTGCTGGAGAAATGCTTGGGAAAATTTCTGTGAGTAGCTTCTAGTTTCAGTAGAGTAGCAAACGTCTCAGTGCCAACATCTTGTGTTGATGGTCAACAGCTTGATACTGAGCCCTGGCTGGAGGGGATTTTAAGCTCCCCATGTTTCTCTTTCCCATACTAAGTGCAGTTTAGAGCAACCTTGAGGCTGCTCTGAGTGACACTGACTTGTAATTGATGCTATGGATTGCAGGGTTTGTTAGAATATGGCAGGTTTAAGCATATTTTTCTTCTCCTTGCTATGTGCCCTCATTTATGAGACAGTTCTACCTTTTACATCATCTCTGTCTTAGTGAGATTTAAATGCTTCCCAGACTTGTACGTTCCTCAGTGCGTGTTTTAGGGAGCCAAATGTTTGAGCTGCTGAATCTCAGGGAGTCAGATGTTTGTTCTGCTAGATCAGAAAGCAAAGGAGATGAAGAATGTTCTAGCATCAGACCTTTACAGAATTTTTCTGAAACTTGTTTGGATTCCTAGAGTTCCTTGGGTCTGAATAGGTTCTGGTGGTCTGATTAATCTCCAAAATTTATGAGAGCTCCTGGAAACATTATTCATTGGAATGAGGAAAGTGGTCAGCAGGGAGGAGTGTGTGTAAAAATAACTTTGAGAGGTTAGTGCTCCATGCAACAGAAATAAACACTATCTGATATAAATCTGTGAAAGGAGTGCATTGGTTTTAATCTTGGTATTGTTATTTGGCAGGGTGTTTTAGCCTGTTATGATATAAATGTGTTTTAATGAACTGTTGTAAGTGCTTTTGCATTTTGCCATTCTGGTGGTAAACATGGAGATGGAACCAAAGGTTTCTCTCAGAGTTTATGTATGGTATGTTTTTCTCCCAGGTTTGTGCACTTTTACCTCTTTCTTTATGCCTCAGGCATGGAAACTAGTGATAGGAAAGAGGTGACAGTTGTGCTCAGATCAGCCTGATAAGAGAAGCAGCCCAACAGACAGCCCAGCCTCATCCAAGGCAACTCTAACCACCCCTTAGGCTACTATTTGAAATGTACTGAGCAGCTGCAGACACTCAAACATCTTATCTGCAATCTCTGGAGATAAGGGACGGTATTTCTGAACAGCAACAGGACTGTTTTTTTCCTGGCCATGCCAAAATGCATTTGGAAGAAAGTATATTTTCAGCCTATGGAATTGTGATTGCTGTGACATGAAGACAAGTAACCCATACCTGAAAACTGAACCCTTCTTCATGCAGCCTTACAGAGATACAGGAGCTGGTACCAGAAAGGAGATCATCCAAGTGAAAGATGTATGGGCAAGCTCTATTTTCAAACTTCTGCCTGTATTTGAGAGCCATGTTTCTGTTTTGGCCTGTTACTCTGGATGAGATGTGACTGCATTTGAGTTTCTGAAGAGATTTTGGTCCTACCATGTGGTGAAGCAGGTCATTTGGTTCTCCACTTATCTCACTAAGGCAGGAATAGCTTGGTTGAAAACAGCAATACTCTGAGTATTTTACTTTTTCTGTCTTTTGTCTGCATTTTTACATGTTTTAAATGGGACAGGAAGCTTTTCCCATGGTATGTTGGCAGTGACTTCCCTTTGAGACAAAGCTTAGTTGAAAACCTTTTGCAGTAGTGCCTTATTTGAGCTAGAAATTTTATGAGGGAAAGCATATCAGAGAAGGAAATGGCCTTCTGCAGCACATCAGCCTCAGTGTAAAGAGGGAATGATGCTGGACATGTCTTGGCAGAAGAGAGGTGCCCCTTTCCTTAGGATCTGGGTGCCCTGTTAATGGCATAGCAGCCTTAGCGTAAGGACTTAGCACTCTAAGAAACCAGAGACTTTAGTTTGGGCACTGCCTTATGGACCAGCTTTGAGTAAGGTCATGGATTCAGCTGGGAGAGAGCTGTCCAGGGCTTATGTGCAACATACTGCAAGGCACCAGTTTTTTTCGCATTATCTGCTTTGCAAAGTTTGCTGCTGTGAGCTGCTTCTCCTCAGAGATAGGTCCTGGGTGACACAAGGAAAGATGCAGCTGCTGGCCCGCTCCTCTGCCTTCTCCTCTGGGGAGTTGTCAGGGTCAAGAAAACAGCTGAGTGCTGGCCTTGTTCCCATTGCAGCCTGCAAAGGAAGAAAGTGGCTGTGCAGGAAAAGGGCTGGAACAGGCTTTCTCCTCCCTGAGGAAGGGAAAAACCTTCATCAGTGGGATGTGCTCCGTGCACTGGCAGGAAACGCAGCTGCACTGAAAAGTGCTGCTCCGGTTAGCTCATCCTTGGCAGAAATAAAAGCCTCAATTTGCCTCCGCTGTGGGCAAAGAGCTGGTGGGCTGTGCCGTCAGTCAGCCCACATCCCTGTGCACCCTTGTCAGCCAGGTGGCTTGTATTTGTGCAGCAGAGTTCAAGTGCTCTGTGCTAGGGGAAGAATCCAGACATCTGATGGTGGGCAAAGATACCCAAAGCCATAGGTGAAACATTTGTTTTTGCACCAAGAGATGATGGCTGCCCTTACAAGCTCAGTTGTGATGATATTTTTCACTGCTAGTGCTTTTTTTCACTGTCTCTATAGCTGATGCAACTCAGCCTTTCAGGGAAAAAAGTCCATTGGCCATTCTTGCTTTATCCTCCTTGTGGGTTTCATTTCTATCAAGCAGAAATTTAGCTGAGTTTCAAATTATCTCTGGTTTTGAATGGGAAGGCAAGAGACTTGGTTTTTACTGCTTTGTAACAACAGGGAATACAACCTTCTTGGGCTTTGGTGGCTGCAGTCAGCAAAGTGGAGACAGGTCATGCAAATCAGTTATCAGGAGGCTCTCTGGCTCTCCAGATGCTAAGCCACCAAAAACTCATTGGTAGGGCAGTGGCTTAGCAGCTGAATTGACTGTCAGAAGGGTCCAACCAGACCAGGAGTGTTTTGTCCTGCTCTGTGGATATTGTCAGGGCCTTTGAAACCTTGCAAAGGAATTCCCCAGTGCATTGCTGAGCCTGAGTTTTTAAAGTTACTGTGCCTTATAAAAGCAGGTGGAGTTGGTGGCTGGAACTGTTGGGTTTCAGCCTCTGTAAGTTCAATGTCAGGAAGTGTTGAAGACAGCAGCTAAAGTTATGCCTGCCTTCCTCCTGACATGGAGTTATTTATTCTCTCTGGTGTTCCCTGGTTTACTGTGGTCTCTACAGTTTATCCACCTGTGACCCAGTGGGTCTGCAAAATCCCATGGCTGTTGTCAATGGGAGCTATAGGAAGTGGGCAGCAGAATGCATTAGCTAACCTGTTTTTCAGAAGGGTTGCAGGTCTCAAAAGAAGGGTGATTACTTTGGTGCAGAACATGCTGCTGGCAGAGGGAAAATTCAAAATGCAAAATACAAATTAGGGAGAGAGGAAAACTAAAGGACCAGGAATTAGGGCCCTAGGTAAATGGGAGAGAAGTGGCTGGACATCTTCATATGAGCAACATGACAGCTATGCCTTTAAAAAAACAATGGATTCCTCAGTCTGAGCTAAAACAGATGAAATTGTATTAGAGATCACAGTGAAGACTGTAGCTGGAGGCCATGATGGTACTTACCACTGGTAGCAAAACTCTTTTCCATCTTTCCAGAGCTGCCTTTGTAAGTTGAGGTTGTAAGTAAATCTTGCCCAGGCTTTCAACTTTCCCCATCCAAGACTGCTTATGGATTTTTCGCTTTCTCACCTGAAAAAGGTCACAAGTTGTTTCCCTTGCCTTGGGTTCAGGTCTGTAGGAAGGCTGGGCAGTTGTGCTCTAATGCCCAGTTTGGACACTTGACCTGAATTTTCAAACAGTTTCAGCCTAATCCAAACTATGGTTCCAGGAAATAAACTGATTGCTGCAAGAAATACTCAACCCAGCTTTTGTGCCATGACAGCAGAGAACATGGCTTGGGCTAAGGCTCTAAACCAGGTACTGTCAAAGCCTGTATATGGCATTGAATGTATTAAGAAAAAGTTTAGAATAATTTTGCAAAAGGCTGCTTCCCAAGGAAAGTCTTGATGCAATTTTTATTTTTATATAAAAAGAACTGGCTTCCTTTGTTTAGAAAGCTGTATGCCGTCCTGCTGTAGCAACAGGTAACATCAGACTTACTGGAAGGCCGTTTCTGCAAAGCATCCCTGAAATGTGTCAGAGAAGTGCCACGTGGTGCTGATGGGTTTTACAGAAGTTGTTCCAGACACTGCTCTGAGCAATGGGCTCTGGAAACACAGGCATAACTGTATCTGAGGAGGGATCTGGGAGAAATATGGTCTGTCAGTTCCTGAACAGAGATGTAAGGGCAGGGAGGGGAGTGCTGTCTGTTACGTTAAACAGAAGGACTGGCCTGAACAGTGATCTGCCGGCTCTGTTGGAGGGCCAGCCTAGTAGGTCTTGTGCTTAGAAGTGATGCTGTGGTAGCTGAGGAGATGCCTGCCTAGCGAGTGATGAGTCTGGAAGACAGCAGGCTCAGAGCCTTATCTATTTGCAAAATGGAAGCGCATTATATAGAGAGACACAAGAGTTAATTATTAGTTTTAGCTCTTAACACTCCAGTCTTACTCAAATTCTAAATCATATAGAAAGAAATAGGTCCTGTTCATTACCACTGATACCCACATTTGTCCAGCAGAAGGTCCACATGTCTCTTACTGGTCCTTTGTCTGTGTTCATTAATGCCTCTGCCATCTTCCTGGCTTGCTTTGTTCTAAATGCACAGTCTGGATCTATTGATCTTTCTCCTTTGCAAATGGTCTCCCCTTCTGGGTGCAGCTGGTTGCTGCTTCCCTGTTCCTCTGCTCTGCTCTGACACTTTACCCACTGGAGCAGTGTTCTGCTGTCCAGTTTGTTCTCTGATTTGCTCTCAGCTCTTACAGTTTGCTTTTTCAGAGGATCCTCAGACTGCTGTGCCATGAACTGAATCTGTAGTTTCTCGTCTGTCTCTGTCAGGAGGGGCTGGGCACTTCCTTTCCCTTGCGCCACATTTCCTTCTCCTGCAGTGGCTCTGCTGAGATCCTCCTGATGTCTGTCCTGCTTGCACAGAGGGACCTGAGTGCTCCAGGACCCTCTGTGTGCCCCATGGCTTTGTTCCTCTCTGGTGGTTATTCCTGCCTCCCTCTGCTGAGTGCAGTGCCCTGCTCTGAGTGGCTGCACTGAAATCCTTGGGAATGTGGGCAGCTGGTGGATGTGCCATGCTACCAGCACACCTCCTGGCCAGCATTCCATGCCATTGCCTCTGTGTCAGGGGTGGGGCACTGCTGGCTTTGGGGGCTTCAGTTACTCTTGGCTTTTCTGACCTTGTGTGATGGAGGAGCTACAATGCCAAGCTTGGCAGTAGTAGCAGATGGGGAGGGTGATGATGGCTGTGGTTTCCTCCTGCTCAGTTTGTTTCAGTGCAGTGACTCTGCACAGTGCTTATTCCTCCCCAGGATGTGTCTGGCTTGAGGACTGGCAGTGTGTAACAAGCTGGCATGTACCAACTGCCTGCCTGTTAGATAATAAAATGTGTTTGAAGGAGTGAAGGAGTCAAGGGAAGGATTCCTGACACAGTATTTCTGCTAACTCCCTTTCTTGAACTGTAGAGCAAGCCTGACTTGCAGCCACAGAAGCCAAATGACATAGCTGGTGCTCAGGGATTCGTGGATTTCTTTGTTGAAGTTCTTGGCTTCACCTTTTTCTTCCCTTCATGTCCATTCCCCCGTGGGCTGCAGCCCCAAGGGACCTCCCAGACCTTTCTACCCCAACATTTCAGCATACAGAGAAAAGGCAAATAGATCCATGGGTAGAGACTGAGCCATGTTGTCTATCACCTTACTTACACACACTCATTAAGCAAATGTTAAATAGGGGTTAATAATAAAAAACAATGAGAGCTTCTGCCGTTGTGGTCATTGAGTCCTGAATAAGCAAAAGGAACAAGAGGAATCATGGAGTTGCTCAGAAAACACACCTTAGCCAGAGATATGGTGGAATTTCTGTATAGGAGAAAGAGCTGCAGCTCAGAAAGCACTTGAGTATTTTAAATTGCAGATAAGTAGTTTTCATTTTACTTTCTCACAGCTGTCTCTCTGGGGCTTGTCTCCCTTCATGTCCTTTGTACTTGAGCAGCTTTTGTTTTGCTTCTTTGTAATTTATCCACACTGAAACTTTTCTTTAATGCAACATCAGAAAAATTCCAGACCAGAAAATGTGGCCTTTTAGGACAAGGCTCCAAACCAGTGGTTGGGTGGGAATTCATTATTGCACAGAGTCACTCAGTTCATGAACTCAGTAAAAGCAAAATAATAAATCTAACTGACTGTGCACTTCCATGGTCATGAGGGGCTTGCGAAGAGGTGTTCAATGTTGTGCTTTAGAGTTTAGGCCGATCTTCCACTAAAATGGATTAGGGAGAATTCAGTCTGGGGTGCAGCTACTCCATCCCTGCTTTCTGCAGGCTTGTGGTCACTCTGCAGGGGCAGCTGTTACCAGCTACTGCCAGAGAGCAGGCATTGAACACGTCTGGCCACCTCTCTGAGTTCAGAAATGGACTGTTTACCTGATGCTGCAGGAATAGTCTTAGAATAAATAATATGAAGTGCTGTGCCTTCGATGTGAGGCTTGTTTTCCTTGTCTTCTCTCTTGGTTTGAGACAAATTAGGGGGTGAACATTCCAAAAATTACTCTCAGCTCATAGATATTTCCAAAGCAGAGCACTTCAGCTTTTATTTCCAACTTGCAAGGGTTTAAAAAAAAGGAACAAAATAATTTTTGATGAACCAGAAACAACTTTTCATTTTATTTCCAGCTTAGCCACCAGTTGAAAATTGGGTTTGTTTTGTAGCTATGGCCAGTTCTGGGAGAAGAGAATACTTAAGATAAGGATTCATACTTTACAGCTTATTAGGGTATGCAACTCCCCAAAATCAATTTATTTGTTAAAAGTTATGGGGGTTCCTGGTGGTACAGCTTAGAACCTCTAAGGGTTCAAAGGTGGCAGGTTGATGCTGAACATGCTGGAGAGTAGAAGATGTCTCTCTTCTCTGGGCCTTGGTACTCAGAGAGTTGGTGAACCCAAAGGACAATTGCCATTCCTGGCAGACTCTGGCAGTCTGCTCCTCTGAGCTGATGATTGGCACCAGGAGTGCTCTGCTGCTCCTCGTCAGCACCTTGTGCTGCACCTCCTCTCTTGGCATAAAACCACTCCTCACCTGGCACAATATCCCTTGTTCCCAAAGCCCTTCCAGCATACAGAGCTGTTCAGTCCATGGCAGCATCTTGGTCCCAGGTGTACCTGCAATTGTGTTATCCCCTGTGCAAGCATCAGAATAAGGGAATGTGCAAGCCCTTTCCCACAAAGTGCTTTTCGTTCCTTAGAGGAATGTTTTTGCTATTGTCACCATGTCATAGCAGAGTCCCATGAAAAGAGATTTTATTCCTGTTCTTGGTGTTCCTGAGTTTCTCTGTGCAAGGGTGGCAGCAGTACCTGTGTTCTGCAAGGCTGTTGGGCTGCAGGTGATCCAGCTTTGATGAGAATCTTGTAAAATCTGCCCCTCATACAAGTGCCTCCAGACTTCTCTCTTTTCTTGTGCATGCAAATGTGTTGCTTACCCTTGCAATTTAAAGAGAAGCTCCTGGTTGTGAAGCACTTCCAGCTGTTGCTTGCCTTAAATAGTGTGGTGCGTCTTTAGACAACACTTCCATTTCATCTTGTGTTTACCTCGCTTGTGTTCCCAAGTAGCTTCTGATGGAGCCTCATGGGCAAAGAAAGGCATCAGGAGTGACTGAAATAAACCCTGATTTCTGGAGGCAGCATGACAGCACCTGGCTTGCTGGCTGCTGTGGCCACATTACAGCCTGGTAGCACTGGACAGCGCCTGTAGCTCTCTCTCCTGTCCTGCAGCAAGCACCACTCTGCCCTTTTTATTCCTCTCCACAATGACACCAGCAGCCTGGCTACCTGCATGGCCCAGGCCACCCTTCTTTAACATGGCCTGTACTGCTGACATGAGATGCAGAGGTGATCATGAAACCTCACTCTGCCCAAGTTCATCTTTTCTTTGCTCACGCCATGTAAATCAGGTTGTGCAGTCACATGACAACATTCCTTCTGTGCCACAGGGAACTTCAGGATCTGACTTGCCGCCTGGCCAACACCCTGAAGAAATATGGGATCCAGAAAGGGGACAGAGTGGCCATCTATATGTCTGTGTCCCCCATGTCAGTGGCAGCCATGCTAGCTTGTGCCAGGATCGGTGCTGTTCACACCGTGGTCTTCGCTGGATTCAGCGCTGAGGCCTTGGCTGGGAGAATCATGGACTGTGAGTAGAAGCAGACTGGAGAACAAACGCCTCTGTTTCCATGCTCCAAGGCATATCCCAGCCCTGTGTTTTCTTGGCAGAAAGAGTTTTCTTGCCTAGCAGGACAGTTCACTCTCCCCTGCAGTGTGCAGTGAGGAGCCTTTTCCTGAGTGACACACGCAGTGTCCTCTGGCCTTAGAATACTTAATAAATTGCTTAACATTCAGTGTGCACCAGGTTATTGCTTGACAACAGTGAAGCTGGAAGGAAAACCAGAGCTTAGGGATTGGGCCTGATTTGTTGTTTTGCAGTATAATTGCAGTGTTTCTTTGATACTCTTGGACAGTACTAATTCTGAATTCTCAATTGGGATCCCGTGATTTATGTATAGTACTGGAAGTGTTGGCAGCCTGCCCTTGCTCTGTGAGTCCTTGTACCAGCAGATAGAGCTGTTCTCAGCCCCAAAGTACTTGTATTATTGTGATGCTGAAAATAGCAACAGAAGAGGGAAATAGCCAGCGGCTCATGTCCTAGCAGTCACATCAGTTTATTTGGGGCTAGTGTGAGGGAATAAGTCTTACAGAAATTGTGATGTTCTTTTCTTCTTTTTAGTGGAGTTGATCTGCAGAGAGCAAGTACATGTTTTAGTTATCCCTCACACGGGGAACTGGGAAGAAGCTGTTCTGCATGTCAGCTTTGCAAGGCAGGGATGGATCATTTAAATTGCAGCAAGTGACACTTGGGCTAGATGTTGGGAAAAACTTCCTCACGTTCGTGATAGGCATTGGAGTGGACTGCTGGGGAAAGGGTAGAGTAGATGCCATTGGAGTGTTTTAGGAAGATTGAAGGGATAGCTATCAGAAGTGTTTTAGCTGAAGGAGACCCTGTCTTGAGGTGGGGAAGATGGACTGGATAACCTATTGAGGTCCCAGCTACCCTTAATCTCTGTGTGTCTCAGGTTTTAAAGTGTTTTCATCAGTGACACTGACTGGTTTTGACTGATAGCAGTTCTGAGTATTTGTCACACGTTATCCTATACATCACCCCAAAGTAATGAAAGTTGGGTGTTGCATACTCGCCTGGAAGACAGGCTGGCATGTCTGCTAATTCTTTCTCTTTTTAGCTGGATGCAAAGCAGTTATCACATACAACCAGGGAGTCAGGGGAGGCCGAACCATAGCGCTGAAGGCAACTGTGGATGAAGCTGTGAAGAACTGCCCAAGCATCAAACATGTGTTTGTGGCTCAGAGGACAGATAACAAAGTCCAGATGTGTGACCGTGATATTTCCCTTGAAGAGGTATGTTGTTGTTGGATAACTTCTTTTAGGTCTGAGTGTTGGCTAGGATAATCTTTCTTTTTATAAGTGCTTTTGGGACCTGAGTTCTGCTCCTTACAGCATCTGGATCTTCATCCTCAAATGGACTGCCTGTATTTACAGTCTGCTAGGATTGTTAGTCAAAGCAGCTCCATCTATGTCTGCTTTATCTCAGCATGGGTAGGGGTTATGCTGCTCCATTTCAGAAGTCTTGCAAGCAGTGCTGAGATTTAATGAGTGTTTCCTGAGACACAGAGATCATGGAGACCATCGTGGCTGTTGTTATTTTAACGTGTTCAGACACTGTGTTATGGATTGGCATGTGCATTCAGACTGGACACTGTTGAAAGGCAGTGCAGAAATAATGGAGTTCCTAGAGAGGCTTCATCCAGCCATGAACAGTGTTGTGGTTGTCCCATGGTGGGAGAATAGTGATGGCTTGGGAATATTTAGAGCCTGTGCTTCCTGAGGAAGAAAACAGAAGTTGTTTTTATGTGTTTAGCTGACACACATGGGACTCCAGCCTAAAGCAGAAGTAGTTTTATCAGTTTGCTGGCAGCAGTAAACAGGAATTACTCATGCTAATAATGCCTGGAAAAAAGCTAATCTGCTGGCAAGATAATTGTTCAAGAGTCTCTGTGCTGGTTGCATGAGATAGGAGGAAGTACTAGTCTAAGTTAAACAGAGAAGACAAGTTTTACTCAAATACTCTCTTACTTCTACTCCACAAAGGACATTCTGATTATTTTCCTTGGTCTGCAAACGGCCTGAGGTTCTTTAGTGATCCAAGAGCTGAGCTCATCCCATTGTCAATTTTGGGATCTGAAACAAAACGGGAATTAAATAGTTAATGGTGTTGACTGTCTTTACTGATCTTTACAGCAGCTGTACTTTCCATCTCTTGTGCAATGGCTTACGGCAAAATTTAAGCTCCTGTTGTAACAGAGCATATGAGAATTCCATCTTTGTTTCAAAAACTGACAAGTCAGCCTGAATTGGCAGTGCTGAAATGTCATGAGAAATACCTGAGATGAGCAGCAGTGCTGTAACTCAGAGGCTAAGAATTACATTTTGTGAACTCTTCATATTTTATTAAGCTTTGTTAGACACTTTTAAACAACTGGACATACTGATGGTAATGTTCACTTGTAAATATAGTGTGTTTACAGTATATTCTCATAAAAAGGCAGTACCAAGAAATTCCTCCAAGGAGCCACCTAATAACTCTTGCAGGAATCATTATTCATCAGGACAGTACAGAACTCAAGAGAAGCTCTGACCTAGCTGGACGCTGCATGCTTCCCTCCTGTGCTTCTGACTGTAGGGATGAGGAGAGATCTCACCCAGCTGGCCAAACAGGGGAGTAAAGCACTCTTCTTCTGGGTAGAAAAATTAGAATTTGAGGATCAAATGGACAGGACAGTCATCCACTGCCGGGGCTGGGGAAGGGAGCTGGACGTTTAACTGTAGCACTCCAGTTTTTCGAGGAAAAGGAAGGTACTAAGCAGTACCCTGTCAGCCTTGCTGCTGCTGTTAAGTGTTTGCAGTCATATTTTGTATTTCTACCAGCTGCTTGCAAAGGCTTGAAATGTAAGCAGCTATGACTTACCATTTTTTCCCCTTGAAATGTTATTTTATCTGGCTGGTTTTCCTTGACTTCTCTGCCCAGGAGAGGTACTAGTGGAAGTGTTAGATGCTATGCACCCACGGGGACCTTTCCACCAGGTGAGCCCATATAAGCTATGATATATCCATGGACATTTTTGAGGGGCAGCAGCAATGGTGGTTCTTGTCTCTGGATACTGTTGCCATGCTTACAGAGGGAGTGATGATTGGCTCCATATAACCAAAGTCTTTCTGCCATTACCACCTTTTCTTTCTTAGGAGATGACAAAGGCAGATTCTGTCTGCACTCCAGAGAGCATGGACAGTGAAGACATGCTCTTCATGCTGTACACCTCGGGCAGCACTGGGAAACCCAAAGGAATCGTTCACACCCAGGCTGGATACCTGCTGTATGCTGCTCTCACACACAAGGTAACTCAACTGCCTCCTCTGAGAAAGGCTCACTTACTGCCAGCAGTGCTAACCAGAGACCTGGATCAGGGAGAAATGCTGTATTCTCTGCTTGCTGCCCAGTTGGCTTATCGGTTGTAAACGAGCTGGCAAACATCTGAACTGTGTAATTAATCTTCAGGATTTGTTCTGAGGAATATGATACTATGCAAACCTGAACACAGAGCTATGAAAACAAGGAAATGGCAGTGCTGCTCTTGCATTTAAAATGTGCCAATGTTGGCTGCCTAAAATTTGCAGCTGAGGAGATTCTGGAAAGTCTCTTACCAGCACTGGTAATGTGGATATTACTGTAGTATTTTACATTGGGATGCTGAACTTCCCTATTTCAGAGAAGAACTGGACTCTTAGAACAGCCTCTTTGCATAGTACTTGTTGTCTGAAGAACAAAAATTGCATTTCTCCTCTTGTGGTTTGCACCTCTGTTCTGCTTTTCTGGGTGATCTAGGGAAAATGTTTTAGCCTCCTTTCTCATGAAAAGGGAAAAAGTCAAGGCACTGCTTCTTGAAGCTTCTGGTCTGAGCTCTGCATATTAAAAGGTAACAGTGAGATGAGGAGAGGACTTTGGTGAAAGATCTCCATCTGGCTTTGGTGGTATCACTCTGTTTGTAATCACACACAATTCATGTGTAGGTTTTCTTTCTTTAGGCTGACATGGTTGAATTTTTAGAAGATTTGAATGTTCAAGTGTCAGACTTCTCTGTGTGAAGGGCATTTGTTACATCAGCTTTTCTAAGTGACAGCATAAACACCAAGGCATCTCTTTCTTAGTCCAGACGGTAGATCTGCCCCCTGGTGCATTTTCTCCACCTGCAGAGTGCATGAGAGGGAAGGACACTTGGAAAAGTAAGGTGAGAATTGTCTTTTCTAGGTAGAGGGATCAGCTGACCAGTGTGATCTCTGCGGTCTTTGCACACTCACATGTGACACTCTTGTCACACACTCATGGGGTTTTTTTTAGTTCTGATCCGTAAACCTGACTCCTTATGAGTCAGGACCTCTTCACCATATGGTAGAGGAGTTGGATTTGCAGTGGGAAGCATTTTCCATATCCAAGACAAAATAATGAGTTCTCCTAGATCTTTATCTTTAATTTGATGAGCAAGGAGAGGGTAGTGTCTGGAAAGCAATGCACTCATATAGAGAAGCTGAGCAGCTAAGAATATTTCTCAGTAAATGTTTTATGGGCACCTATGAGTTCCTCCAGATCTCTCATGGAAATCTTTTGATACTGGTGAAGGGTCTGAAACTCTGTGGTCTGCAGTTTCCCTGCAACTCACAATCAGCTCTACCATGTGGACCACCTGGAGCAGGCAACCTTAGGTGTCCAAGGCTCTGAGCTTTGGTTGTAGCTGTGTTGCTCCAGCTGAGCAGCTGCTGGTACAGTTGTATTTCCTGTATGTTTGCAAATGTGCCAGGAGCCTGGGAGCCCTGGTACTGGTCCCAGACTCGCTTCCTCACCTTGGGCTGATCTTTGTGCGGCCGTGTCCCACACGCCTGGCTCCACCTGCCCTGTGCACTCTCCTGCTCCCATCTGGATGCCCAGTCCAGCACCTTTCCTCTGAGCACCTGCCAACAGGAAATCAGCTGGCCTTACGTTTATCTTTGCAGTATGTGTTTGACTACCAGCAAGGCGATGTTTTTGGCTGTGTGGCAGACATTGGCTGGATCACAGGACATAGCTATGTTGTGTATGGACCACTCTGCAATGGAGCCACTTCTGTCCTGTTTGAAAGCACTCCAGTGTACCCTGACCCAGGTGAGGAAGTGGTGGGAAAAGGTTTGGCTAGATGTGGCAGAAGAAGTTTAGAGACTTGTCCAGTGTGACCTGCCTGCTCAGGAGAGGTAAGCTCCATTGCTTTGGATCATGTGTATACAACACTCAGGAACATCTGTGAATCCAGGGTAGGAAAGAAAAAAAGCTGTCATTGCTTTTGCTTTGTACTCACAATAGTAACAGCTCCAGCTTTGGCTGTTAACCTTTCAGCTGAGTGTTTGCAGCAGTATGTCAGTGCTGGAAGGGTAAAAAGCCACTTTGTGATTTTGCAGGTCGTTACTGGGAAGTGGTGCAAAGGTTGAAAATTAATCAGTTTTATGGAGCCCCGACAGCGATACGCCTGCTGCTGAATTATGGAGAAGAGTGGGTGAAGAAATACGACAGATCTTCCTTGAAGGTTTTGGGTTCAGGTAAGGGGCATGAAATCTTAATCTGAAAAAGAGAAAAGGTTCTAGCTGGTGAAATCAAGATGCCAGAGGAGCTCAGCTGACCACATGGGATGTGGTTAAAAAAAAGATGATAAAGCAGTCTCTGTGTCTGGCTTTTAAAATATTTTCTCAGCAGAAGAAGCAACAAAATCACATTTTGGGTCCATTGAACTTTTGTATGATTGCTTGTTCCCTAGATTATTTTGCAGGATCACATTCTTGGCTAAAAAGATCTATCTAATGTTGAAGGGCATCACTTTGAATTTTGCTGGGATAGGTGACCCAATCAGCATTTTCCTGCATTATTTTCTATTCTGGAGGTTCTTATTACATGACCTGCATTGATTAGTCACTTTCAGTGCTATTCATTGCTTGCTTTTTGGTCCTTCTGGAAAAAGTAAGTCCTCAGTTACATGAGTGCATCACAGTCCTTTGTGCATCCCAGCAAAAGTGCTGTAAGCATTCTGCTTGGAGATCATGCATTCATCTTGTTGTGCACCAAGAGGGAGAACGAACTGCCTGCTGTCTCCTGGGTTTCAGGTTGTTTTCTTTCTTGTTTTGGTCTAGTGGGAGAGCCCATCAACAAGGAAGCTTGGCAGTGGTTCTACCAGGTGGTGGGAGAAGGGCGCTGTGCCCTCGTGGACACGTGGTGGCAGACAGGTAAGAGGCAGCCTTGGGGGGCTTAGGGGACCCTGGCCATTGACAGATTATTGGTGGGGAGAAAGGGATTAACACATTTCAGTTTGATCCAACAAGTCTGCCAAAAAAACCTTCCTGGCATTTGGATCAGCTTTTGAAAGTCACTGGGGAGTTTCTGCACATAACAGCAATGTAAAAACATGTAAAAGCAATAGCAGTGTTGGGTTTTTTGTTTTCCTCTAAATGTTCTTTGATATTTTGTGTGCTGGAAAATGCCGATTGCTGCTAGAAATATGAGGCAGAGATTGAAGTTCTGGGTAAAGCCGGCAACAGTCAGCTTGAATTGCAAAACTGATTTTCAGTTTATTAACTGTATTGATCTTGTCATAGTCTTACCATGCAAAAGTCCTGAAAGCACCACATAGCCACAATCTATACTTAGGTTTGCTTGTTTTCCTTTCTGGGAATGGTCAGGAGAGGATGGAAAACTAAGCTGTGTAGTCAAAGGGACCTTGTGCAACTGCTCTGGCAGATTGGAGAGGAGTGAGTGGAGACCTGTTGGCTGCCCATCAGGTGGCTGGAGGACAGTGGCCATCACCCAGCAGGGCTGCTGGGGAGCACCTTCTCCCATAATTGAATTGATATTCTGTAGTTGTGTTGGCCCTGGAGCTTTGGTGCTTCAGAAAGGATGCACCTGTGTCTTGGAACCTCCTTGGCCCAGCTGTGTGCATCAGCTGAGGTTTGTTTTCTGTGTACAAGCTGCTGGACACAGTGACTGGCTGTCTCCAGTCCCGTTGAAGCAGAGCTGGCCTCTGCCTCCTGGCCTCCCTGGCCAGCAGCAAGGAGAGGCCATGTGCTGTACCCAAACTGGGGTTGTGCTGCCTGGTGGGACCCTCTGCTCTAAGGAGTCCTGCAGCTCCTTCCTGGCTTCTTCCTCAGCACCCAGTCCTCTCTTTTCTGGGCACCAGCCCTCAGGAGTTGCTAGAGGTGTCTTGCAATATGTCCTAGGATGTGAGATCCAGTTTGCCATGGAGACAGGAGCACAGCTGCTGGCATTCTGCCTCTGCTGAAAAATAATCTTAAACTTCCACTGAGCAACATATTCACTCCCTTTCCAGTCAAGCTGCTCCTGGTTTTGTCTTTATTCCTGCTAGCAGGCTCTCTATCTCAGTGTGGTAAATTTTCTTCTGGCACACAACCAAGTTCCATTTAATCCAGATCAGACTTGCAGGCTCGTTTTTTTTAATTTTCAGATTTAAAATAAAACCACCTCAGAATTCAGAGCAGCAATGTTAACTTCTATCTACTTCAACTACTGATTTCTTTAATCTTTTGGGTTCCTGCATGCTGAGCAGAAGGAAATATGCCTGGCTAGGTCTTTCCTCATCATATGCTTTCTTCCTCATTGCTCTGAAAGAAAACACCATGTAGAAACAGTTGATCACTGCACATTGATGTAATTGAGAAGAATCCAGTTTTGCCCTAATACTTTTTGGTTTGTCTGTTAACTGGTGCATGCAGTGTTCATGCTGTGTTATCTACTTCCTCCAAAGTACAATGTTAGATCTTGTATTAAACTGTATTTCTTCTGGGATTTTGGAGCAACAACTGTCAGGTGAGAGGTTAAAAACACTCACTGGACAGTCTGTTGGTGCAGAGTATTTGGCTTACCTTGAACCAGGCATAGTTTTGCAGGTAAACAGTTACTAGCTCCTGGAAGCATAATATAATGATAAATATTCATGACATTGATTTTATTAGAAAGTGGAATCAATCTTTTTCTACAGTTGATGAGGAGGAAGCCAAATTAATCTTGGAAAGATTATATATGCTATTTAAACATGAAAGCAGTGTGGGAAGGGATCACAGGAACAATGTGATGGATGCTGGCTGTGGTCCTGCAGTGTCACCTTTCCTATAGAGTTTCAGAATAGCTGGTTAATTGTGCTGCTGTGTGCAGTGTCCTCCATGGGACACCGCTCTCCAAAGCAACAAACTATTGCCAGCTAATAAAGCCTGGCAGGCATCAGCAAATGGTGATTTAAGATTCCACTTTAAAGTCTTTGGATGAGGCAAATGAGTGACAAAGCAATTATGAGAATTTTAATAGTGTGGTGTGTGCAGATGAAAAATTTCTATGGCTTTTGCTGTTAAGGTACCAGGTTGTGATTGACAGTAATAGAATCAAAGCTGTGTTTGAGTTTTAGGTGTAGTTCTTCATGATGCAGAAGAAACACTAAGTATTTTCATTTTTGTCACTAATTTCACAAAAAAAAAAAAAGAACAGCCATGAATAGAAGCTGGTTTTGAAAGGCATCTCTGAATACGCTCTGGAAGCTCTTCTTGTTGGCATCATCAACATTGATTTAGACTGGGCTGGTGCTTCTGAAACAGATTCCCCCCAAAGCAGTCACTCCAATCTGTCTGTGGTGGCAGAGAGCACTTGCTCTACTCTGCTGCCAGATGGGAATCTCTCCATGGCAGAGTGGAGCCTGGTTCAAAGCACCCATCCCCTGCTCACCCTGTGCTGTCCTTGCCCAAGGTCTGGGTGGGTTTGTATTGTGTAGACAGCATGGGCATAGGTAATGGAGAAACACAGCTTTTCTCTGCCAGCTCTGCCTCTGAATAAAAAGGCTTCATAAGGGCAGGGTAGAGCCTAGAAGTTTTGCTTGATGTCATCTATCAGTGGCTAAAATTGGTACTTCTAAACCAATTTATAATAGGTCTTCACCATACGAATGATTTTTAAGGCACCATTGCTACCATGCAGCTCCCTCAGGAGTGAGACTTTACTGCCTTGTGTGTGGCTGGCTGCAGGGTGTGTGAGATGTGGCAAACACTGTGTTGGAAAGCTCTCAGTGCTGTATTTAGGAGGAGTACTGGCTTAGCAAGAGCAACCTTCCGTTTAGTCAGGGTCCCTGTTCTGATGCAAGTTTTGTCTGTGCAGAGAACAGCAGATGTGTGGGGTGCTTCTTCCTGGAACAATTCAAGCTCTCCTTTTCTAAGTTAACAGAAACATGAAGTGAACGCATGGCCATTGATGAAATGGGAAATACTTATATTGTAAGCCACATGTGAAAACTATTTGCTACAGATCTAAAGCTTCAGGCCATCAGAGACCCTTCTTCATAGCTGGATAGAAATTCAGGGTCAAATTCAGCCGTTCCAACCCCTGGTTTCAATTTTCACGAGCTCAGCAAAGCTGGTAGAGGAATGTACTCTCCATGTGGCAGAACACACCTTTATTTATAAAGCTGTATTTTTAAAAGCCTTATTCTCCTTTGGTTTTGTTTCTCTCTTGTGTTTCTGAATTAGATTTAGAATTGAAAAGACCTCATTAAGGTTGGAGTCTGATTTAATGTTCATCCCAGCAGGAATGAAAAAGCATGATTAAAAGGTTCAATTTTTGACTAGAAGATAAGCTTAACCCGCCTGTAAGGAGTGGCTTAATCTCATACTCTGTAATAACAGTAATTCAGATTCCTGAAGTGCTTCTCCTGCTAACCTTACACAGCTGTAGAAACACTAGAGGGAGATAAATCCCCTGACATGCTTATGCTTTCCCTGTAAAATCACTTTTGGGTAGGAAGTGGGGTTGCTGAGTACTGCCCATACCAGCCCTATGCTGCTTTCAGATATCTGTGCTTCTTGGTCTTGCAGCAGTCATCCCCAGTGGCTCTTTTTGCGAATTGGCTTTACTGTTTTCTTCCTGACCTAAGAAGAGCTGGAATCTGCTTTCACCCAGCAGTGGATGGATTACATATATTTTGTTTTTCATTTTTCTTCCAGAAACTGGTGGTATCTGCATTGCCCCACGGCCCTCAGAGGAGAAAGCTGAGATCGTTCCAGCTATGGCTATGAGACCTTTCTTTGGGATTGTGCCTGTGCTCATGGATGAGAATGTGAGTTGGAGCTGTGCTGGGTGCCCAAACAAGAAGCTGGTGTGTGTTTCTGCTTTAATCACCTTTTGGATGGCAAAGGAACAGGATCCAGAAGGATGCTTGTTTCTCCTTAAAAATGGTAGAATAGATGAGCAGTTTATATATATAGAGAAAGAGAGAAAGAGAGAGACTATATCTCAGTTGTCCACAGATTTGCCAGCAGGGCATTGCAAGTGTAGAAGAATTGATTGCTTTTATTTTCTCCACTTTTGACCCTCCACTGGCAGTCTGCAGTGAGTGACTCTTGTCAGATCAATGACACAGAAGCTCTTTACTATTCCTCTTTTGTTCACCTGTTCATCCTTCCTGTGCAGGGAGAGGTTATAGAGGGCAATGATGTGTCTGGTGCACTCTGCATTGCCCAGCCATGGCCTGGCATGGCAAGAACAATCCATGGAGATCACCAGCGCTTTATTGATGCCTATTTCAAAGCCTACCCAGGTAAGGAAAGTGCCAAGGGAAGGCAGTTTCACTACAGTATAAGCCCACTGAATATTTTCAGCAGTCCTTCCTGCTACCATGGTGGCTTGTGGTGTGTGTCACAGGTTGCAAGCATGCCCTGATGTTTTTAGGTAATGTTGACCTTTATAGCTGTCAAAAGGGATGTATTTTCTAGAAAACTTTAATGCCCAAGCTTTAAATACCTTTTCTCTGGAGCTTTGTATCTCACTTGGAAGAATGCATATTGGATGGGAAATACCTCCTGCATCACTGAATCTTAACCCTGTGTTATAACCTTCCTTTTTAAAATGTGGTCAAATTGTCTGGTACGTAACTAGAAGTGGCAGGGAAACATCTTCTGTAGGACACTGGACAAGACAACTTTCTTCACTCAGGAGAAGAAGCTGAAAGGGATTTGAAAACTACAGGGTAGGCAAGAATTAGGTAATCCCGAAAATTGTGCAGAATGGGCTGGATAATAAGAATGGGAAACTGGTACAAGAAATTGAATGACCCCATAGCCTCTTATTACTCACCATATTTGCATCTGATGTCTTGTTGATGTTTCGTTGATAGTTGTTTAATTGATCTGGAAGGGCAGAAAACATGACTGAAAGTACATGAATAGGGCAATAATGGGTCCTGGCAAGAACCACCTTCATATTTCACAGCAGTAGCTGCCTGCTACTTCTCAGATGTGCCACTGGAACAATTCAGATGCAGACGTGGCCTTGGTGAAGAGCCAACACAATCTGTGTTGCCGGATGTTCCTCAGTGACACTGGAGTTTCCAGGAAACCCTGGGTCTTTTTTAGTTTCCATCAAATGTTTTAGACCCTCCATGCTTATCATGGGGTGATTTGGAGTTTTTAGCTAATCCGATAGCAGTGTTTCTCCCACATTCACATACTAGAGAGTGACTGTTATCTGGGATCTGAATCTTCGTTAGCTGAGAGGGAATATGGCTTTTCACCCATCCTAGTGTAAGTGATTAAAAAACACTGGCAATGTTCCCATGTTCAAAATGTTATAGGGCTGCTCCCTTTCAGCTGAACAGCTGTAGTTTTCCATGCCTGCTGAGGTGTAGCCAGCAGCACTTCTGAGCTTGACCAGTAGCCTGTGGCATGATGGCAAATGGCATTTGAAGTGGTTTTGCCTTAGTACTGTGGGCACCAAGAGGTCTGAGCACACAGCTGCTGTGCAGATGTAGGCATGCAAAGCCTAGAGACATCAGAGAGCCCCTATTCTGAAAATCCAGCTGAGCATTGCTGGGTTGTGTTGCTGGGTTTGGTTTTAGTAGAGGAACGTCAGCTACTGGTTGCTGCTGATTGCCTACAGTGATTTGTCCATCTTGGCAGAGACCTGAGCTTCACTGTCTTGGTGCTATTCAGGTGCTTATTAGGAGCCAGCACAGCCCAGGTAGGGCAGAAGAGGGCCAGGGATGGCAGAGGGAAGTGGGAAATGGTGTGAGGCAGGTCACACAGCTGTGAGCTTGCAAAGGCCTGCGAGCTGCCCGATCCACCCTGCCCTACTCGCCATCCTACAGCATGGTCTGTCCTGCACCAGAGCCCAAAACTGACACTGACGCTCTTGCTGCTGCTGATCAGCCCTGTGTCTTTGCTGTAGGTTACTACTTCACAGGAGATGGTGCTTACAGGAGCCAGAAAGGCTATTACCAGATAACAGGGCGCATGGATGATATCATTAACATAAGCGGACACAGGCTGGGGACAGCAGAAATAGAAGATGCAATGGTAAGTTCCAAGCAGGTAGAGGTCCCTTGATGGCATATCTGTGGGGTAGGGTGACCTTTCAATGCAGCTTTATCTCTTGTCTTCAAACACCTTCCCCTCCACAGACACAGCTTGATGCACAATGAATAGCAAAGGTGCAAAGAGAAACAGCTCCCTCACTGAGGAGACAAACAGCTCCCTTATTGAGCAAGTAAGGGGAGCCACACTGTGCGCAGTCCCTGCAATTGAGCTGTCAGAGCTGTGTTTCAGTGATGTTGAACTGCTGCAGTTGTTGTTTTGGA
This sequence comes from Bombycilla garrulus, assembly GCA_013400315.1. Lineage (NCBI taxonomy): Eukaryota > Metazoa > Chordata > Aves > Passeriformes > Bombycillidae > Bombycilla > Bombycilla garrulus. Next base: position 386,708 of record VXBU01005974.1, read on the forward strand.
CGCTAGTGGACACTCCATAAGTGTCTCTCCTATTTCTTCCTTCCCCTCTGCTAACACCTGACCTCTCCTTTCTAAACTTGTGGTTCCTGCTTATCTGAACTAGCTGAGTATGCCTGAGATTGAGAGGGGTTAAACATAAAGAAACCTTTATTTATGCCGGCTGCAAAGCTAGCCTGTCATTTTGAGAGAAAATATTATCATCTCTGGGAATCGAAAACAAAAAGTCCTCAGAGTGTTTATATTTAATGCTTGACCTGTATATTTATTTCTATAGTGTGTCTTGCTCACAAATGGCACTTAAATATAGCATCTGATGAACCTGAGCTGTGTTCACATGGAACACAGGATCCTTCTTTATCCTCTGTGCGTAGTTCTTTTGTCTGTGCAAGTTTCTGATCATAGCTGTAGGATCCAGTTCCTCTCACAATCTATATATGTGTATGCATGTGTAAAAGCAAATATATTTATGTGCTTAGATTGCTCTATTATGTTTACTTTCACATTTTAATCTAATTTAAGATAACATAATCCAGTCTTTGGTGTGGAATGCAGATATGTGGTTTCTTCTGGTCTGTGCAGTTCTTACTGCAAAAGAATGTTAAATTAAGCTCTGCAATGCAAAGAAGTAATCACTGTTGTGTAGCATAATAACAAAAATGCAGTTGGGTTAGGGAATAAAGAAATCTGATTTTTTTCTACCTTCTGGTGTGCTTTGGGCACTTATAAATGCAAGTCCAGTGTGGATTGTGATGCTGGCAAACTTCACTTTTTACCTCTGCGGCCACAGTTCTCTGTAGCACTCAGCCCTACAAGGCTGGTTTTGCTTGTGATTTGGCAGCGGCCAGTCATCATTTGGGACCACAGTCATGCACAAAGAAAGAGAAGGAGGGCTTCCAGCTGTTGCAAATTCAGCTTGGTGTGCAGTGGGCTTAACAGTGAATGTAGGAGTACTTTTGTGTATAAAAACAGGACCAGTACAGAGCTACTCCCTGAGACGTGGGTGTGGCCATGGCCACCATCTGAGCCTGCAGTAGGAAGTTGTCATCCAGCTTTCCTGCTGTGCTTTCAGCAGGATCTGTCAAGGGGAGAGTGAGATATAGCAAGTTGTTTTGTTTGTATTGCAGCTGGCACAAAATCTGTAGGGCTTGAAGCAGTTCTGATTTGTGTGTTTTTGCTTGATTTTTTGTGAAGGCTGATCACCCTGAGGTCCCTGAGACAGCTGTGGTTGGGTATCCACACAAGATCAAAGGAGAAGGTATGTGAAAAGCAGTGTCCTGACATGACATCTGCATATACTTCCCTTGAATTCTAACCCAGGCTGCATGTTAGGAGATGCTGAGGGAATGGAAGGGCAGTTATCCTTAAGCTGACTGTCACTGCAACCCCAAAAGACAAAGATAGCCATGAAAATAGCTGCATGTTCCTACCGTGGGTGTTACTCCCTAAACTGTTTTCATACATAGTGTTCATGTATATAGTAGAGCTTCCTTTTATAGGATTGTGCTTAGAAATGTCCTTTGAACAGAATAAGAATAGCTGATTTACATTGGCCAACTTTTGATCTCAATAACTTTGTTAATATATGCTGACTTGTCATTGTCACTGAGATCAGTCACAGATGCTGAGAAAAGGCTGGGCCATCATTTGAGCGAGTCTGACTTGCTTTGTAAAAAAGATCAATGGTTTTCTTGTCAGTTCCTAGACTGGGCACATGAATGATCTGAAACCTTCCTTAGTATTCAAATGAGTATCCTTGGTCTTTCCAGACAGTATCTAATAAAAGGTTTATGGCTTTTGCTCATTTGTCTTCCAGGTGCCTTTGCTTTTGTAGTGCTAAAGAAGCAGACAGATCATGAAGACCACATCAAAGAAGAGCTCAAAAGCATAGTGGCTTCCAAGATAGCAAAGTATGCTGTGCCTGACCACATTCTGGTAAGTGGAAGACTGAAACTGGTACCAGCAACAGGAAATGGTGACATCAAGCAACCCACCGTAGTGCCTGCAGTGCTGCTGTTGTCCTGCTCTGGCAGGATAAAGAGGCAGGAAAACAGAACTGGCTGGAGGGATCGAGAGAGAGGGAGGGCAGGTGCAGTGGTCTGTTTGCATGTCAGAGAGGCACTGAGAGGCAGTGACACTACCCAGCTAGCTTGCAGTGATAGTTAGCATCGACGTCAGAGACGTCAGACCTCAAAGCACTGACTGTTCCTGTTGCACAACAGGCCTGGCCCTGGAAGCACTGATGAGCTCCAAGCTCTGTCTCAAGCCTTCTCACCCTTGAGCAGCTCCCTTTGTATGTTAGGGGAGAGTTCATAAAGCTGTCCTTTAGCTGTCCTCCAAGGTCTGCCTGCATCCATTTCTCTCTTCTTGGAGGCAGTGACCAGATACTTCTTTGAGGGGCTCTGCTTTAACTACATGCACATAAGGTGGACACCAAGGCACAGGCAACAGGATACAACAGGAGCAGGCAAGAGTGGCTCCTTCAACTTGGAACAGCCCAGGATATCCTCAGCAGATTGGAGAAACTTCCAGAACTTGCAGGTGTGCAAGGGAATGCCTCCATTTCCCTGTGTTTTGGGGTAGTCCTGCAGAGAATTGCTCTAACCCTCTCCTTGCATGTCAGTTAATGGTATAGAATTTTGTAGCCTACTGGCCTGATTATGCAGCACTATGTGAGACCTGTTGTTTTCTCTGCTCAGTATTTGAGAACTCTTTATCAGGCTCCCATTTATGGTAAAGCCTTTGAATTTGCTGTAAGTCCTTCCCAGGAGGCATAGCCAAGGCATTTAAGATTGTTCTGGTTATGAAGGAAGGTGTGTAGACTGACAGATACCAGGCAGAGAGAAACATCAGCAGCCAAGAGATATCCCTTGAGTAGGAGACCCTGCAGCTGGTGTGCAGAATTGTATTGCTTTATATTCCTGCCCTGTAAAGCTGAATATATATATTCCTCTCTGTTCTGGAAACATGTTGAGATTTGTGTTACCATTGGTGCCTAAGTTTTCATGTATAATTAGATTTTAATAGTTAACAGCATATTCAGGACCTGATTTCTAAAAGAGCAGTGTGTCCTCCAGCACTCAGTCTGGACATGGCAATGGGGAACAAAGTCCACTTAAAATAAGAATAAAATGTATAGCTAGAGACACTCCTTTCTTTGTACCTAATCTAGTGTGCTCCATGATCTCTTTCCCAGGAGCCTCACAGGAGCTGTGGCCATGAAACAGTGTGCCAGGCTTAGGATAGTCCAGCCAGCTTTCCGTATGGTTTCCAGCAGGACTCGAGTTTTGTTAAAGATGCATCCTTCCCTTCTTTGCAGGTGGTAAAGCGCCTCCCTAAAACCCGATCAGGGAAGATCATGAGAAGGCTGCTGAGGAAAGTAGTCACTGAACAATCAAGCAACATGGGAGATGTCACCACACTTGATGATCCAAGTGTTGTCAAGGAGATATTGGATGCTTACCAGAAATACAAGGAGAAGAGTTCCTCATAACAGGCAGCTCTGGAATTTCTCTCCTTCAGAAATGTGGAAGGTCTCAAATAACCAGGCAAACAACATAGTTCTCTCTTGGGGTTTTTTTTTTTAATTTTTTTTTTTTTTTTGGAAAACTGCTTCCTTCTAGGGGAACAAGATCTTCCACTCCACAACATTTTTTGAGATGACATGGGGCTAGGAGCAGTCTGCAGTTTTCTACCATCAGTGAACTCCAGCCATTGGTGGTTTCCATGAGCTATGCTGAAATTTAACATGAGCTGAAGCAAGATACAGACGCTAATGTTCCTCTTTTTAATATTACTGTACAGGGAAGTGTTTTTTATACAATACTTCTTGCTGTTTTAAAAGAAGCCCTGGAAAACACTTCTTCAATTTTTCCTTCACCTTGCATATCTGAGTCCAAGCAGCTGTATTTCACAGCAACTGTGGTGCCTTTTCAGCGATTCTGGGTATTCTGGTAGATGTTTCATATGCATTACTAGAGACATGAGAAGGACATGGCTAGTCTGATAATTCTTCCTTGACTTTACCCATTGTTCTAATATCTCCTTTGGCTTTCCTCACATGGATTTATTCCTACCACTGTGTGTCCTGGGACTTCCCAGAGATGGTGAGCCTGTGACCCGTTGTGTCCCGCCTAGGTAACCCAGCACCAGCACTTGCAGCTGCAAAAAGGAGCTGCAAAGCCCGTGACTGGACTCCTACATGTCCTCAGTGCATTGATGCCATGCTGATTTACCAAAGAGTTAAGTGCCATGTGGGTGCCCACAAACTGCACCGTCCACTAAAGAAAGTGCGTCTTAGATGCCTTGTGGAAAGTGATAGCATTCCAGACCAGCAACCTCAGAATAGCAGGGAGGAACAGCCTTTGTCTTTCCTGTGCTTTCAGAATTGCAACTAATGTAGTCAGTGTTTTATTTCTGGATTTATTGTATCATGACCACATGCCAGTTCAAGTACTCCTTATATTTGGGCTGTACAGAAGAATTTGTAGGGCTACTTATTCCTGAATTCAATTGGAGCAGCACTGCTTTTTTCAGGGGGATGATGTGCTGGAAAGACACTTAGTGCACCTAACTGGAGGCAGGAAAGGCAGGAGGGAAATGGGTAGGTGATTTGTAGGACTGGGAAAGGTGTGGTGAGTTTTTGGCCAGCAGAGATTCTGGTACCACAGTGGGAAGCAGGTTGCTTGAGGTATGACATATTCTCAAAGACAGGTGTATTGTCTTAGATCCCAGAGTTCCTCTGAGGACTCCAGCTGCATTTGCTTTTTAAAAAAAATATTTTAAATGTCTCTAGGGATTGAAGAATGCAGTAAGGAATACATGCTTTGTTAAATATCACATCCTTCTGACTGAAATGCATTTTACATAAGGTAAGCAGATAGCCTGTGGACTTTCTGGGAAGTTGAAGATCGGAAGGTTTGAAAGTTTGATAGAGCTGGCAGTATGTTAATATTTTAGGAGACAGACACTACTTTATTGCCATTGCAATAGGAAAAAAAAAACCCCAACCTGCTTCCTTGAGTAATTTTCAAGTGGGAAGCAGACCAGAGTTAATGTTTCTGACAGAAAAAGTACACTCACTATTTTAGACAAGTCATCTCCATGCAGTATGAAATAATAGTGTGGAGGAAGAAAAATCACTTTTGAACAAGATTACATACTTTTCCTTTTAATCAAGAAAGCATTTCTTGTATTATGGACATAGAACTTCCTTGTCTTGTTTACCTGAAATTTCCCTGTGTGTTGTCCCAGTGGGCACAGACCCATGGTTTAATTCATCTGAATTGTCTCACAAACACTGTCTGTGTGACGAGCAATATACTTTGGTGCACTGGGACATTTGTCATCCAATTCCTCTGCTCAGGGAAAATGAGAGATGGGTGCATCCCTTACCTGCATCCCTGTTGTCTCAGCTTGCATGGGCTTAGGGACCATGGCTGCCAGGGAGGTTCCAGGCTCACCAGGAAGCTGCAGAAGCATGATAAATTCACAGCTCTGCCAGCTGTGGTGCAGATGAAGAGTTGGGGATGCCCCACCCCTGAAAATGTTGAAGGCCAGGTTGGATGGAGCTCTGAGCAACCTGGTCTACTGGAAGGTGTCCCTGCCCATGGCAGGGAGGTTTAACTAGATGATCCTTGAGATCCTTTCCATACAAACCTCATTTCCACAGCTGAGCTGTGGTGCTTGGGATGTCCATCTGCTCAGAGGCCCCCTTGGGGGTATTCCAAGAGAGCACATGGTGTTCCTGTGCTGCCCTCATGGTGTTCTGCAGTGGACACAGCTTGTGCTGGGCAGCCTTAGTCTCTCAGTAAAACTGCACTTCTGCAGGTGTCCCAGCATTGGCTCTTGGAGCTGACAGCCTGTGCCCAGCCCATGCAATGGCACCCTGAGTCTGGTAAAAACAGAGCTAGGCAGGGCTTGGAAAGAGCACTCCTTATGAAAAGAAGGTTACTGTGCTTTACTGAGTAGGCTACTCAGAGAAAGGTTTAAATTGAAATTGAAGTTACATCTTCCTTCCAGAGTTTAAAATTTCCATCCAGAGAAGTCCCCATTTCTTCTTTTTACCCAATGTCTCTGCTAACTGCAGCAGTTGCCTCTTCACAGAAAGCTTGAGTTTAGCTTTGCATTTTCATCAGCAACAGCACTGGTGTGTGGTGACAGTGCTTTCCATTTCATATGCAGCGGGCTTGTGGCTCAGGGAGGTATTTAGCCCACAGAATTGGCACTGGTGTCCTCAGTGCCTGAAATGCCAGGAAGGAGGAAGTTTCTGTAATACCCCAGGCCTGCAAGACTCTTAAGCTGATCTTCACCAATCAGTGGTCAGATAGCAGTGGAATCGTGGGACAAACTTGGGGGCAATTGCTTTATTTAGAAAGCAGAGCTGTTGATTTCTTCTAAACCTTTGTGTGTTCATGAGTGACATATGGGTTGTTTGTCAGATTGCATTTGTAGCTCCATTAAAAGAGATCCCAAGTCAATTTTACAATTTTACCGGTTGCCATTACTTGCAAAGGGCCAGTATGCTTTTGTTTCCCCACTTAGTTTGCCAGCAAGACCTGGTCATGGTGCTTTCCCCCCAGGTGGAGACACAGACCATGAATTTTCCAATTCTGTACATGGAAAGCTCCATCTATCTAGAAGTATGTTTCGTACAGTCTAATGTTAAGCCTTTAACTGAATTTTGTTTACTTGTAATCATGCTTTAAACACATTTCTTGTCCTTGACCAAAACCAGTGATTTCTGTATTCATATTTTCAGTAAAGGAAATACTGATGGGTTGGCTTTCCATTGTAGGTGTCAGACCTTCCATCCTCTCAAGAGTCTGTGACTTCCTCAGTTCTCTGAACTTTCAAAGGAAGGCAAAGGAATTTGAGATAAGAATGAATTGTGATCCAAATTGCTATATTGCTTTCCTCCTTTTCTCTAAACAGTAGCTCCCAGGAAATGAGTTAATGCCAGAAAACTGCCACTGCAAAAAAGGGCAAAGTTGAAGAATATTTGGATGTCAATAAGCCACATGTCTTGTATAAATCATGAGATCCCACTGCTTTACACTTTTCCCTGTGTGATGCAAACAGAGAATAATGACTGGGAATATTTGATTACCATTAGTTGATATAGGTAGTTCAGCTCCTTGCTTTGTGCACACCTTGCACAAGTAGAAAAGGAGCGAAAGCAGTGTGTGTGTGGGCAACATGAGAGACAGTATTGTGTAGAAAGTGCACAGCTGTCCCAGAGTCAAGCAGATGAGAAAGAGTTTCTTTCCAGGTGCCTTGGATAATTTGTAAGTGACACAAAACACATCCTCTGCAGGGTGTCTTATTAAGAAGTGAGAAAGACTGACTTTCACCCTCTGCCTACCCCATGGATAAAACAATAGTTATAATGAGGGGACGGACCATTAGCCTTCTACCTTCAGCAGCTGCTTTTGCAAGGGTTCCAGTTCCCTTTGTAGCTCTTGGAACCCTCTGGTAAGTCACAGAAAGGTCTAGACAGAAAAGCAGGTGTCCATCTCCTCACTTTGTCTCTCAATGCTGCAGCTGCCCTGATCTATTTAATGATAATTTACTAGTAAAAAAAGGAGACAGTTTTCTGGTCTAACACAATTATATTCAAGGGCTGTCTCTGTGACCAATTAAAGCCGCAGAAATTGATTTCAGCATCAGGTTTCTGTTTTTAAATTACACAGAAACAGGTGATCCTTTTCCACCTTGAAAACAGACAATTCTGGACAGGGAATTGTCTTCTGGCTGACTACAGGTGAAGCATGTTTTCCATGGTAGTGACTTCAGGCCTGTGTTGTCTGGGATGGAAGGATTTGGGAACATAACCACCTTTTGCACTGGGAATGATCATGGCTGTGCAAAAATTAACAGCCTACAAACAATGGCAATAAAATCTTCTGTGGCGGATATCATTCTTACTCTTGCTTCTATTTCTCTATAGCTATTGTATTTCTGCCTTGACTCCTGGTGTCTGAGCTGACAGACATTTGGCTTTTGGGTATTTTGGGACTGGGAGAGTAGAACCCAGTGCTTTTTAGTGTTCATCCTGAGCTTGGCATGCAAAAGACTCAAATTTCTTTTTGTACAAATTGGATTTTGGGGATATGATTTTACTTTTCTCTACCTTGGTCTTCTGCATTCCCAGGAATGACAACCTCACAGTGCAGTTAGAAGGGTCATGGAATAGAGGTCCCAAGGTCCTGGGGTGAGTTGGTTGCTGAGGAAAGTGGATGTCCTTAGGGATGAATGCTGCAAACCTCATTTACAGCTGCTGGGCCTTTTGCCTGAACTCAGCCGGAGCACAGAGAAAAGGTCCCCCTGCCATGCCTCCCTTTGCTGGCTAGAGACCCTTTCCTTAGAAAGCCCACATATTTTAGTACTACACAAGATTTGAAAAAACCTTTCACATTCCTTGGCACCACACAGCTGGGGGGCTCCCTTGTTCCAGCCAGCCCTTGTCTATTGAACTGCTCTTGCTAAAAAATGAGGTTTTTTAGAGTTAACAAAGCCGTGGTTCCACCCTTGGCAGTGACACTCAGGATCCTTTCCATAGCACTAAGGCAAAGAAGACAGAAAAATCTCAGTACAATGTATTACCCAGACGGCCAAGAAAAGAGCAAAGGGCATGTTCTGGGAGCCCATGGGCTGACAGGGGCAGGAGTGTGAGTGTCACATTTGCATGTGTGCTTAATTCGTACAAGGCACTGAAGGGAGCAAGCTACCAAAGTCCGGCACCTCCGGCAGCTCAAAAGCCCTGACAGCAGCTCCGGGAACCAGCCCAGCAATTGGCGATTGGCTGGCCACTTCGCAGAGACCTGGGGCCTCTGTGCCTGCCCTTCTCCCCTTCTCCCTGCACCTTTGCCTGCTGCCCGCTCAGGGGAAATGCTCCTGGGCCTGTCCCTCAGGGCAGCCCCGGGGGCTCCCCGGCTCCATCTTGAGGGCCTCAGGCCTCGGCCTCACCGTGCTCACACACACTCAGAAAGTATCCTATGATTCCAAGGTCAGTCTTTTGTCTACATCTTCAGTGTGCTTTCAGGGTTTGGATGAGATTATAAAATCACCAGTAGAAAAGAGCATGAACAAGTTCTGCTTTGGCAGTATCTCAAGGCTTTAAGGGAGAGGGTTTGTGGTGCTTACTTGTTACAGGGATGCACAGAAAGTGTTGACATGGTAAAAATGGTCAAAATCCCATAGAAACTGGAAGGAAAATCTGAGGAAGTGGCAGCTAGCGCCTCAGAAACGGGAGGAGCAAAAGCCAGTTTTCTACCCGAGAGCTGCCTGGGAAGGGGCAATTCTTCAGATTGCATCAGTGATGCGATGGCTAGAAAAGGGAGTGAGCAGATGGTTAACTTCTCCTGCCAGCCCCTGAAATCCCAGTTCTCATCTGTGTGCGCTGGGGATTCTGCTTCAGACTCTGAAGTTGTGCAGTTGCTCCACGGGCGCTGCTGGCACACAGGCAGTGCTGCAGTAGCTGTCCCGGCACAGGGAGGGCTCAGGAGCCTCCCTGAGGCCACTGAGCAGTGGAGGAGAAACCATGCCTGGGATCTGGGGCAGTACTGTGGGGTTGTGGGGGATCCTTTGGTATCTTTGATGGAGGTGGGGGAGCAGGGCAAATGGAATCAAGATGAGAAAGGGATCAAACAGCCCCACGCCAGGAAGTGTTTGTCTCTTGCCAGAGCTCTTCTGAGTTCAGTGGGCTAGTGAAGCCTGTGGATCAAATGAGACCTGGGAGTGAGGGAAGGGCTGCCTGGGAAGGAGTCAGATAAAGTCCGTGTGGGCATTTCTCTTTCTGAGGGGCTCCTGGAGAGACAAAGGAGACAAGAAGGTTGTCACATGTCCCAACATTTCCTTTTTTCCTTCAGTAGCTGTACTCCAATTACTGCATACAAGAGTTTAGTTGATCCCTTTGATCCCAGGGAGCATCAAGAACTTGAGCTTCACTGGAGTCCAGCCCTGCCTGCCTATCTTGGATCAGAGGGGAAATACGCAGAAGAATTTGGGCTGGGATTGAG
>VXBU01005980.1:3525-57502 GCA_013400315.1 Bombycilla garrulus
AATTTTATTGTTTGTGCAATAATATATGTCCATCGTGTTACCTGGGTGCGCAGCTACTGATTTGCATGAAGGACTCTACCTTAATAAACCCTGAAATTAAATATGGGACATGTGTTTTACCTAGAACACTCGGTGTTACCTGGTTCAGTATGAATTCTGGGTCAAGACTGGCATGTTAACACTTGAGTTTGCTCTACATTGAACATACAATTAGCAATAGCCCTTCTCTTTAATGCTAATAAAATGTACAGGTTAATTTCTTACTAGTTTTTTTGTTCTTAATAAATATGTGTTCTCGATTGCAAGGGCAAAATGCCAAACATGAGTAGCAACCTGGGCCTTATCTGATGTTGAGGAAATAAAAAACATCTTGCTCTTCCAATGGTAAGACTTTTACTCTGTCTTAAGCTCAGCATCTACAAGCACAGGCACCCAGTTACTAGTTTTATTATTTTATTATTTGGAATTAGTTTACAGTACATAGTTTGGAGAGTTCTGTACAGGTCATATTTGGTTTTTATTGCTTCTCTGGGTATATTGCTATTCTCTTTTTGAGACGTAATTTATACCACATCACATCAGCATTACTTTCATAAACACAGAAACTATACAAAATACAGTTGTGTTTGCCTTTAAGAAAGAAATCTGTCATCTTATTGTAATGAGAATTCAATATAAAAGGGAAAGCCAGATTTTTGCAGATAGAAATAATGTTTTCTTATTCCTGATATTTAAAAGGAAAAAATTTAACTTTAACAGTATCTGCTTTATGTTATAAAACATTCCTGTGTGGGTAGAAAGAGATACTTTTACAGAAACTTTTTTTCATTATGATAAAACTATTGCAATAAACCTTCAGCTGGCACCAGTAAAGGTTTTCTAATACACATAACCCTTACAAATTGCTGCATATTTTATCATTGAACTTCAGACCAATTAAACAGTGGTGATATTTTTGCTGTTTCTAGAGTTAGTCAAACAGTGGAATTCTGCTAGAAAAGACTAACGCTGGAAAGTTGATCTCAATCATCACTGAGAAGGAAAAGGTTTTTTTCAGTAATTTGACTAACTCAAATATTTTTATTGAGTTTAGGGTGTTTTTGCAAGATTTGAACATTATATTTTGGAATAATTTTACTGTATCAGAAATTTAAACAAATACAGAATAATTGCAAATACAGAAACTTCATAAAATTTCCAATTATTCTGTTCATATAGTAGAAGACAGAAAAAATATAAATAATACAGTTGAAATAATAATGATTAAGTTGAAAGTATTTACAATTCTGAAATGTCATAAATTTTACTGCCATATTTCTTTTATTTTCATTCATTTTTGGAAGACAGTTATTACAGCGATCCAAAGTATCTAACTGCAAAATGAAGTTTGTTTTTTTATTCAGACTCAGATATGTATGCAGTGCCTGTTGTGGGTTGCAAGGAGGTTGATTTCTCTGTTTAATATAAGAATTGTTAACACAATAATTTTTCAAGCATTCATGAGGATGTAATCATTAATAAGACATGATCTCTGATGTCCATGTAAAATGAATTCAGGAAATCAGTTCTAGGGAAAGTGATTTCTGAAGAGGAGTGAAGTGTTTCCAACAAATACAAAACTGTATTCTAAAAGTATTAAAATAGGATTTTTACCTAAATGTTCAGAACTGAATGATGTAATTTTCTTGGTCATGGATATACATGTGTTAAGGAGAGGTAGGCAAAATGATTTTTAAAAAGTACTTTGAAATTTGAATACATGCTAATACTGAAATACAAAATATATTCCAGTAACAATACAAAGATAGATAGTGTAATATAGAGGAAAATAGAGTTTGGAAAGGAAAAAGAAATCTGTCAGCCAGGAGCTGTCTTTCTTTATTTTACTATGTAAGGTATAAAAAAAGTAGCTTTGATAATTTTTTTTAATTTTTAAAAATTTTTCATTTAGCAAGAGGTTCTTGTAATTTCCCTCAGGAAAGTAATATTGTTGCCTTAATAGAACTTGGGGCATGTTTGAAACAGTCAGTTCAACTTTCTTTATTGTTATTCAACATCATAACACTTTTTTTTTACACTCACTTGCATTTTTTAAAATAACAATTTTGTCCTTTGTGTTTTCATCCTTCAAATGCTTATTGATTTCTTGTTTCACTCCAGGCATTAGACAAGCCAGAGATGTGTAATTTTCTAGAATTGTCATGGTTGTTTCTGAAGTCCCTACAGGTTACAAATGTTTATCTGGAAGACAGTTTCTTGAACTGAATCCCATATTACAAGTATTACTCCACCAGAAATGCCAGGAGAAAAGTGCTGCTTTCTCTCAAGATATCTCTGCATATTAAGCCCTAAATTGGAAAGAATTGACTTTCCTTTACTGTCATCTCACATTGCAAACTTACAGTTCATTATCCCATGAAGAAATTATTTCAATTTCTGTGGCTGTTCATCAGGGAGGTCTCACTATCACACTGATAATTTGTTCTTCACATGGTTGCCTCTTGTTACACTTTCAGCTCTCTGTTTCCAAGGCTGCATTTCAAAATGTCAAACATAAATTAAATCAAGAAATAACAATTGTCAGAAATCACAATACTCTGCATCATATATCGCCATACTGTAGCCATCATATGTATTCATTCACATAGTGTATTGTGAATAGGTTTGAACAAAAAACATATCTTGGGAAAAACTCTGAACTATGTGCCAAAGAAAGAGATATTGAGTGCCATTGAGCTATCTCACTAAATGTGGAAATATCTCTTGCTAATCTTCAAGGTAGGAAAAAAATTGCTTTCTGATTTCTTCAGACTATGAAACAGGGAAAACACATCCATTTCAGAAACATAACACGATCTACTACAAGAATTTCTCTCTCACAGATTTTTGGCAAGCTAAAGTGGGTTAGTGAAGATAACATCTTCTATCATATCAACTACTGGACTTATCACAAGTCAGAAAGGGTCCATAAGTTCCAAAAGCATGCAGGCAGAAAGCAGTGATGGGAGCAGGATTGTGCATTTGTAAAGGGAGTTATTTTGGGGGTCTGAGTTTCTGTAAAGCAACAGGAACATAAACTTAACAGCAAACACCCACAAAGCATTTGGGAGCCTTTTACAGAAAACAGAAGTTATAATAGGGTTATAGAAGTTTTACTTGAAAAAGGGTCTGCTCTGCCTTTGTTCCAAATTCTTGTGATGTATGGTTTAACTGTGCTGATTACTGAGCACAGGCTAAAACCAGTGAAGTAATTTGTAGCTGTAGTTGTGACATAGAATGAAATTATGGTAGAAAAGTAGTGATTTTCTGGGAAACTGAATTTAATAAATAAAATGTATGAACCTAGATATCTCCTGTGCAAAAATATACTTTTTATCTGTTGACAGTCATTTGCAATACAGTTAAAGTTATCCTAAATACTAGAGATTTTACAGACTTTGATGCTTATAATATTGCAAATTGAAAAGAAATGTCAAGCACAGTTTCAGACTTGTCTGAAAACACCAAAAAAATGTGTTATTTTCTATTCACATGCTTAAAACAGTATTAGCACCTAACCTCGTGCATCCTAAATATATATGTTACATGACATGTCTACTGAAGTTTTCTAAATTAATATTTTACTCTGTTTATTTCACATGGAGAAATTTTATTTGCATAGGTCATTTTGGAAATTAAAGGCAAATGTTTTTTCCAGGGTCCTGAATAAAAGGGCTATTTTTGATATGTTAAAGTTTTTGTTAGATTTTAGCCTATGTGAAGTAATAGCCTAAGGTGAAAAATATAGCTTTATTTTGCAATGTTTACAATATTTTTATCATGTTGCACAGTACAATCCAAAGGCATCTTACTACCAAGCAAATACAGAAACTAACCATAGATTTTTGTTCAATTTGAACAGAAGATGTCATTTTTTCACTGGATCACTGAGTGTGGGTTATGAGTTCTAAGGGTCTAATATCAGACTCTCCCATTGACTTGAGGAGAAATTTTGTCTTTGCATTTCATCAGTTTCAAAATGAATGTAGGGTAATAATCACATGTAAAAGTAAGGGTGAGACTTAATGCATATTTAATGAAATGTTTCCAAAGACAAATAAGAATTTCACATTTGTCTGGATTTGAATTAGTTTTGGGTTAGAATGCATAGCTTAACAAATATGTACAAAAGCTTTGAACAAACTGCTTCTTGAAATAAAGACAAAATAAAGATAGCTCTTAAATTGCTTATTGTAAGATCCTGTACTCTCAAGCATATGGTTGTAACTTTTATACAAAGGATATATTAGTTCTCTTGACAAATATGTACGAACAAATCTGAATTTCTATTTCCTTACGTGGTAATGAGAAAGATTAATTTAATACACATGAGGAGTTGAGCAGCTCTGTGCTTATCTCAGGACTCATGGAAGCTTTTTCACATTATGCAGTTGGTGATCTGGCAGCTTTTGTGATTGGTAGATCCCTCGCAAAGGCAACAGTAGGGCAGATAGAAGGGTTTTAACATCCTTCTGACAAACAAACAGCTGACAGCATCCCTTGATGGTGTTGTTTGTGACATAGATTCACCAAACACTGTCTCATTTACTTGAAAATGTCAGCAGCTGGAACAGGGAACAAGATGGTGACTAATAATCCTGAATTAATTGCAGCCATTAATTTTAATTGGGATTCAAAATGTTACAATTTGGTGTACATTTAAATTACTAATTAAGTTTCACTCTGTGTACATCTCATATGAAGCAATTACTGATACTTCTCTCTGAGATAAATACCTCAAAAGCAAACTGAAGAAAGATGGTTATTTCCATCATAAATTGTATGCATTTAAATTTGGCATTCCCTTTATTAGTCATATATAGTAGAATTCTGTAAGGACTGGAAAGATTTTTAAAACAAAACAAAAACAAACAAACAACAACAAAACAAAAAGCACTTGTTTTAATAAAATACGCCCTTCTATGGAGAAAAAAATATTTCTTATAATTTTCAGTACACTATACACTGCTTAGAATTTTAGGATTCTAGGTTTTGGTTTGTTCTTTAGTTCATTTGTTTCTAAAACGATGTTGCACAAAGGGATGTTTCCTAACTGCCTGAAATCACATTAGTATTTTCCACCATTTTGGAAAAGCCGATCATCCAACTGTGGAGAATTCTCAGTTATCTAAATGATTACTCCACTCACTTTGAACAATAAAAAAGAGATTGTTGAAAATTAGTTGTTTGTGAACTGGATGAATTATGCCCAGAAAAAGGTCTGATAAAAATACTTACATTAAAAGTAAAGCAATAATAATAAAATAAAGTTTAAAAAAAGAATAACAAGGACTGACATTATCTAAAGACTCCAGATGCCCTAATAACATGTTTTTTCCAAAAGCTGTTGAGGTATACATAATTATACAATTTACCACTATAAGCATCATCATATCATGCAGTAATATGGAGAAATTTATCACCCTCAGAAAAGAACCAAGAATAAAAATAATGATGTCAAAATATACAAGGTGATCTGGTGATACTGATTAGAGATAGAGAACTAAAAAGTCTTCCTTTCAGATCCTAGTAATCTAGAAGTAAAATCAAAATAATAGTCAGATGTTCTGTATGACACAGCCATACAAGTTGCAAGTAAGATTTTTAATTTATAGTAATATATGCTAATCAATCACTTTTCTTCAAGTGACTACCTACTCACTTTACTATATTGAAAACAATTTTTTTTCTTTTTATTTAAAAATTCTATTTTTGCTGGGACCGCAGCTAAAAAAAAGGGTTGGGATTCAAGAAATGTTTTATATCCAGCAAATTTAACAATAAAAGTCGTTTGCTAGAGGGAAGTTTTGTTCAGATTTTTGGGGTTCTTTTGCTCAAAATGTAAGAATGAGCTCTGTATCTACTCCCAAGTGGCTTATCAATTTTTTTCTCCCTTTATTTCTAAATCTAGTAGAAATAAGGTTGCAGAAGCATTATGGCTCATCTTCTAATTCTAGGCACCTTACATCTATCAATATATTTTTGATGTGCTGGTTTTGGCTTGGATGGAGTTAATTTTCTTCACAGTAGCTCTTATAGGGCTCTCTGTGCTGAAAACAGCTTTGATAACAGGATGTTTCAGTTCGTGCTGAGCAGTGTTTGCACAGTGTCAAGACCTTTTTGGCTCCTCACAGAACCCCATCAGCCAGGAGTTTGGGTTTGTGGAGGAGCTGGGAGGGGACACAGCTGGGACAGCTGACCCCAGCTGACCAAAGGCATATTCCAGACCTTGTGGCACCGTGCTTGGCATACAACGGTAGGGGAAGAAGGAGGAAGGAAGCTCAGAGTGATGATATTTGCCCTCTCAAGTCACCATTTTTTGTGATGTATCCCTGCTCTCCTGAGAATGGCAGAACACCTGCCTGCCTATGGGAATTGGTGAATGAATTCTTTGTTTCACTTTGCTTGTGTAGGGGTTTTTCTCTCACTATTAAACTGTCTTTATCTAGCCCATTAGCTTTCCCATTTTTACTCTTCTGGTTCTCTCCCCCATCTCACTGAAGGGGTCAGTGAATGAGCAGCTGCATAGGGTTTAGCTACTTACTGGAGTTAAACCAATAAAATTTTTAACAGAGGTTTGTGCAGTTATGTTAACCTGTATGTTTTGTTCCTTTTCTTTCCTTTAATTTAATTTAATTTAATTTCATTTCATTTCATTTCATTTCATTTCATTTCATTTCATTTCATTTCTCTTATTTCTTATCATTTTTAATGAAGGTGTGATTATTTGTGTGCTGGGAATTTGTGTTCCTTATTTTTCATGCTGTAAGTTTGGTGAACCAGTTAGGAATATTATTGTCAACAGCTGAATTCATTTAAGAACTTCTTCACTGTCACATTTAGGTTCAATTAAAAAATAATATTTTCTTTCATTTCCATCTTAGGGTGGAAGTAGAAAAATATGAATATATGATAAGTAGGAAATGACAACCCAGCTGATATATACCTGATATATAGAACAAGCTTTTAAGAAACTGTGAGACTAATACTGTAGGCATTAAGGAGTATATATGTATATGGCATCACCAATAGCATAGAAGATTTTGTGATTGCAGGAGAAAATCTGATTTCTCTTTGCTTGCAACATAGATTGATAGTTTTTGTTTGCTTGTTTACTTGTGGTTTTAATAAAGGCAATGCATGTAGGAGTAAAAGTGTGATGGTGGCATAATGCTGAAATTGCAGGAATTTACATATTTCTGGGCATCTAATTACTAGGAATAAAAGAAGTGAAGAAGGTAAAAGATGAATTCTGTTGAGAGAATGCAAAGGGTCCAGAGAAATCTAGAGAGCACTTGCTGATCCTAAACACAAATAATATAACCAGCTTACTTCTCTGTGAAGTTGAGTGTGTGATAACAGAATCAAATATAAAAACTCTATTGTGCTACTGTGGGAGATGAACTATATGCTCCAGGCAAAACTAATACAAAAAGAAGGGAAAGTCTGATGAGGCAATTGAGATCACAGATCTCTCCCTCAAACTGGTGTGTCACTAAAAAATCCCCCCATGCAAGTGAACTTGAATTTCAAAGAACAAAAATCAAGGAAATACAAGTGTTGAATTAGAACACATACATGAACAGCAAAACCTAAATATCAAACTTTGCATTAATAATATCTTAAACCACAAGTGAATAAAAAATTCTGATTTATTGATTATAATTTTTTATGATTTTGATATTTGTCTTCTACACATATTGTAAGGGTCAGCTTATTATCATCATTAACATTATCTTTAATCAGTCCTTTTCTGATGGGCACCAAATTAAAATGCACTTTTTCTGAGGACAACATTAAATTATGAATGAATCAATATTTTATAAATGATATTTTGCACTGAGAGACATTTGGATCCAACTGAGTGACCTCCATAATTCTGTATTTTGTAGTAATTTTGTATCACAAAAAAATTATACAGATTTCTATTTTCAATAGATAATTTTAGTTTAATAATTATCTTGGCTAAACAGTCTTTTTCTTGGAATAGCTTAATTTCATTTATTCTGCAAAATTACAGCAAATATTTCAATATTAGTCAATTAAAATCTGGCAGAGATTCAACAATCTCTGGCTTTCATTTGTTTTTCAGTTTTATCTTTTTTTGGCAGTGATCGGTTTTCTTCACATCTCTGTAAGACTTCTACACTTCCAAAATATTTTAAGACATTACAGAAATAATTTTTAATCTGTGCAGTTTCTTTGTGCAGAATTCTATAAATAAATCTTTTTGCCCATGAACCTAAGAAATCTATTTAATAATATTTAACCAAAAAAAAAAAAAGAGAATAATTATAGTTCTCATAATTAGCAAAAGTTAGAGGCTGTAAATAGGGTGCTGCAATAGTTTAGTTCAATGAATAAATATGAATAGTTACAAAAATGTTATAAAAATATTATAAAAAATAAGATAAATATTAATAAGTATGGAAATGCATGGTTTACAATATTTCCTTAAAGGAAAGCAAAATTATCTTTTGATCACAAGTACTGCAAAGTAAATAGAAATTCTCACAATCTCTTAGAGTATCCCTCATGCAGACAGTGCTCTTTAGTTAGAATACATAAAATTGCTGGTAAGTATGAAAATGGGAATAAGACAACCCATAACAATAACAAAACAATTTAGGTAGTTGTAGAATGATTTTTTTTTTTACAGAATACTTGTTCTCTGACAAAAAAAGGAAACTCCACACTTCAGAAAATTCTGAGAAAAAATACATTCTCTGACAATAATAAGGAGAGATCACATTCACACCCACAAATAGAAATTTCCATATTTGCCTGGAAAGAGATGAGGACTGAAGTATGGTCTGGAAGAAGAGGTTTCACAGAGCCTAGAGGTAGAGAAAGAAATGACTACTCTTATACCTACAGCTGAACTATCCAAAGCTGAAGTAACTGAAATATTTTAGCGAGTGTTTGCACCAAAAAATGACAGATGTTTCAGCTCATAAAATTATTTTTGTCTAAGTGAACAATCCAACATAAAACACTGCTAATTATTTCCCTACTATACTCACCTATACTAGAAATAAATGAAATTAAAAAATTTATTGGAAACCAGAGGAAATAATTTCATATGAATTAATACTTCACTGTAGCTGCAACAAGATATTCTGACACAACCATTATGTTAGATCTACTGCTGTTTATAAACTCAGAATAATGATGCAAGAATCAATAAAACGTTTCTGAATAGATGCAGCCCACATTAGGAAAAAACAAACCAAAACAACCCACTGAGTACAATAGAAACTTCTGCTTGTTGCATATTGCATCTGATTTAATTGTTGATTATAATATACACAAAATTACTTCTAAGTGATTTATATGTAAGAAGTTTATCTGAAGATAAATCTTCCTACGTCTTACAATGCCATACAGTAAATTAAACCAAAATCATGGTACTGGTACTAATTAATTCAAATAATGATAGTGATGACTGAGAATGGATTTTTTCATCCTTCCCATTATTGAGTTCAATAAATTTCATTTCATTATTGTGCATAAAGCAGGCTGTTAAGTTTTAACGCTCACCATTTTGAGGGTGTGTAAATATTACTTTACTTAGTACTGCAACATCTGAACCAAGGTCAAGCATTTAATTTTTGATCATGAATAGCAACCTAATATTTTATGTTCACAGATTAATTTGAAAATAAAAGAGGAAAGAAAAAAGGGAAAAAATGCAATTACCTTTGATCAAGAATTGCAGTGCTATAAATCTTAATAAATCTGCACCCAGAACTCTTGATTTCTTCAATAATACAGTGGAAATGGGAACTGATTAAGAAAATTACATCAGAATTCTTCCAAACATGGATAGAGGTAATTAAGAAAAGCTATGGTCTCAATGATCCAGAAGATTATTGCTTCAAGTTGTCTGTGATGGTCTTGAGAAAGGCATTTAACTACTAAACCACTAACACTTGATGTTGGCTTTTCTGGTTTATGTCATTTGGCTCTGAGAATCTCTTAATTTAACTATGTGATCATTAAGTGTGTTAAATAGAAATAGCATTTATTATATTTTATTCCAACATATAAATCAAAAAGCAGTCAGAATTCATATGTAGATTCTTCTACTTTTTATGGACAAAACCAAAATATTGTTTCCTGTGTGCAGGGTTCTCCGCAGCCCTGGGAGACCTCTCAATGTATAGAAAAGTCCAGGTCTCCAACTTGTGTTGCTGAAGGAGTAGTCTGGAGTCATTTGTTTGTGTTCTCCAGGCAGTTTATTAGTTCCTTATCAAAAGTAGATTTCTCTGCCCCACCAGGGTCGACACAGAAAGAGTCCAGAGACACACTGTGCCCGCCCCGGGTGAGCTGTAATCTTTTATACTAATAACTACGTATTTAATGTTTACCATTAATTACCAATCCGTGCCCCTCCCACCACACTGTCCAGATCTGTGTCAAACCAATCCAAAAGTGCCAACATCACCAAGAAGATGGAGGTTATGAAGAAGAACAAAAGATAACATGCCACGTGTAAGAATTCTCCATCTTGTGCCTCAGACCCCCTGTACAGGTTTTCAACCCCCCTGTACAGGGCTTCAAACCCCCCTCGGACATACACTTAAATTTTTCCTTTTTACTTATAACTACTACTGTTTTTCTATCTAAGCTTTTGTGACTTGAAATTCTTCATACAAAGTTGATAACTTGTTCCATGGATTAAAATCAGAGCCACAGGCATTTTCAGTATCAATCCACTGTCTCTGACACTCCTGGCAAGGCCAGAAAGCCTCCTGACCAGGTTTTGGGTCAGCCGAAGGCGTCATAGGAACCTCCTGGGTTCCAACACTGTGCACAAGAGACCCAAGGAGATGTGCTGCTGAAGATGGTTAACAGTTAGTTTATGCAGCTCTTGGTTTGGTGCTTTCTTGTGTCTTGACAAGATTGTGTCTTGAGCAAAGCAGGGTCATGCCTTCTGGAGGAGGTGGCAGGAGTGAGGGGAAAGGCATGCAAAATATGGAGATATTAATATTTTAGTAGTGGGTATTGCTGTGGGGTTTATGTCTACTTTTGAAAAATATCATTTTGAAATGCCAAAGCAAAGGGTACAGTGCCTTTATTCACTCAGATAAATATTGGATAACTCGTTATTAGACAAGCTGTGGGCTATAAGAACCCTTCTGGCAGACCCAACCCCACCCAGCCCAGATGTCCCTGGAAGCATACCATAAAACACTGTCTGTTGCAAGTAAAAGCTGAGTTACTGGGCTCCAAGTTTATGTGCTCATTTAGCTCTCTGTGGAGAGTAGAGCTATGAAGTTTTGGTTTACATTCTCTTTGTTTTCCCACTCATTCAACTGATAGGTTATCCGTCTTACTTTCCTTAAGTTCAGCCCCTTCCTTGAGACTTTGTTCCTCCCATCTCTCAGCTGTGGAATACCTGTACAAAAATGATTCTCTCAGTCTTTGAAACCTGCAGCTGAGATGGAAGACAAAATTGGTTGCAGGGATGATGCCATTTCTGACATTTCTCTTTCCCACCTTCCAGGCAGGAAGATAATTTTCTGCCAAAATTTGACAGAATAGTACTTTTCTTCTTAAATAGTAAAAATTACTTCACTTCCATAGGAAAAATAATCCCTAGGATTCATATATGCATTAACTGCTCTTAGTATCTCAAGCTTTAAGTTCCCTGATGGTCCCTTCCAAAGCTCTGAGAATGTATGCAATTATTTACTTCTTTTCTTATTTCCTTTGGCAGTTTTCTAGAGTTCTGATGAATATGTTGAGTAAGAGTTGTTGGATAATAGAATTAAGTAATTCATTATTTCTTTTTCTAATTCATTATAAATTCATTGTTTCTTTTTTCCTAAATTAGGGAGAAGATATCAGTATATCATAAATTGATAATTAAGTTTTAATTGTGATATTTATTTTCATATAAGACATCTTTGACATCACTTTTATTGATGGAATTTAAAAATGGAGATATGTAATTTTTGTGGGAAGTGCACTTCTTTTAGAAGACAGATCACAACAGATTCATGTATGAAAATATAGTGAGAAGCATAATAATTCATCATTACATTTCATAAATAACTGGCGGCAGGATGGAAAGGATGATAAAAATGCCAGCTGTTCCCAATTAAGCATTTCATATGGGTTGACTTTCTGTTGATTTATTTATTCTGTAATTCACTTTTTTTCTCAAAGTTTGCAGTAACAGGAGCTGTAGTCCAACATGAGGAGCATGGTCTAATTCTGAAATGCAAGTTTTCTTTTGTGGCTCTGAATCAGATACACAGTATGTCTCATGATACTTATAATCTTGATTAAATTTTAATCCTCCAGCCAGGATCATACCTGAGGGTTTGGAATCCCTTCAGTGTGTAGAGATATATTTGAAGATTTGACATCTTATGGACTTTTTCCGAGAGGGCCACATTTTAGTGACTGCTGAGCCTCAAACATTTCAGATAAGGTAATGCTCTAAATCTATTCTTAGTTAATTAAACAATTAAAGTCAGCTGTCTCTGCAAAAAGTTGGTAACACTCTTGACAGCATTTTTTATTTTGATATTTTTGGTTGTTTGTTTATTTGTTTGTTCAGTTTGGGTTTTTTTTTGTGTTTGTTTGATTTGGATTTTTTAAGTTCAATGAAGATGTATAATTATATACAGAGCATAAAAGTTAAAATATTTCTAACTTAATTTTTAATGGAGTTCAATTTACAAGTCTTGTAGAATAGGCTAACTGCATAGCTCTTGGGACTGAAATAAATAAATAAATATATTTTTATATATATCTTTGCAACTAACAGAATGGTTAAGGTGACCTATGATACTTGGTGAGAAAACACACCCTTACCCCCCCAAAAAAAGATAAACATTTAGTAGGAGAAGTTAAGTATATAAAGGCATGTAATAACAAGAATTAGGATTCTGTATTTTAAAATTTATTTTGCAATTTAGAAAAAACAAATTTTATTTTAGAATTTAGAAAAACTAATTCTGAAGTTTTGTATCGTATCTGTAATTCGTTTAAATTCCTCACACAGGAATGAAATTAAATAACATTTTAAAATTATTTTTAAATGCATTTCTGGCGTAGGTATGCTACATACAGTCAAGATTAGTTTAGTGGTTATCAAGCATTGTAAAATTGTTTGACATTAAGAGTACCTTCCATGACCTCAGTTGGTTTTAAAGCAAAATGGTTTTCTAATAACAATACCACCTTCTTGACTAAAATTCTACAAGACTTTTATATTGGATAAATGATAAATGTATAAGCATATTTCATTCATCAGTCAAGTTCCAGGCAGCTAATTCAACATTAGCTTTGTAGCAGAATGCCACATGCTGTTACTCCACTACTGCATTTTCAGCGGTGTAAATCATTTGTACATGCTGGCAACACAGTTGGTCAGCTAATCAAGGTCTAGGTTCTTATTTTCAGGCAATGTCCTGATGTCTTTGCATGTTTAACCATCAAGTTTCGAGCACAGCATATGGCAGTAAACTACTGCCAGTCTGAGTTTTCAACTGCTTCATTTATACATTTTGGTTTTCTATCCTTGATTATATTCATTTCTCTTCAGAAGAATTCATTTACCTCATCAAGAATAAGAATCCTGTATGCTATTCAGTGTTCACATATATTGCATCCTTTGTGGATAATGCATTTGAATTGTAATCAGAATTATTTATTTTTAAGAGCAACTTTTTCTTAATCCATTTCCTCTTGTATCAAAATTACCTAATTTTATCTCATTTTATAAAGCACACTGAGGTTTATGAATAAAAATATTTTCCAAGACATAATGACAGTAAATTTGTTCTTAAGACAAATGTGGAATGGATACAATGTAGGGATGAATGTAATGCCTCCATACTCACACACTTGCTCACTAGCAGAAGAGAGACAATTTTACCTTGATCTTGGATTAATTTACAAGAACACACTCTGTATTTCTCTTATATACAGTACCTTCTCAGAGTATGTTGAGTTTTATTGTGCATCCTCCAGTAATACTTCTGAAAATAGATGTGTGTACCACTAGCTGATTACTTCCCAATAGAAAGGAAGATGGATATTGAGAACTGAAATGTTTTTCATATTTTGCAGTATTTGAGCTTTCCCACATGTGTATCTTCTCTTAGTGATATTTTCAAGGAGATGTAATAATCAGTCACATTTTCCAGTGTCTTTTTTGTTAAGGCATTGCTTCCCTAACAAGCACTGAAGCAGCACATCTATTGTCCTATGGCTTTAGATCTTTCCTTGCACTGTCAAGTCAGGCCACAGATCCTCACAGCTCAGTGAGCTCTTTTAGCAACAAAACATATCAGCTTTTCCCAAATTCTTTTATCCTTCTGAATTCAGAATAGTATCAACTCTAGAAGATTTGTAGGGATGACCGGGTAGTGTCCAATTATTTTATTTTTTTTTTAAAGAAGCTGGTTTTCTCTGGAAGGAGGTTTTTAACTTTCCGTGGCTAGCATAATATTCAGGAGCCCAGTCAATACAAAATCTCACATATGATAAAATAGCTCTTTATAACTGTTGCATCCACACACTTTTACAGTGTTTCTTAATCTTTAGAAGTTTTTTGTTTGGGTTTTGATTGGTTGTTTTTTGGTTGATTGTTTTTTGTTCCTTGTTTGTATGTTCCTACTCCCGATTTAAGGTCTTAAGGTGACCTTTTTCCAATAAATAGCTCATCCTTTAAGCTCTTGAATGTAAAAACAAAAAAAAGACCAAGTATCCTCCATTTTTTTTTGAATGGGCAACTTTGTTTGAAAGGGATGCTTATATAGAGGAGTGATACTGAAATGTAAATTTCAGGTTAAGTAGCCAATTATTTTATTTTTCCATCTACTTCTATTTCTCCTTCCATTAAATATAAAAGAGCTGCACTAGTTACATGTAATTTATAATTGCAGTTTTATTTGTTTTGTAATGGCGGTGCTATGGTGCACTCTCTTAGGAGTTTTCACTGCATTGACAAACTGATTAAAAATTATAAGGAACATGAAGTTGTAGGAATTTATTTGCTACTTAAAATTTCAGTTTGGAAATACAGAAGGTGTTTTTCATAATTTTCTAAGAAAATAGTCTCGAAGCTACTTAAACTCTTGTCCATATTTGTTGTCAACGAAAATGTACCAATAAAAATTTTATTTTTACCGTAAATACATATACAGGTTTCAGTTAAGCAAATACTAATACAAACATAGAAACAATCTATTTAAGGAAGAAATAAAACCCAAATATTTTTTATTTCTAGTTGTATTGCTAAATTTTCAATAAATTAAACAATATTTTATACAAAAATGTATTCAACTACCAATTAGTTCACTCCTAGGCTGAAATAACATTTATCAAAAAACCCTTTAGTTCAAGAAATTGAAATTGTTAATTTCTTACAAATAATGACACCTTAATGCATCAGGTGTTCATTGATTGCATTGTCATTTTTTCTGGAATAAGACTTTCTAATACAAAGCTTCAGGTGGAGCCAAAATTTCTCACCATAAAAAAAAGCTTTTATAATCATTATAGTATGCTAAGGAATTCAGTCAATGACTGAGTGATAGACCATCAAGGTCTAATTAATTGGAGGGCTTACCAAGCACCTCTTTTTAACTTCATTTTTTATTACAATGGAGAGCCAGCTGCTTTGCTCTGGTTCTCTCATGGTGTCACATGCTTTCTTTGATTCTCTTGCATTTCAAGAAAGGAGATCAGAAAGGACTTTTTGGACAGATGGTGATGTTGTCTCTGAGCTGTAATTCATGTGCAATCTCTGTCCAGAATTACATTTGTGCCATATGCACTGACTTTTACATTCCCTCCAGAAATAGTTTTAAGATCAGGAACAAGCAGGATGTCAAAACATGTCATTTGTCTTCCCCCTATGGTTATACTAAATGCACTCTGCAAGGTGCTAATGGACAAGGTGTCGCAAACATCACATCTCTGTAAGGATGAGGCCAGCCTCAGCTGCTGAGGACAGGTCTCCTAGGATAACTAGTTGAGCAAAAGATGGAAATGAATTTATAGTGAGATATTAAATTGAAATGAATTATTTAAATTTCAGTGAATATTTGGAGCCAGAAACACTATATAATTTGTCTTCAAAAATCTGTCCCTCTCAAAAATAGAATTAAACAGAAAGCAAGAATATTTTCCTCCTTATAAGCTGTAATATAATACTACTTTCTTTACATTTAAATATCATGGAATGTGGTAGTTGTGCTTACAATAACTCATTATATACAAAAATATAGAAGAGATATAGGTGAAATACTATATTCAAATATTGCATGTGTAGTGCAGTTTGTATTGAAAGGGTAAAGGATAGGGTTCTAGTATAACAGCAAAACCAGCCATAGGTAGGTTAAAAAAGTTATATTAATTACTGTAAAGGTATAAATAGCCTACAGAATACAAGGCATTCATTAACTGGTGTAATCAGGAAGAATGCTCCTTTGTACAGAATATGCCATATTTTACCTGTAGAGATGATTTTTCAGTTTCCATGAAGTGCAACTGAAGGAGTAAAACCAGGCAGACAAGACTATCAGGTGAGACCTAACCTTAATCATATTATTAAAACAGCACAAGTTGTTTTAGAAGAAAGGTGTCATTTGTCAAACTTCTTGTGGTTTATGAGTCAAGTCCTTGACTCTTAAAAGAGGATTAGGTAGTCCAATGCTGACACTTTTAAAGGTCATTCAAGGATTTCCCTGTTACACATAAGCTTCACATGTTAAAACATAAATGCTCTGTTTTCAGCACCTTTTTTCACAAATGTCTCTCATAGCAGAAATATAGTTACAGCCTCTCAGGGAGAATTAGCCAGGAATAATCTGTTGGAATTATATTGTTACACAAAATATCTTATTCATTTTCCAGTCAGAAAATTGCAATGGTATATTTTTCCTGTTAGGAGAGTTCAAATTATGATCCTTTGGGTGTTAACTTTGGAAGCCGTAAGTTTTATTCTTTTTTTTGCAGCAAAAAGGATAATGCATTGAAGACAGACAATTTGAAAAATGCCCAGGTTGTGCCATATTATGTAACCTATTATCTGATGGACCTAGACACAGAAAAATGTTAAGTCTTTACTTTGGGCTTCCTGTAACATTCCAATGCACCGTAAGCTGCAAAAGATACCAAAAGTTTATGTCAGAATGTTAGCATTTTCTTGATAATTCATTCTGTGCAACTGGAGACCGTATTGCAGACTTCCAGTACCAAAAGGGGCCATATAGGAAGGGCATGCAGTGATAGGACAAGGGGGAATGGCTTCAAACTGAAAGAGGGCACATTTAGATTGGATATTAAGAATAAATTAATTACTCGGATGGCGAGGCACTGAAAGATGTTGCCCAGACAAGCTGTGAGTGCCCGAGTGCCCTATTGCTGGAAGTGTTGAAGGCCTGGCTGAATAGAGTTCTGAGAAACCTGGTCTAGTGGAAGGTGTCCCTGCCCCTGGAAGGAAAGTTGGGACTAGGTGATCTTCACAATTCCTCACAACCTAAACCATTCTGATTTGCAAAGAGAAGAAAATGTATATAGTAATCTGAAGTGTAGTGGAATATTAGGTACTTGAGACAATGATTTAAAGCTTCTAGAAGAAAAAGATATGTGTTAAGCATGAAACGATGAAGATAAAATAACGTTTTCCTTTCTTAAAAAAAATAAAAACAATTAACTTATTTTTGTCTTTTGTTTCCCCCACTCATGGATTTTAATTGCCTCTGAAAACAGCAGATCAATATAAAAGAGAATGATATTTCCTTTCTTTGAATACTGTAAGGTTCAAAAATGAAATTTGCAATATCTTTTGGGATACTTTCTACCACTGCAAAACATAAAACAATTTCATTATCATGTGATAAACCATCAGGGCCACCATAAAATAACATCCTCGATTCATCTAATAACATTTTTTTTCTGGCAATAAGATTAAATATTTATTTCAGTGTCTTGTTGAAGGGAAGTTTTTCTATATGCATAGCAAGTAAGAAAGAAATGAAATTAATTTAAATAAATATGCTGTATGTATGTGACAGCATATTCCATTAAAGTTGCCAGATTATAGTCTATGCTATATTTTTTTTTTTCCTTGAGTGCAGTGAGAAAGCTGAAACTTCTATGTGATATAGAGTTTTTGGATGGCAAGGACATTCAATAAATCAATGGGAAGTCCCTAAAAAGTACAAAATGGTAATTTTTTTCTCAGATTTTTAATCTTATTGCAGCAATTTTATTTTTTACCTTTTAATAATTATCAGGATTTCTAGAGGCTGGCATTCTTTTCATTTGTGTTCGCATGCTTTTTGGGAGGTTGTGTATTTATGCCTGATTTGTTTTTCTTATTTGTTTGTGGGGTTTTTGCACCAAACTCAGCACTAAGGACCTTATCTCACCCTGGCCAACCTCATTGAATCTGATTTTCTCTCTCATTGAGTAGATATATTTGAACTATTGCCAAACCAACTTGATCTTTAATTATCATGGATAGCAATGCTAGCACTACCCTGATTATGCATTTTGGGAGGAGGTATTGTGTGTATATTTTATATTTAAATTACTTAAATTAAATTAAGAGAAAATGTATTCTTAATAATACAAGCTGCCAAAATCTATAAAGACAGAAACAAAGAAGGGATAAAACAAGATGACATTACTTCCAGCCAGTCATCTTTTGTTATGCAATTTATTGTAAATACCATGGACTTTGCAAACATTTGTTTACATGTTTTGACTGAACATTTTTCCATCCCCCTTCTTTCTTCTTGGAAAGGAGAAACAATTTCATAAACTCTGATCTCTGAAGTGGAAAATATTAAAGCATATCCATACTTCATTCTTTTATACACAACTTTTCAAATTTTTCAGTGGTATTACCTGCAAGCGATCTAAAGAATAAAGGAAAATTAGGCCTTTTTATTAATGAGAAATTGTCTCAGGAGATAGATTTTCTGACAAGTTAGAACAATGCGTTCTGCAATTCTAACTATTCTCTAAATTTGATGAAAATGTTCAAAACAGTTTTGCAAAAGAGTAAATTCATCATTGCAATAATGATGTAGTTCAAACTAATATCTAATACTGTTTCTGCAGATGAAGAAAGAAAATGTACATATTCTAGTGGCCTAAGTTTTTCAAAGCCATCTTAGAATTATTATTTTTATAAAAGGGCAAAATATGGGAAATATTGTAATCTACTAGTTTGTTACTAGTTATCTAGAGAAAATAAAACTGATACTAGTATGGCACCCATAACTCAAAGGTAAATAATATCACCAGAGGCAGTGCTAGAAATTATTACCAGAGTGATAATCCTACTAGAGCACCACAGCTGAAATAAAATTTCTTTTCTTGAGTGTTGAGGTATATTCCACCTTCATTGCTGGAAGCATGCTGTTAGACAAACTCGGAGCAAATACTACATTGTAGCAAAAACATATGGAATTACAAAGTTGGAAACTGGGAGCAAACAGTAATGAGAAGCTAATGAAGAAACTGAAGCTTAATATACATTCCTAAGTTGTGCTTATGTGAACATAAATAACCCACAGAATATTACTGTAGATGATGCACAGAATTGTTTTACAACATCAGCCAATTTGCCTTTATTTAAATCAGAAGTTTTCTAAATGCAAGGAAATGTAAATAAAGTTCTTATTAGCAACGTGTTTCACTAGTCAAGATTAATTGGATAGCTGTTTGATGAACAACTGTTCAGATTTAAGATCATGAAAAGGCTGCTCTATTTGCTTTTTCTGTACTGTTTCTTTAAAGTAGCATACTGGCTGAATTAATACTGAGAATTGAAGTGGTAATCTAACAAAGAAATTATGGTTAATATAAACCCATGCATTGTATTTTAGAAAAGTTAAAAATATATTTTTGATTAGAGATGTAATTGATTAGTCAATGACTTGAATGTTAATTCAGAAGATTCATAAGCTGTAGCTGTATAAAGACATAGGTGTTGATGGGAATATGTGGATATTCAAGAGATGAAGTGAGGTTTCTGTTTGAATGCAATTTTTTTAAATAACATTATCATAATGGCAATGGTGAGCCATAAGTCTTCACAAGTTTTTGTAAAGAAAGGAACAGTATTTCTAGTACTCACCTTGCTGTTTTTCTGAAGGAGAAAGAAGAATCTTAAATCCATAGTTTTACATATTTAATATGTTGGGTGTTTTAATCTTGATAAGAGTACATAGAAATATATCTGTAAAAAATATGTCCCACTTTGAGAAATGAAAATTTTATTTTACATTTTTCTTTCTCCTCCAACTTGGTTGTGTTGTACTTTACACCTGAATAGCTCTGTCAGCTCCAAACAAATGTACAGAGTAAAACTTTTTCAGTCCCAAATAGTTTCCAAATCATATCCTTTTTCTGTATTCAGGTTGATATGATACTTTGCAAGTAAGCATAAATAATCAGCTTTTGCCCCTACTAACTGGAAATTTATGCTAGGCATGCCAGAGAACACCAAGCTCTACAAAGAAAGGAAGCAAGAACAAGAAGGTGGCAGATATGTCATAGAATAAATGGAAGAGTAATTTGTCAAAACTTTTTTGTCACACTCAAAATATATATATTATAAGAGAAGGTCTCAGGTGGGGGATGTTTTTCCAAATAAACAAGAGTTAACTGTGGCACTTTATAGCCAATTTCTTCAGCATTGCAGTAAGGCATTCCAATTATGTTTGGATAGGAAAAAAACTACAATGTGTATTATTTTTCTTACTAATGCATAATAGACTATTGGTTTAAATCTGCAGAAATTAAACCAACAAAATAAACCAAACTTTTTTGACAAAGACAATTGCATAAGATGTATAAATGATTGGAATATAAAGGCAGAGGGGAAAAAAAGTAATGTGATGGGAAACATTTGAAGTGTTCCTCAAATTAATTATTTTTAATAATGAATAAATATTTTCTATAAATACAAGTATTTCAGAACTTTGATGTGAAAATTCAGTGCAAAGAAGAATAACAATGAATAGGGAAAAAGGCAAATTAAATTAAGTCAGAAAAGAAAAAAGTCCTCAGCAAATGACTGATTCACTGAAACTAGTCTCATCAAAATGTACATAATATGAAGTCTTGAAAAAACACTAATGATGTAAAGCTTATTTTGACTTGCTAAAATTTCACATCTCATTTAGCTTTGATATATTTTATTTTTTATTTGTAGAAATAAATTTGTTTCCTTTTTTTCTTTTCTTCAGTAAATCAGATATTGAGGGATTTCAAACTGTTCTGGGTAAATTCTTGCGCATTGTGAAAAACTGTGGAGGTAAAAAATCCTTTCAGAACTTTATGAAAAAAAAATTCCCTCTTTTCAATTGCTTTTGTTAAAATTGACCTCTTTCGTCTAAGGACATGAATCTAGTCATTCCCCTGATGAACCTGCTTCCTTTTTCTCATGGAGGGTTAAGAGGTAAAAAGATTCTTTTTTTCTCATATTGTTGGCTGTAAGCACTCCTGCCCGCATGGCCAACTTCTCACAAATGGTCATGCACATATCCACAGGAATGATATCCTGCCCTGTTCTGGGGGGAAGAAAACAAACAACCAACTGGAAAACAACAACAAACCTGTTTACAGTAGTGTTCAGGTATAAAAGGGTTGCTTCAACAGGCTGAATATGATTTCCTATTGATGCTTCTCTGTCATCAGTGTCATTACATCTACAAAATAATTTTAATTAAGGTAGCACTGCAGTAGTTTTTCCAAGAAGTCTTGGGTCTGGAGGAGGAGTTTAAGTCTGTTGGAGGTGGGCACATGGTTGGTTTAGTCTCTGAAGGTCTTACCGTATACAGTAAGGTATACAGCATGGGTTACAAAGAGCAGAAATTTGAGATCTGCATGCTGTGTTTGCTTTGCAGTAAAAGAGATGTGGTGGGTCACACAACTGGAATGCTACACTGAGTGGATATAACATTTTTTAGAAAGAACACGATGAGGAAGTGAGAATGGAGAGTCACCCTTTGGGGAAAGAGCAGCAGAAATCCATGGAGTTCTACCTTGGATTGAATGATGAGACACTTAGGAGTTCAGGATTAGTGGACAGACCAAAATGGGTAGTTTTCCAGTGGGTAAAGCAATGACAACATCCTGGCACAGATTATTAAGGATCTCATGGTAAAATATACTCTTCTGAACTTGATATTAAAAAAAAAAAAAAGAAAGTTTGGATGAGAAATCAGAAGGTTAGGGCAGCCTTGGCTGCAGTGTTTGAGATAGTGGAGTTCAAAATCCTGGGATAAGGGGGGAAATGGGAGTGGAAAACAAAGATAACAAAATCAGGATCACAGCCTTAAGCTTTGTACAATTAGATTTAGGCCTCTTTGGAGAATTTCATTATATAAATTTGTAAAGAGAAGAGATGTCCAGGGAAGTCAGTGGATCTTCAAGAGTCACCTCCTCTAGACTCAAGAATGGTTCATCCTGAGCAAAATAACATGAAACAAATGTGACACAAGGCTTACAGGACTGAACAAAGAGCTCCTTAAAATGCTCACATATAAAATTGGAAGTGTAGAGAAGCTGAAAGAAGTACCTGTTAATTTTGTTTTGACTCAAGTTGCACATATGGCATGCAATATTGTTTTACTTAACTATTCTGAAAATGTTTAAGTAACAGGAAGTAAAACTGCTTTCTAGACATTGAATTAACCGTAAGTAATAGGAAAGTTCAGAGACCTAGTAATTTAACCTTTGGTTGCTCTCTGGCAGATTGGTGGATGAATCAGTAGTTTTGACTGAATTTTGTGTAACTTTTGTTGGAAATTACGTATTTAATGCTAGAAATAGAATGCCAACTGTTTTGTAGAAGATAAAAAAATTATAGGCCATAGTTTGCATGAAGGGCTATTTTATTTTGATTCTGTGTTCCAAATGTTTCTTAGTCTGTTCTATCACAAACCCACGCTTGCAAACAAAATATGCTGTGAAATTCAGTGACTCAGAGGTATAACTCAGTCTTGTTTTAGTGTGTCGTAGGGTGTGTACATTTCATGTTTCATAAACAAATCAGAGAACTGCTATTGAGACTTGGTATCTAAAAGAATGATAAAAGGTGCGTTAACAGACTTTTTTAATGCACGACATTTAGAGATATAAAATTCAGATGCTTTAAGCAGTTTCCCCATTGTGATTGCAGATACCCTTGGAGACTGCAGTATTAAGCAAAAAAATATTTTATATTCATAGCACAGTGAATAGTTGAATGTTACTGTTCTATATCACCATTCTTCCACACAGCAGTGTTCTCAGAATGATATATAGTACTTTCCTTGCTGTTAACCAGACTGATCATATATGCATTGATTCTTACAGTGCTCAAGATCTTTAAAAAATTATGGGTAATTTATTGCATTTTGGATTATTTGATTAAGGGCAGTACTCAGGAGAAAAGAGAGATTTGCCACAGTTGAAACTGACTGTCAGAGGCATCTAAGAATGCCTGAGAAATGTGGGTTTATGTCCAGTAATCTCAGGTAGTAGTGGTGATGTTGATATAGAAATGTAAAAAATAAAGTTACCATACAAAACTAAACAAACAATTTCCTATAAAAAGAAAAAACAAATTAAAAAATAAAGAAAAGCATTTGAAAAATCAAATTTCATCAAGAGTATTTTGCAATCAAAACTGAGGGCTTGATTTGAGGCAACAGTATTATAACCATGAGAGAGGATGAGGAACACTTGTAAAAACGAAGAAAACAATGACTGTCTGACCTGACAATAAATTAATTAAAAGTAAAAATGGTGATGTGACTACAGTCAAAGAATTTATTACAAGTTGTGTTAGTAATGAATAAAAAATGAGAAAAAAAATGAACCAAAATATACAAAGGAAAATATAAAGGGGAGCTAGAACATCATTGTAAAAATGACTTGAACAGCAATGTAAATCTTTAGAAGGGAAGCATTTTTTGTTTAGGAATTGAGAAATTTCTAAATTCCCAAAATATTTCTAAGGGATTTTGAATGATTTTAGTGGTATCAGAAGTTCTTAAAAATGGAAGAAAAGAGATCTACTAATGGTAAAATGAAAAGTCTGTGTTGTGACATTTTACAGATAATCACTGAGCTGCAAAGTTAATAAGTGTCAAAACACACACATTAAAAAGAACACCTGTCAACAGCAGGAAAAATTTGCCCTTAGCATGAAAAGGGACAAAATATGGGGTCATCTAAAATATATATATGGGTAATAGAGAATAGCTGAGTCAATTAGCATAGATGTCACTAAAATACAAATGCATGAACTTCTGTATAAGGAGAAATCAGAATTGCCAAGCTTTTGCTCCTAGTGATCCAGGCTGGTTTTGATTTCATTACACTGGAAACAAAGCACAGCAGGAAAACGCTTTCTGAGCAAGTCCATGGCATCTTTCAGAATTTAAGTGAGATTGAACTAATCACAAACAACACCCGAAGAGCTCATCTCTTACTATGATCATTGTTTTGAAGTCCTGTTCAAGTTTTTTTTAAAATTGTTATACTGGATGGCTAACCGTATCACTAAGACGTTTTCATCAGACCTGAATAAACCTGGTAAGTTTACATATAATGATAAAAGTCACAATGCTATATCTTTAGTTTACCCTGTATTATCCAAGATTTTGTACTGGGCTAACTTGCTCAGTGTGGTGCAAGAACTGCTATGTCCAGAAAAGTACATAGGCTACAGTTTCAACAGATGGAATTAATACATTTTTTTAGATTGAGAATATTCTCCTAATGATGCTGAAAAAGATATCAATTGTTGAAAGTGATGTACTCCTAGTGTCATTTCTGTTATACCCCTGAAGAAAATATCTATGTTTCCTGTCAGACAAAGAGTTTTCACATTGAACAGTACTGTTTTGTTCTAGGGAGACGCAGGGTTTCTATGTTCACATATAGCGTAATTCCTTTTGCAGAATTCTGTGTCAACAGAATTAGTTGTCATAAATAGTTCCAGAAAGACAAGTTTGTTTTGAGTCTTTTGAGAAGTTTAGTTTTGCTTCCCAAATGAAATTTTAGTAACTAATTTTTATATGTATTCCCATTGGGCAAAGAAACAGCCAATGGTAGACGGGCTCCCTTTCCCTGGGATGGCAGCGGTTCTGGTGGTGACAGAGATACTGTGACTTTCCACAGTGACAGCACCAGTAGCAACAACTGCCCCTTCTTTCATGACTTCAGCAAGAGTAGTAGCAGTTGCAGTTTGATGCATGTTAAAAGGAGCAATCTCTTTTTTTTCCATAAAGGTGGTAAGACTGAATCCACTTCCAGCCTCCAAGAGTTTGGCATTTTCTGCTGAAACCATGCCCCCTGCCTTGATATGAGTGGTATGGAATTAAACATTAGGACACTCCACAGTCTTTTTCATCTCTACTCAGGACAACAGAGAATAGTAGCAATGTGTGATTCTGTGATTCATAGCACTTCCCCTTAAAACTTGAGTAATGGTACTGTACTGTAGAACAACATATTTCAGAAAAATGGTTCAGAAATATAAAGCGAATGTTAGATACATTCTACATGTTTTGTGCACTTGAACATCACCTAGAGAGTCTCTCCAGAAGCCACTGCTTACTGCAGCACGAGAAGACTAATTGTATTGCTTCCTGCTCTTGTGCAATAGAAAGTATTGAAAAAAAATAAGCTCAGTTGATGAAGTATGCTCATTACATATAGAAATCAAACAGGTAAACAATTAAGTCTATGAAGAAAACACCTAAAATTTCATTGCCTTTGTATAACTTCTCTTTTATTTTAGGGAAAAAAAAAGAAGGATATGATCCACTATGAACTATAAAGAATACACTATTTTCCATTTTTTCATAAAAGATCTCTGTCTTCCCTGAGACCCTCTGCCAGTCATAGACACAAGCTTTGAAGGGTCACAGATCACCACAATGATGAAATCTGCGCTTAACAGGATGAATTCATTCAGAGAAACAAGCTTTTACCTTG
This sequence comes from Bombycilla garrulus, assembly GCA_013400315.1. Lineage (NCBI taxonomy): Eukaryota > Metazoa > Chordata > Aves > Passeriformes > Bombycillidae > Bombycilla > Bombycilla garrulus. The sequence continues at coordinate 29,542 of VXBU01005980.1, forward strand.
CCCTTAAGAATACTAGCTGTTGCAAAACAGCAGAATTTAGGGAGTGCAGAAATCATGAGATGTTCTGTAATCTTATGGGCTGTAGGCAGAGCCACAGGGTCACGCCACTCTCACCCATTTGATGAGGACAGCTTTGAACACATTGGTGGATATCTGAAGACACTGCTGCTGTAACTCTAACAATGACTTTGCTCTCTGACCCTTCCAAGTACTCAGAAACAGGCACCTGCTGAGCTACTGAGAACATTCCCTTTGGAACCAGGACCATAAACCAAGAAATAACCTGCATTCTGGATCATGTCATCTGATAAGGAAGCCTAATGGGTTTTTGGCTTCCTCCTGTGCCTAAGGTCATCACAGAATTTTTTCCTCTTATTCTGGACTGTTGCAGTCACAGAGCCCTTAGCAAGGCCTCCATGGAGAGAAAATGCATAGTGATGCTTACCAAGACCCTCTGTTATCTCCCTGTAACACTATTGGCTACATTCCAGAAGCCCTAAGACTATAGGTTAGTTCACCCTGACCCCAAACTAGTTGGCTAGTTCACCCAATCCTACCTAACCCTATAAAAACCCCTACCTCTGCCCAGTTCGGGAGAAGATGCTGTCCCTGGACCCCTTCACGGAAGCCCATTAGACTACTTCATGGAATGCTCTACTCGGCTCTTCTCATCTCTTCCTCCGCTGAGCTGGCAGGCTATGAGCTGAAATCAGTTATGGTTGAATATCACTAAGAGCTGAAAATCACCTGAAAGTCTCAGTCTGAGCTTGCCAGGTTAGCCTTGCGGCTAGGGCATCTGCTGGAGATCTCCAGGACAAGAGCCGTTCCCGGGACAGGGACCTCGCCATCTGGGCTATCTAAAGCGGCAGCAGGGGGTCGATGCCCCCTGGTACCCCGCCGCATTAAATTGGCACCCGACCGCTTTACTGGACCCCAGTGAGACGTGCTGCACTATTTAAACTCAGAATGCATCTCTTCACAAACATAAATACCTCAAAATGTCCTGTCTTTTTGAAGCAAAACTAGTCAGAACAAAAAGCAGCAAACTTTATGCAAATGTGATGACCACAAATTTTTTACTGCCTAAAGGGGTAAAAAAAGCAATAAATATTTTACAGTTTTTCTTGAACCACTAAAGCTAGCACTTCAAGTGCTTTTTTATTCAATAAAAAGGTTTTGCAGTGTGAGCACCCAGAGCAGTCCATGTGTTTAACTTACTCATTAGGCTGTGCTGGAGGGTGAGAAAAAGTACCTTGAGAGGAAGTTAAAGGCATTCCATGATCATGGCATAAAGTCAGAATGTCCACACCATTGTCCTAAATTTAATTAAATTAGATCAAATTATGCCGTCAAAGTAAAATGGGACTCTATTATACCTTTTTTTTTTTCTTCTTTTAAACTATTTTCTTTATACAAAGGAATCATGACTTCAGAACATTTAGTTAAAATTTTGGATTTACCAAAAATATAATTTATTGGAAAACGTTTAAAATCTTCAAGGTTAGGAAAGAATGAGTTTTTGAACATTGGGAGCTCAATCATTCAAAAGAAGGGACCAAAAAGGAACTTGAAGCCAGAGAGTCCAAACTGCTGCTAAAAGCTGGTGAACTTGGACCAGGTTGCTTGAGGCTTTATTTGCCTGTACATGGAAAATCTCCTGTTTATTTCTATAAATTTTGAAACTTGAAAAGCAATCGGAATTTTAAAGACTTCATTACTCAAAGTTATAGTGTCTTCTAGTGTCATCAAATTTAACTGGCAAACTAAATATTTGGAGTCCCATGAATGAAGTTGAATGGTTTCTCTCTAGAATGGAGAGCTCTCTTCAACAGATGTTCTCTCCTAAAAAGAGCTCCAAAGAGAGTTGAGCTGTTCCATTAAAACTGTCACAAAAAAAAAAAAAGAGCAACCAAACAAACAACAAAAACTGAACCAAACAAACAAGAAAAAAACAAACCCAAAAACCCAAACCAAACAATCCCAACAAAAAAACCCAAAACAAACAAACCCTCAAAAAAAAATCCCTCAAAAAACCCCAGGGAATAATAGGTTATTTGAAAGGAAAAAAAGAAACACTGAATATATGTTTCTATAGATATAAATTGATATAAATGATTTCTTTGTTAGCACTTTTTTCTGCAGCAGTGATGAATATCTGCTGACTGAATATCTGCTATAGATAAATACATACAGCATTTAAAAAAATAAAACTTCTGGTATGTTGACACAACTCTGTAGACTTACCTCTGGCTAGATAACAATTTGTACATTTTGAAAACATACAGTAAATTTGTTTAGAATAAAACTAAACCAAAGCCAAACAATGAGTATAACAGAAACAAACAATGGACATAATAGAACAAAACTAAACATGACTAAAAACCCCAAACTAAACACTAAAACTAAACATTGAATTAATTCAGTAGTGACCCATACTAAGAATCTATTTGAGCCATGTAACTGACCTCCTTTTTAAGAGTTTCTTCTTTTTGTTCTAAACTGAAAAAGAAAATATTTTTTTTCCTGTAAGTCATGCCATTAATGATCTTAAAGGCACATGGTTTCTGATAATGATGTGTATCTCCAGCTGATAATCAGAGAAGTTTGGTGTCATGTAGTGGCAGTTTGCCCAGTTGGATGGAAGTGATTCAGGCATAAAGAGTGGCCACTATGTGGTGGAAATTATGATTGGGATGTATGGTTGTATGATGTATGAACAAATGGTAATTCTCAACAGAAAACTTAAGACTGTTGATTGTGTATTTACTAAGAGTATCTAAAGTCATGTGCCTTCTTGCTGTATTTATTTCAATTATTTCATTATGCTTGTATTAAAAGAGGACAAGAATTTACTTAGTAGCTTCCTTGATAGCTCATCACTAAGAAATACATTTTCTTTTATAGTTTCTGAAGTTGTGTTTCTAACCTAAAGTTTATTTCTCTGTGAATTTTAGTCAAAAGTCTGTCCAAGGATGATTTTATAATGCTTGTATCCCCAGTCATTTGGTCTGCTTATGCTCGATATTGAGTTCTGTGCTTTTAAGTTTGGTTCCGAGAGCAAAGGCAGGGAGAAGAAAGGCGGGGATTTTTTTTGCAGCTGTATTCAAAAACACAGAGAAGAGAGCTTCTGAGTGGGGCACTGGCTTATCTTCTACAGCACCAAGTAGGGTATGACAAAATCATAAAAAATAGTAATAATTCCAAATAATATAAAACTACTAGAAACTGGATAAGGTATGATTGTTTTAGAAGGAATATTCAGCTCAACAACATGAGTCAGTCTCCTCAGATCAAGGACAGACTTCTCACTGATTTTGACACGGGTTGAGTCAAGTCTGTATAGGATGGTTTTCTTTCTGGTAGAAGTATGAAACATAAAAATGTAAATTCTAAAAGTAAAGAAAAAAGAAGATGAGACTGTTGTGCCAGTAGAAAAATAATTATCTCACTGAAAAAAAAGGACTGTATTCTATGATGTTAAAATTTGCTTGCTTAGTTGAAAGCCACGATAGTTAGGAAACTAAGCCTTTGCTGCCCTTTCAGTTGAGTAGGAAATGTTGGATGCAGTACTTTAGAGAAAATAATTGACATAATTCTTAAATTAAAGACTAGAAGCCAACATTTTTTAAATTAATGAACAGAATTTGACAGCTCTTACTATCTGTGCCTTGTATATGTGTGTGTATTGCATTACAGAGAAGTTCAGTGAGTTTATAGTCTTCTGGTAGAGCTCAGCCTTTCTTTCATGTGTTTGTGAGGACATTAGCACTAAACAGAAAACTACTTTGACATTAATGTTTGGACAAGCCGTTTTTATATGTTTATGTTTTAATAAACATTTATCATAGTTCTATGGGCAAGTAAGACTGGATAGTGCTAACACTATCTAACTTGAAAAATTATATTCAGTGAAGAAGGAAGCATGCAGATAGTTTTAAATATTCACTGTATAGAACAAAAAAAAACCCAAAAACCACATAAGACATGAGTTATAAAAAGCAGTGTTTAAAAAACAGTTATTTTTTTAGTTAGACAACTTCAGGTTTTGAAACTTGGACTCCTGAATTCTATTTAAAATGTTAATAGCTGTAGTAATGTAGGTTAACTAAAACCCTTACAAAACACTTCTTATTTACTTTAAATGCATCAAGAACAATGAGCCTGCTTCTTCAAATGGCATCAGTATTTATCTATTTAATAGATAATATCAAACAACTGTAGATAAATGAAACTGTAGATAAATGAAAGATAGAATTATTTTGATATTTATGGGAATTTCTGTTAAGTTTTTAAATAATTAATAGGAGCTTAAATAAGTACACAGATATCTAAATATAGGCTTCATTTTTGTATTGGGATGGATACTTTTTCCATGTAGCTTTGAAGTGATTTTCTTATCTAGAATTTGTTTTAAAACCAAGCCAGGTCATTAATGACTAAGAATAACTGCTGTCTGTGATCAGAATTTAGTGAAAAGACTTGAATATGAGTATTTCCAAATCCTCACTTTTCCAGGGATTAAATAATACTAAGCTAGTATGATCACTTGCTCTTTAAAGATGATCCCACTAATACCTCAGATGAATTGGCAAGACTTAAAATGTTCTAGCATTCCTTTTATCTCTTTTGTGAACAGATGTATAATTTCTTGCCTATGAGACAAGTGTGCAATTTGTCAGGACTACTGGATTCAGCTGAAATACAGAAATAGGGAAGTTCAAAGCACATGCAGAAGTAAATCGAGGATTTTAAATTTGAGTATGTTTTCAGTGTAGTGTGTTTTCCGAGCATTTTAAGAAAGGCATTGTAATATGGAAATAATAGAAAAAACATTAATTCATAAGCATGTGGTAATTAACATGTTTTGAAACTGATTAATAATGTTTGTTTTCTATGTAAAACTTTTGATACTCCAAAGAAAACAGATAATTTCTATGTAATGTTAATTTATGGAATATCCATTATAAACACATTGGAGTGGTAGTTCAACATGGGGGATGGTTGCATCTGAAACTTAATCTTAAACTAAATTTTTGAAGCCCCTACACTGGTAGTTTTAAAAGCCATGCTGGATAAATCCTGGAGCGACCTTATCTAGTGGGAGGCATCCCTGCATATGGCAATGGGGATTGGGACTGAATGGTCTTTAAGATCTATTCTGAACCCCAGACATTCTCTAATTCTAAGATTCTAGAAATAGTGACAGAAAAACTGATTTTCATAAAATCATAAAATATGGTGTTTTGGAAGGGATCCACAAGGATCATCAAAGTCCAACACCTGGCCCTGCACAGGACCAAGAGTCACACCACTTGCATGAGTGTGTTGTCCAAATGTTTCTTGTACTCTGATAGAATTGGTGCTGTGACCAGTTGTTGTTTGGGGGGGAAACCTACTCCAGTGCTCAATCACCCTCTTGGGGGAAAAAAACCTTTTTCTAATATACAGCCTAAGTTTTCCTGACTCAGCTTCATATTGTTTCTTCAAGTTACTGGTCACAAGAGTGAAGAGTTGATACTTACCCATCTATTTCCTCTCGTGAGGATGTTGAAGGCTGCAAGGAGATCTCCCCTCAGTCTCCTCCAGGCCAAACAGGCCAAGTGACATCAGCTGCTACTCATACAGCTTCCCCTCCAGGCCCTTCACCTTCTTCTTGCCTGTCCTTTGAATGCTCTTTAAGAGCTTAATGCCATTTTTATATCATGGCACCCAAAACTGGATTAAGGAGTAGCATGAAGAATTTTCTGGACAGACAATCTGAATAGAACTGTTTATAGTTTTATGAGTAGGACTGCCCAGTGTGGAGAGAAACTTGTTATCTTAGTTCATAAGCAAAGGAAGTTTTCACATCCCACCATGAACCCTTACTGAATTAGATCTTTGATTTTCTCACCAGAAAATAGTTGATTACCTCAATAACAATTTTTAAATGTAATTGCACTACTTATTGTATTTATAATCCTTCAGATCTAGTCTTGTAGTTTACATTAATTCTTCTGGAATAAATTCTTTGCTTGTTTTACCAAGATGTGTGATGCTGAAAACATACTGATGTATGGCATTATGCTGCATGGCTACAAATGTAGCCTGATGTGTTTTCTTAAGGAAAGGAAAGAACACAGATGAAATACCATGAAAGAGACCTCCCAGGAGAACTATGTCTGCTAATATGTTTAACATAGGCAGAAGCTGGGAAATAATTTGTGCCACACTTTGGAGAATCACTGATGGATGGGAGAGAGATGGTATAGACAAGTATATTCATTGGGCAGAAGCTCTATTTAAAAAAATGCAGTAACTTTCGCACTTTTCCTGCAAAAGCAGATGGCTATGTAACATATTGCAGTTCAAAGAAAACTCAGAGTGCCACAGGAGGGTGTTCCCTTGAGTAATGAAGCTGTTTATATAAAATAAAAATAAAATGGGTAGCTTTCCAGTTGCCTGAAATAAAGCTGAAGTAGTGAACAATAGGCCTTATTAAAGTGAATGACGAATCTCATGTATTTGATAAAGTCTTTATAAATGGCATTAAAGGTAGTAGTGAATTGCAAACCTGCAACCTTGTATTGTAATTTTATCTGTAATTTAACATTGCTGTATCTGACGCTTGATGGAAGCGGCATCTTCCCTTTCAACTTACATGTAATTTCTTATTCAATAAGAAAAGATAAATAGAAAATAGCATTTTTATAAAAGACAAAAAAATATATTCATAAAAATTCTATTATATTGAATTTAAAAGAGTAGGTGAAATGATGTGAAGCTGAGTTAGTAATTGAATATACAAAAGCAAGATTAAAAAGAAGACTTAGATTGACAGCCTTGAAAAAAACAGAGCTGCCTGTTCACAATGTAAAGGGTCATTGGCTGTATTTATTGCAAACATAATTGTTTTGTTCTATGAAGCAAAGAAGTATCTTTGTTTATGAGTGTGTCTGCATATTTGGCAGCATTGCCTATAAACATGCCAATAAAGAACACACAATACATGAACTCCTTTCATATATAAAAACTTTTTATCACACTTTTATTATCTATGAGATAATAATAATAATAATACAAATAACTGAAGATAATATTTTCCAGACAATGTAAAAGAACAATGGTTCCCACATTTTCTGCTTCAAATTCCATCAGCATCTTTTGAAAATATGTTTGCAAAAGTCCAGATGCATAAAAGCATGCTGAGTGACTTTTAAAAATTCATGACAGTCAGGTGGTACCCCCAATGACTGAAGAAAATGGAATATTGCACACATTTTCAAAAAGGGTGATAAGGAGAACCCTGGGAACTACTGATCAGCAAGGCTCATCTTAGGACCCAGTAACATCCTGAAGCAGGTCATCCTGGAAGGTGTGTTCAAGCATATGGAGAACAGGGAGGTGATCAGAGAGAGCCAAGATGGTTTCACCAAAGGCAGCTCATGCCTGAGTAATCATGGCCTTCAACAATGGAGTGGCTGCATCCCTGGACAAGGGAAGAGCTAGTAAAGTCATTTACTTGGACTTCTGTAAGGCTACTCATATGGTCCCACAAAAAAATTCTTGCCTCTAAATTGGTTCAGAAGAACTGTTAGGTAAGAAATTGGTTGGATGGAACCAATCAAACCCGTATTGAATGGTGTCCCTCAGGGGTGTATACTGGGACCAATACTATTAAATATTTTCATCAGCAACGTGGATAGTGAAATGGAATGCAACCTCTACAAGCTTGCATGTGAAAGTCGAATGGCACAATTGATTCACTTGAGTGAAAGGATGCTGTCCAGAAGAATCTTGACTGGTTTGAAGAGTGGGCTGATGTAAACCTCATGAAGTTCAGAAAGGACAATTTCAAGGTCCTGAACCTGGGTCAGGCAATCCCAATCTATACAAACTGGGTGAATAACTGACTGTGAATAGTCCTACAGGGAAGGACTTGGAGATACTGGGAGATCAAAAATTATGTATGAATTGTCAAAGTGCCCTTGAAACTCAGAAAGCCATCATATCTTTAGCTGCATAAAAAAAATGTAGCCAGCAAGTCATGGGGCACAATTCTCCTTCTTCTCCACTCCTTGAAATGTCACCTGGAGTAATGAGTACAGCTCTAGGATCCTTAATACAAAACAGACAGACCTGTTGGACTAGTTCATAAGGAAGGACACAAAAATTATCAGAGGGCTAGAGAAACTCTCCTGTGAAGAGAGACTGTGAGAATAAGGGTTGTTCAGCCTGGAGAAGAGAAGACTCCAAGAAGACCTTGTTGTGGTCTTTGAATACTTACAGGGGGATTACGAGAAGTATAGATAAAGACGTTTTGCTAGGACATCTAATGACAACTGTCTTGGTTTTGAAAGACAAGTGCCTGCCAAGGAAGGCAGGAGTTTCGCTTGGAATAGAAAATGTAAACCCTCTCCCTCCAAATTTTTTAAAGGGGCTCTCCGGCAAAGATATGAGGATAGGAATAACAGTTCTTTAATATGTATAAACAAAACAACAAACTACAACCTAATAGGAAAATTAGAACAAGATGCAGTATTAAACAAAAAACCAAAAACCTGACAGAATACAACCTGATACCCTGTCAGTCAGGGTGTTGGTAGCAGTCCGGTTTGAATGGTGGCTCCAGTAGTCCTCCTGGAGTGACAGATGGTTCTGCTGAAGCAGAGATCCTGTAGAAGGGTGGAGTTTTTCTCCAATGGTCCAGTGGTGATGTTGAAGGGTCTGGTCCTTCCTCTGGGAATGCAGTGGGAAAGAAGGCTGCTCCTCTGGGAATCCAGTAGAAGGCAGATGCCTCTTCTGTCCAAATGCCCAGATTATATCCAGGTGGGAATGCTTGGCTCCTCCCCCTGGGCGGAGCATCTCACAATGGGCTGATGTCATTCTCTGAGTCATGGGGTGGGTCCTTAATTGCCCATTAAACACAAATGGCTCCCGGAGGGAGTTATTTATGACTTATGGGACAAGGCTATGATGGCCCATTAACAGGAGATAGTCTGGGGGAGGAGGCAAGGAAAACACTGCTCCTCCTGATTTTAACAGTTCATGAAGATGGAGATAGAACACAGACCTTCTGGCATATTTTTACATTGTAACCTAGGCCAACAACACAAGGGACAATGTTTTTAACTGGAGAGTAGATTTATACTGAATATAAGGAAGAATTTTTTTATCACAAGAGTGGTGAGCCAATGGAACAGATTGTCCAGAGAAGAAATTAAAAATTTATTTGAGAAATAATATATAATTGTTTTTTTCTCTTACAGAATAGATAGGGAATTTTCTTTTACCCTCTATAGAATTTAGAAGCTTCTGTCACAAAAGGTGATTGTTCACTAAGTGGTTAGTCCACTTAAAATGTTTTCATGCCTGTTTATTAAGCAATTAAGCAGACATTTTACTCCTTAGCCATTCATTAACTGTTAATTTAATGCAAATTGCTCCCATAATGCATTACTATTTCCCACAGGTAAAGTTGAGAACGTGATCATTAATTATTTATAAAGTGGCCATAATTCTTTATAAAATGGTTAAAAGTTGTGCTTGATTTCTCTAGGGTTTAGTTGTGTCGGGTTTTTTTAAACTTCATCAACAAATTAGTTTTTCACAGAATCTGTGGTTGTTATTGGTTAATGTTTGTTCCTATTCATCATAATTGATACTTCAATAAAAAACCCTTTCCTATCTCACTAGGTATTTGCTTTGTCACTATGTACACAGATGAAAAGCACTTCATATCATCTCAATGACTTTTACATGAATAGCTGAGACAACAACCAGTAGTGCACTCAGAAGGGAATGCCATTTGTTGTTTAAAATACAATAAATTATACCGAGTCAGAGGTATGACAGAAATTCACTAACATAGTACAAAAGTCATTAACTCAGACTGAGACCTGGCTTACTTCCAGTGATTTGAGTGGAATTAAGCCAATGCTAAATTTGGCCCATTAACTTCTATATGGTTTCTGCTACACATAAGTTTGTTCATTCTGTATTCAAACATTTTATTACCAAGATTAATAACCTCTTTCCTATTGCATTAATAATCCAATAGCATGACAAGGAATGGCTAGCACAATGTAAAATGCATAAACTCATTAAAAATAATTACTTTGACACAGTGGGTTGCACTGCACAGGGACAGATTTCAAATCCTGGCTGAAGTATATTGCTGTATTGGCAAAATGTCAAAGATTCGTGGGATCTATGACAGACCTTGTAAACCATCTGAACATCGTCACACATAGTATCTGTAAAGACTATTTGCAGAATATCTTTCTTATTCTAAGAAATTAAAATTTTATTTATGTTATAAAAATTGGCATAATTATATGACTGGATGGCTCCAAATTTTTTTGTTAGGTTATGAAATACTTAGCTTTTGATGTTATTTAACCCAAAGTCAAGAAGACTTTAATCTCCACTGGATTAGGTGAAGAACTACTTGTACTAAATGTAGGCTTTCCCTTCTTCATGATATAATGTTTCTATCAATACTTTTTCACAAAAATATATGGATGGCTTGAGATAGGATAATAGTTTAAATAGACTTTCAGGAACATATGGAGTATTTTGCCCAAGTTGATGTTGATTTTCAGTACTATTAAGTTTGCATTTTATTTTAAAAAATGAGTTATATTCATTTAGTTTTGAAAACAGCTTATCTGCATTTATGCAGATCTTGTATTTCTGAGCAGAACAATGCACAGCTCTAAATTGGTTATCAGGGGAAGAAAACAACCGCACAGGGTTTTGCGTAAGGTATGCTGCTGACATAAAGCATAGGGTGAAAATTTGTGCCACCAAAGCTCAGTTGGAGATGAAGCTGGCCAGAAATGCAGGGTCAAAAAAAAGAGTTTGTTTCAAATATATTAGCTGCAAAACGCATTGTAGAAATAGCATCTTCCCGTTAAGGAAGGAATACTGGTACCTCACAAATAGGGACACAAACAAGACAGAACTGCCTAGTGCTTTCTTTGCCTGTCTTCAACACAGGTAACAGACCAAGGAGTCTCAGTGCCCTGAGTGGAGGACCCATGGCTATGAGAACAACTCCCAGTCATCCTGAATTTGTACAAGATCTTCTGTGCCAGCTGGATGCCTACAAATCTAGTGGCCCTGATAGGATTCATCCAAGAATCCTCAAAAACCTAGCTGATCTCCTTGTAAGGCCTCTCAATGATGATTCTGATGGATCCCTTCCAACTCTGCATATTTTATGATCACTGTTCCTGTTTTAAATTAATTTTCTTTATCTATTTAGAGGACCCAGAACAAGTGGAAATCAAGTCTGTTTAATAATTTCTAATTACATTCTTATGCCATGGTCATATCTTTAAGCACATATTTTCTTATAGATTGTTATTTGGCTATGAAGTAATGTGGCTGGTGTTCCCATTTGTGATATTGTAACAAAGGAATAAATGTAATTATTGTGTACCTGTTCACCATAGTATAATTTGGGAATGTCTACTCAATTGCAGTAGTGTAATGAATGTGAAAACGCAGTTTATCACTGAGTTCTACAATAATTGTTTACTTCTCATCACTTGGATGAAGAAGAAATACTAAGATTTCAGCGGACAAAAAGCCTTGTGTAGATTGTGCAGAGCTGTTGACTTTCACAAACTTGTGTAGTAATTAATCAAAACCTCTTAAAATAATGGGATTTCTTTACCACTTTCCCAGTTGTGTTGGAATAAAATACTTAAAAATAAGAAGTCTTAAATAATACACTATAAATGCAATATTTTGCATGCAGTCATCACTATGATTACTTGACTAGAATATCATAACACAATACGGGAGGGTTCAAGAAAGGAAAAAAAACCTCAGCAGAGAAAACATGACATGATTACATAATACCCATGCTTGACAGTGCTTTTTGTACCATTTAACAAACTATGAAAACAGTCAAGGGCTCATTGGTTTCTAAAAAAATCAAAGACCTGTCAGACAATATCCTAGATGACATGCCAGTCTTCATTTCCAAGTTCTTTACTGTCATTTAAAGAGCTGAATTCGGCATGATTAATTTAAATGCATTCTAGATGACTGTTAATTAGTTGTAGTATACTTTTTAGAATTCTAGTAATTTTTTATTGTATACGTTTATATTCCAGAGACACATGTGTGTCACAAAACCCTTTTTGATGATACAGCTTAGCAGGTATATGGCTTAGCAGGTAGACTTTACATTTTCAAATGTTTGTCCTTTTAAATCAATTTTCTAGATAACATGAAAACTTGAATCTGAACTTTTCTGAAATGAATGGGTCTTCAATTGTGTCTAAAAAGTACCATGTGGGATTTGTGATATCAAAGACATTCTTAAGAAATATATTCATATAATGTGTGAGGGGGGAAGAATACAAGTGTTATATCTAGATTTTTTGGCATGATTGAAAGCCCAACATGTGAACAGACACGGAGTGCTGCAAAATGGATTCTGACCCAACCATTGCCCTGTCTACTGTTGTTTGTGGGCACAGTCAGTCTGGATTAGAGCTGGCTGGCCACAAGCATGATGAAGATAAGCTAACTGGTTGGAAGAATAGGGAATATTCTCCAAAGCAGGTCAAAAATGTAGTACAGGTTAGCTGAAATCATGAGTAACGAGACTTTTGAAATGCTCAGACATACTTTTGAACAGTGATGAGACTTTGAGTGGAAAAAGTAGAACATGGATGATGGTTAGTAACAGTGAATATCTCAGTGTTTTTAGACATAACTGACTGGATTTGGTTAATATGAAGAACAGCTATTTTATTTAAACAGATTATGTTAAAATATTTGGGTATCAGGCAATTTAATTGCTAAGATCAGCTTGCTCCTGATTTTGACTTCCATGTGTCATAGCATAAATATAGGCAGAGTGGAATTTTTTTTTTTTAATTTTTTTTTTTTTATTTCACTGGTCATATTGCCTTAGATTTTATGCAGAAAAACTGCCTTTATAAACATGATGACTGTTAAATCGCAGAGAGATAAAGAACACATCTAATAATTCACATTTTTCTTATGTGACACTGAAGAAGCATGCAAAGCATAACTAAATTAAATTGACGTAATGAAAACGTTGATCATTGCAGGTTTTCTGTAGCCAGATGCTTAATTTGATTTTTTGGGCTTTGTTTTCTAAATATATTACCCTAATTAGACATCCAAAAATGCATTTTGAATTTGAGCACAAGAGAAAGATTTAAGGTTGATGCTGAGGGTATTACAAACAGTTAAACTTTTTGTTCATATATTTTGAAAATATGCATCACTCTACCTGTTTCTAAAAAGCATAAAAAAGAGTAAAAAGGGTAAAAAGGAGGAGGACCCTGGAAAGTATTGACAGACTGTCCTCACGTCCATGTCAAATAATGTAATAGAACAAATCTTTCTGGAGGACATAGTGAAATATATGAAAGATACAGAGATGATTAGGACAGGATTTAAACTAAGAATAGGTTTAAGTTTCACATGAAGAAGATATTTTTTACAATACAGGTAATAAGACAATAGAGAAGTTGTGAATGCCAGACCATAAAAAGAGTTCAAAGTCAGGCTGGATGGGGCTTTGAGCAACTTGATCTAGTGAGTGGTGCTCCTGGCCATAGCAAAAGGTTTAACTAGATGATCTTTAAAGGCTGTTTGCAACACAAACCATTCTTTCATTTTATATTATTCCTAAAAATTATATTTTTGTATAGAAATAAATTGAGCAATTTAATGAATCTCCACCATTTTTACTACTATGATTCAATCTGACTGCTAAGCACTGTAAAACAGTCTTGCTATCACTGGGGATAAAAGGAAATGAATACATTATCTTCTACAAGTAGATAGTGGAATAAAGAGTAATTGGAAGTTGTTAAAAAGAAACTCTTTCAGCTGTTCAAAATTAACAGTTTATAACACTATCTTTTCTAATAATGATTGAAGAAGTTACTGAGCAGCAAATAAAATGTAACCTCTGACTACAACAGACAGGAAAAGTAGAAGACTAATGGTCCCCTGATAATAATTTTGACATTGTTATTGTTGCAAATTAGGATTGAACTCGCTCTTCCTGGCACACCATTGATGCTGTACTATAAATCCTTACACTTCTTACAAAGAGAATCAGTTTTTATAGATTTAAAAATTTATTCAATCTTATGAGGGAATGCCCTGAAATTAATTCAATACTGTGGTTTCATAAAGAGTAACACTAAATGTCCTTTTTGCGGTATGGCAAAAGAAGACAAGACTTTGTCCCTGATTAAAACCATAGAAAGTACACATAAATGTTTACAGACATAAAACAAAACTGAGCAGAATTTCCTAGTCTGATATAACATCTCAATATTATAGAGACATGGAATCATAGAATGGTTTGTGTTGAAAGGGACCTTAAAGGCCATTTACTTCCGATCCCACTGCTGTGGGCAGGGACACCCTCAACTAGAAAAGGTTGTTCAATGACCCATCCAAACTGGCCCTAAACACTTCCAAGGATAGGACATCCACAGCTTCTCTAGGCAACCTAGTCCAGTACTTCACCATCCTTACAGTAAAAATTTCTTCACTATATTTAATGTAAGCCTATTCTATTTCAGTTTGAAGACATTCCCATTTGTTCTGTCACTACGTGCCCTTGTCAAAACTCTCCAACTTTCTTTTTGGACCCCTTTCAGGTACTGGAAGGCTGCTCTAAGGTCTTCCCAGAGCCTTATCTTTTCCAAGCTGAACTTCCCCAACTCTCTCAGTCTGTCTTCTTAGCACTCTGATCATCTTCATGGCCATCCCCTGGACTCATTCCAAGATATCCATGTCCCTCTTATACTGGTGGCCCCAGAGCTGAGTACAGTACTCCATATGGAGAGTAGAATGGGAGAATTACCTCCCTTGACCTTTTAAGTCAGGTTTCTTTTGATGCATCCCAAGATATGGTCGGCTTTCTGGTCTGAAAACCTACATTACCTGGTTGTGTTGAGTTTCTTTTCAAATCACAGATCCAAGTGTTTCTCTGCAGAACTGTTCTCAATCCATTTTCTGCCCAGTTTGGGATTTATGATTGGGATTTCCCTGACCCACATGCAGGATATTGCACTTGCCTTGCTGAACTTCATGAAGTTCAACAGGCTCATCTCTGAAGCCTGTCAAGGTTTCTCTGGGTGGCATCCAGCATGTCAGTGAACAGATTGTGGGACTGTCAGTAAGTCTGCTGAGGGTGCACTCAATCTCACTGCCCATGTCAACAGCATAGATATTAAACAGCTCTGGTCCCAGTATGGATCTCTGAAGAACACCACTCATCACTACTCCCCAGTTCGACACTGAGACTTGACTGCAACTCTTTAAATGTGACCATACAGCCAATTTGCTACTCACCAAGTGGATAAGCCATGCCTCTTTAGTTTACAGACAAGGCTGTCATGCAGGACAGTTTCAAATGCTATGCAAAAATTCAGGTAGATTATATCAGTTCCTCTTCTGTTATCCACCAAAAATTTCATCCTCCTGTACAAGGCCACTAAAAATTTCAAACACAATAATTATTGCAGACCAGCTTCTGTCTTATAGCCCTTTAAATAACAAATTTACCATATGTGCAAAGTCCTGCTCTTTAAGTGAAAAAAAATTGTCAGATGCCTTTCCTATACCAAAATAATTCCTTAAGTACTAGAGACATTAGTTCTGTGTCAGATGTTTATATTGGTGTTTACACTAAATATTGAAACTTAAGGTGTGCAAATGTTTAAAAGTCATTCCCCTATAAAAATATGATTTACCTAAACACATATGGTATTATTGTTTAGTTCTGGGGGGGGGGAAAGATCATACACTAACTTGGATTTTACAATTGCAGTTAAAATTTTGGAAGTCAATTGAATTTCTGTTATAAATTTGTCTGCATATGCTGCCTCGTGTCATGTAAGATGTGCGTCCTGAAAATACATTTCCTGAATCCTGTATAAAAGCTATTCTTAGCACTATCTCCTTTAATACTTGCTTCAGAACTATATATTAAGTGAAACTGAGGTTAAAATTGGGAGATGGATTCTGCTTTCTGATATACATTATATGGTTTCATTACTACTGTGTGGGTCATCTACATGCCTCTGAGGAGATTTTACTCAACCAAGCAGCTTCACACAATATTGCAGGAAAAGAAAATTTCCAGAATTGCAGGTACCAGAAATCTCTGATTAAACTCAGAAGAAAACGACCTAGAGGGAAGAACAGAGAGGGAACATAAAACTGCCAGACCAAGCTAAAACATGAGTGAGAAGTAAATCTGATGACTAAGGGGATATATTAACTTCAGTAAGCAAAGTTTCAAACCTGAAGACTAATGGATTGACAGTTTGGCAGTGAAAAAGAAGAAAAAAAAATCTTGATGAACAGACTGCCTGATGCATGCATGCTGCACCTTATATAATGAAAGTCATTAGAAGGAAGTTTGGAATAAAGAGAAATCAATTGCTTGTGATGAAAGCATGGGCAAGAATAATTTGTCCTGATTGAATGGAGTACCTTGAAAATATTTTTTATTAGAACCTGAGTGATGACAACCCTATGTCAAACTGAAAAAAAGCTTCATTACTCTTGAGGAACTCAACAAAATCTATTAGACACAATCTTTCAAACAAAGAATGACTTTCTGATGTATTTCCCACACGTATTTTCAAGGAGTCACATACAGATTTTTAATCAGCAGATTTTCATAAATTTTGAGCTGAATAGCTGTCTTTTAGCAATATAAAAGTACTATAAAATGTAATATTGGAACCTGGAATTACTTTTCCTTGGTGAAGTATCAGAAAGTTGATAATATTTCTCCATGCAAAAATTTCAAGTTCTTCCTTTAGATCAACAATTAAAAAACTAAAAATGAGTTAATAAAAAACTTCAGACAAACACACATGCATACATTCTATTCTTTTTATCTTTATTGTCAGTAGCATTTTCTGGTTCTTTTGCTTCTCCCTCTTTCAAAACTGAAGCAGTTTTCAGGTAGCTTTGTGCCTACATGCAGTCCTGGGTGCTTCATTCAACAACACATGCTTATGATCTGTGTACTCAAGCCTCAGCTGTCATGTGAGGTCATTGGTTGGAGACAGAAATGTCAGAACTTCCAAGGATCATGAGACAAACAGCAATGGTTTATTATGGGAGCCCCCTTTTATAGGGGGCTCAAAGTTCCCAGGCCCAGACAACTGATTTCTCTGGGTCTTAATACCATCCAGCTCCTTGACCAGTGGTATGTCTGCACTCTGGATTGAATATGATTGGGTGAGGTCCCTGTTTGAGTTCAAATCTATCTTTGCTCACCCAGGGACTTGTTCTACTTTTCTAGAACAGACCAGGCTGGACAAATTGGGTTTATGTTATGTCCAGATTTATCTTGTCCAGCTACAGACTGGCTGCACTGTGACACTCAGCGAGCTGACAGTCCTACCTCCATTTGCCAAACAGGGCATCATTCCCTAAAAGTAAAATTAGGAAGTGCATATTGCAAACTACTTTATCATAGAAGAAAGTGTAGGAAATAATGTCTGTTTCAAAGTCTGTTTGACATTTTTCATTGTTAAATATAATTTTCAATTGCTTTGATAAATTAAGTATCAAGGGATTACATGGATAATCACATTTCTAAGAACTGGGTAAATTAATTCACCAAAGCGATGCTCTGCCTAAACAGGAAGTCCAAATTTGCAAAGAAACAGAATATTTCAGGGATGCAAGAACTGAGCAGAACTTCTCCTCTATTGACATGGATGACTCCCTGCTGAACACTGTATAAATTGTCTAGCTTTCAATTGTGTCAACAGAATGTGCTGGAGAAGTATCAAAAAATAAATTCATCTCAATTGTGGGGTGGGATGAGAATAAAAAAATTAATGAAAGAGCTAGAAGCAAAGATAGAAAAAAAGGAAGGCAGAACTCTAGAAAAGCTGTGAGATGCCACTGGCAGAGACAGTATGAGGAGCAAGAATTGGGAACTTCAGATTATGTGAAAGCAAAAAGTACTTGTGTAGTTTCGATGTTCAGAAGTTTAAGAAGACAGCTCTGTGTGTTGGGATGATAATGAAAAACAACATAGAAATATTCACTAGGAATTAATTTTCTTCCAGTATATCTTTCTATCTTCATTCTTAAGTGGCTATTCATACAAATTGCTGTAGTGTATCTAATTGCAATTCTGAATGTGAAATCTGTTTGCAGATTTGAATCTATCCTTGTAAGCTATTCCAGTACCTGAAATACATTTTCTTTTGTTTGCATTGAGGAAATAGCTGTGAAATCCTTTTCTAAAAGCATTCCTCTTGTATGCCCTTTAAAAGTCCAATTGCTCAGAGAGTCTCTCAATGCTTGGAGGTATTAAGGTTTTGCATCATAAAAGTCTGCATTGTTGCACTTTAATTTTAAACTTAATGATAACTCAGACAAAAGTCTGTTTTTTTAGGGTTTGGGGTTTTTTTTTTGTTTTGGTTTGTTTTTTTTTTGAAATGTGTTATTGAACATGAGAAATCGCAATAAAAATCTGTCATAAATGAATTTTGAGAGGATAAACTTAACCACTCTAAAGATGAGATATAAAGCTATGTGTGCATTATAACTTCTTTTTTTCCTTGTAAAATGTATTCTACACTGAGAAATGTAGATCAGACATGTAAAAATATCCTCAGTGAGAAAGTCTCACAATTTTGATACCTCATAATTACTCTGCAGGAAAGAAATATTATTTCCATTTTACAGGTAGCACATTAAAGCATAGAGATGAGTGTCTTACCCAAAGCTGCAGAGGAAATCTGTGTTACAGCAGATAATTAAATCCCAAAACAGCTACTGGGCAGATGAATATTCTTCTGTTAACATTACAGAATATGATATTTGGATAGGTTCAGATATTTACACACAAATCCTGCTGCACATACAGACAGGACCTCTGGAAAGATTTATGTGCTGGTTAATATCACTAAGCAAAAATTCAAAAAGTCAAAAATTAAGTATAACAGAGACATTCTATGCTCTGTGTCTGAGGAACCAAATCTTTTGTCCTATTGTTCCACTTTTGATATCTATGCTTTTTAAACTATGGCACCGCTTAACTGAAAGTCTCCTGTGGAAATCTCCTACATGAATGCTCAGGTGTATAAAATTTTCATCTATTTAGACAATAAAGTCAAAATATCTCCCATGAGACGTGTCAGGCAGCTACTTAGAGCCTTCATTGTCTCAAAGAGATCAACTAAGATCACTTTTTCAATTGCAAATTTGCAGTAAATGCTACTGAGATAAACTATAAATTTGTGTTCTCATATTTAAAGAATATCCTCAGTTTCATTGTACAATTTTTTGGGAGGGCAATACTGTTTGTTGAAGGAACAGCTTAAGCATCTCAGAAAGCAGAAATTACAAGAGGACTATTCCTAGTTTAAGGCATTGCTACAAAACAGAAAATATATTATCAGTTCTTCTTGTGTATGATAGTCTCTTGCTTATGTCAATAAAACTATACCACCTCAATATTCAGGAAACAGTTTTGGTTTGCAAAAAAAAGAGCAAAAACTTGTCATATTTAAAACAGTGAGTAGTTCAGTATTTGCTCTGCTCCCTAGTCTACCCTGCTTGGGAGATAATTCAATTAATTTTGTCTTTTTTGTCAGTGGTGGCCAATATTGACTGAAACAAGGTGGCTGAGATCGAGATTCCATCACCTATGTTTATGTGTCTGCAGTGCAGTCAATTGAGTGCAAAGTAATTGTGTCTAAGCAAAGCTGCAGACCAACAGCAATAGAGAGTTACACAGTCATTGAAGCAAAGAGAATGATTGAAATAAAGACATCTAAGTTAGGGTGAGATAAACAGGTGCCCACTGCCCACAGTTGACAAGATCTGCATCTGTAACAAGCAGCTAGCATGCTAAAACTTATATTGGATGTACCTAAACTTGTGTGACTGGATGTATAGAGCTGAACACCATTCTAGGAGCTAAGCTCAGAGTTACCAGGGAGCAAAGATTCTTCTAGTGGTGCATGCTTCAGGCTATTGCACATTTGCAGCCATCTTAGCTTACTGGCCAGATGATTCATTGCCAGAGGAAGAAAAATTCCAGATGTTAGTCACTTTTGCAAGGTCTACGTGTAATGCAGCTGTTGGAGTATTAGATAAGTAAAGCAAGGCTCTAGTAAGTCCAGGCCTAAGGACACCACATTCCTTGATAGCAGAAGTTCACAGGTCTGTCAGGACTCAGGCCTTGGGTGACTTCTTTTTCAGACGGTGGCTGGACTTGAATGCTTTAGACTGTCTTCAGAAGTCCAAGGAAAGATGAATACTGAATATACCTGTGTCCCTTCTCACACATAGTGTTTCTTCCTTTTCCAGGAGACTGACACACCAGGCACTTGCACTTTTCAGCCATTTTCAGCCCAGATGTAATCAATACTGAAGCATCATCTGATCTGTTGCCAAAGATCAGCATTTTGTTAAAAATGTCATATTTGTTCTTCAAAGACAGGGATTGTAAATCCTACTTGTCAAAACCAAGTTGGTACGTAAGTTTTTTTTATTATCTAACAGCTTTCAGTGCAGTACAGTTAAATACATGAAAGTGAATACAATCAAGTCCCATTGATATATTATACTAAAGTGTGGAATAGAAAAAGAAGATGCCACAACACTCATGAAAACATTAAATAGATAAAAAATACAACAGATGATTCTATTATATGTATTATCAATATGGACACTGGAAATATTAAAATTAATTGTAACTATTGATGAATCTCTACACAAGTCAAGGGGTTTAAATCAACCTCTTTTTATAACAATATGAGATCTCATTTTACTTTTCATTTTATGGGAATATTCTAGAAAAAGGCCAAACATGTTGTCTTGGTTTTGAAAGACAGGTGTCTGCCAAGGAAGGCAGGAGCTTCTCTTAGAATAGAAAACATGCAAACCCCCTCCCTCCAAATTATTAAAAGGGGCTCTCAGGCAAAGATATGAGGATAAGAATAACAGTTCTTTAATATGTATAAGCAAAATAAAGTAAAACAAAAACCAACAAACTACAACCTAATAGGAAAATTAGAACAAGATGCAGTATTATAGAAAAAGACAAAACCTGACAGTTAGAATACAACCTGACAACCTGACACCCTGACACCCTGTCAGTCAGGGTGTTGGTAGCAGTCCAGTTGGAATGGTGGCTCCAGTAGTCCTCCTGGAGTGACAGATGGTTCTGCTGGAGCAGAGATCCTGTAGAAGGGTGGAGCTTTCCTCCAGTGGTCCAGTGGTCATGTGGAAGGGTCTGGTCCTTCCTCTGGGAATCCACTCGGAGAGAAGGCTGCTCCTCTGGGAATCCAGTAGAAGGCAGATGCCTGTTCTGTCCAAACTACCAGATTATATCCAGGTGGGAATGCTTGGCTCCTCCCCCTGGGCAGAGCATCTCACAATGGGCTGATGTCATTCTCTGAGTCATGTGGTGGGTCCTTAATGGCCCATTAAACAGGAAATGGCTCCCGGAGGGAGTTATCTATGACTCATGGGACAAGGCATTGATGGCCCATTAACAGGAGATGGTCTGGGGGAGGAGGCAAGGAAAACACTGCCCCTCCTGATTTTAACAGTTCATGAAGATGGAGATAGAATACAGACCTTCTGGAATATTCTTATATTGTAACCTAGGACACATGTCAATTGGTATGTAGGCAGCAGTATTTTCAGCTCTGAATATTTTATCTGGTTTCTTGGTCTTTATATTTCTTCAGATACTGCCCAGCATGTAGAAATTATACTGAGCACTGTGCTACTCCATCAGGGTACATCTGAAGTTAATCCAGAGTCATGTCACCATAATTTAGAGCAAAAAATGCTTCACTATGCTCTCACAGAGGTTTTAAAAGGTCAGAACTCTCCATTAATTTATAAGAAATGTGGTCATTCTAATTTGTGCCAATAAAGGTCTTTTTATTTCCATGTCCCAGTCTTATGCCATACATTAAGATTCTCTTAGATGTGAATTTATGGAGTAATAATTGATGCCTATATACTGTCATAGTTGTCGACCTTCAGTCTTACACTCAACATATTAAGTCGGAATTACCAGGTAGTATGTGGAGCTTTATAGTGATTCATTCCTCAGCCATGGTGGTGTAAGGTGAGGGAAGGACCCAGGAAGGACCTTTTCTAAAGGAAAAAATTATTACATTGTTCTAGTGAATCCTTACCATTTCCTTATAGAACTTAATGCATATAGAGAATATAGGAGAAGATATGTTGAGAATATAGGAAAAGATTTGTTACAGTGGTAAATTAAAATGTAAAATAAAATCTTTACAAACAACCTCTGGATCTTCAAGTCTAAACATGACCTAAAGTGTCCTGATCACCTTGATGATGGTACTGACAATTGAAACAGCACATGAGGACACAACAGCACAAGCTGAAAACACTGGCCATGTGAAAGACTGCACAGCCAGTGTTTAATGACTCAATCAACAGAAATATTCTCAACTCAGCCCCATAACTTGGAAAATTAAAGAGATTTTAGGGACACTACAAGGAGAGAGGTTGTGGAGGGAATCCAGAATCAAGGAGAACCTGAGAAACCTTGGGGCAACACAGGGGCCCAGATTACTTTGCCCAGAATTATTTTTAGAAACAGTTGTGCAATCTTTGTTTAGGGATTCATAGATTGCCATAGCGAATTATACAAAATTCCTTAGTAGTTTTAACTCTGCACTGCTTTTTCTTGTTGATACTGAAATATTCTACCTCTAGAAAAATACAGCTTAATTTGTGTTGCAATAAATGTTTTTAGTGAAGTAATTTTTTATAAATCTCATTAATCTACATTTCAACTAACAATGTGGAGCTGTGTTTCATTTAGAAATGCATGAAATGCCCAAGTACGGGTCTCCAAGGAAAGCATACCACTGGCTTTGAAGTGGGTTAGGCTGCTATGCTTCAAGGCCTTTAAATACTCATTTTAATTTTTTCTACAAGTTATTTTTCATAGCAAAGGATATTGAATTAGGCTCTGCTTAAAGCAAAAAAGTAGAATTCTGTGTTTTAGAACAAGTAAGGTATGTTTGTAGTAAAAGGACCTTTACATATTTTTAAATTTCTTTAATTTAATCCCACATGGATTTGTGATACCGTTTTGCAAATTCTATATTTCATGAGAGTGAAAATAATGTTAAGCTATATTAATTTACCTTTTTCTTCTTGTGACAGCAACGCATTTAATTGTCACAAGAGGTACCAACCCCTGATTATATTTTTATTTTAAGTGTAGATGAACTTGTAGATTTTCCCCAAGGGTTATATTTGGTGTGAGTATCAGCACCTTTTAAAACTCTGCTTCAGTAGTTTGATGGTATCTTGCAGAAATTGCATAAATCGTATGCGTGCCTAGAACTTCTTTGTTATTCATTTGAGAAGGTTCAAAGACTAGATTAGATGGTTACAGACCATTAGATGATTAATATCTTCCCAGAAGCAGCAGTTTCTCTCCCAGAATCACGTCTGCCAGAACATCTCCATCCCTACTCCCGCTGTCCCCTCGGGGCTCGCAGGGCTGTTTCTCGCTCGGTTCCCCCGGCTCAGCCGTGGCTGCCGGGCAGTGTTTTGCCCTCCCTTGGCCAGGCTTTCCTCGGGGCTCTCGCCCGCCCATGGCTGAGGGGCTCAGCCGTGCCCTGAGCTGGGGCCGCTGCAGCCGCTGGCACCACCTGGGGCCGGGCGGGGCAGCCCCGGCAGCGGCACCTCGCCAGAACCTGAGCACTGGCATCCGGTACAGAGCTAAATACTTATTTTGACAGTCCAAGTAGACTGACTCAGGTACCTTCTGTCATGGCCACGAAAGGACCCCCAGCCCAGACTGTTGCTACTGAGCCCCATCTCAGGGGTCCTAAGTCTAATTTTACATGCAAGTTCAAAAGCTTCCATGGGTACATCATCAAAGCTGGAAATGGGCCTGTAGGCAATCAAAATGTTATCTAATATAACTCCTGTCACTGACATCCAGTTATACATGGGATCAGCTAAATTTCTTAATGAAAATCTATGTTTTCATTTTCACTTTGAAAGACAGATATAGCTATAATTTCAGTCTAATTTTTTTTTTTATCATCCAATACCCAGATGTGCCTGACACATTTCTACTTTTTTTATTTTTTTTTCCTGAAGGAAGCAATGATCTATTCAGTGGAATTTCTCGATTTCACAGCAAGGTAGCTGTGAAATAATCTCTGTAGGATTCTTTTTTTATTTTTTTTCTTTGCCTTTTTTTCTTTTTTTAATGGGGAAAATCTCCTTCAGTGCTCCCCATGCTATGTTTTGCACTAGAGACGCATTTACTGAACAGTTTTGTAATTATCAATATTTATAAGGCCACGAGAATTACTAAGACTCCATGGGGCGCCTAATTTCCAAGTTCTTTAGCTTGCTTTTTTAGAGTATTTCAACAGACTAGTGATCAGAGTAGTATGACTAGATCCACCTGAAAGACTTTTGTAAGAAAAAAAGCTGATATCAAAGTGTAATGCAGCCTGAACTACTTTCCCTTTTTATTTCTTCAGCATGATAAAAGGAGTAAAACCAGAAGTACTAATAATACGTAAAGGAATGATGAAGCTTCAAGGAGGAAAAGGCTATTATCCAAACACAAGTAAATGTGGGTTTTTTACCAAGTAATTAATATTTGAACAATATAAATGAAAGACAAGAAGAGTTCATTTGAGTTGCTCTACCTTCCTGATTATAAATAGAACAGACAAATAGAGAAGCTAATAGCAATGTCAAGGTGCAGTAGGAAAAACATTAAGGGCTATTAAGCTGTCTTTGTGCTGAGCAAATCAAAGTGCAGCAAAATCATGAAGTGAAAACCCATGCTGACACAGCTCTGTTTAAGGGGTTTGAAGCTCTGATTTTGTATTACTACAAACAGTTCCGAATTACTTTCGGAAAACCAATTGTTTTTTAAAAAAAACCTTTGGAAGTTTTAAACAAACTAAGGAAAGCCCACTCTACAGAGTGACACTTTATGCAATTCTTTCAAGCTGATATCTCATATAAGTTATAAGCAAAAGAAGGTAGATATTGCTAATGAAAATAAATAAATAAATTTCAGTTCTCCTGTTAGAACTAGAAGAACTATTCATTATTACTGTTTTTATCTTTGATCTTTATTGAATCATTTTATGGCTAATTATATTATGATCAATAAAAACTAATTAATTACAAATCAGCCTTTGCTTTTAATTCTTCCTACTAAGGCTTTTGCATTGATTTCATTTTTTGAAGAACAACAATTGAGTAGAGGTAAACTGACTTTGAAGCACAGAATTCAACTAAGCAGGTGT
Source organism: Bombycilla garrulus (assembly GCA_013400315.1). NCBI lineage: Eukaryota > Metazoa > Chordata > Aves > Passeriformes > Bombycillidae > Bombycilla > Bombycilla garrulus. Next base: position 54,873 of record VXBU01005980.1, read on the forward strand.
TGGTTTTTCTGAAGTAATGTGCACTCATGTCGGGTATAGAAGGCACATCCTAAGATAAAGATTAACCATATATACAAAAATTGATGGTTTTGACAATGGTTCCAAGAGGAAAGGTGTGATCTTTTGATATTATTTTAATGTAACATTCATGCACATAATGCAGCCTCCACGCTGAAGCCCTGGCAAGAACAGATGATTCCTCTTGGTGTCTGTTCCCTCTCTTTTAAAGCCATCCTGGGCCAACCACCTCCATGAACCTGGGGTGACACATCCCAGTTCTGCTTCTGGCCCTGGGTCTGGAAAAGACAGTAATGGTCTTGGGCAGGTAGGTATAGGAAACATATAGAATACAATGCACATTTTTTTGGGTTACTCAGGAAAGATGTTTTTAATTAATAAAATAATATCTTTTAGTGACCTAAACCACTATTTTTTTCCATCCTCTATTTAAGTTTTAAGAAAATTAAATCTGTAAGAATTGTCTTTAATAGCATGCTTTCAGCTGTACTGTAAAGTACTTACCATCTGGGAGTGAAAGCTGCCAGCTCTGTTAAAAAAAATTAAAATTCCTTTGTTCTAGAGGACTTAGGTAGTTCTACAGCTCACATGAAGATCAACAGAATTTGCAAAACACCTCAGACAGTAAGTTTCCTAAAGTTTCCTTAAAATCTGTCCCCAGGGAATACCTTGAAAAATCACAGCCTTCATGTCAATAGATGTTCACAGTATTTCATTAGATGTTTGTGATAATATCATCACATCTGATAAAAGAGAACTGATTTTGTGAGAATAGCAATTCCAATTTTATAGAGAACAGAAATGCACAGATATTGAAATCCTGCTACTTTTGTGGTTCTTGTTGGAAAACTCAGCAAAGCATCTGCCCATGCTACTGTGACTGCTTTGAAAAGACAAAACTGCTATGTCTGTTGCTTCTTGGACATTTTTCCTTTTTAGGATGACTGACTATTAATCTCTTCCACTTTTCTTTCCCAGAGTAGTTCAGACACAAAATATGACATTACTCTATGTTCATTTTAATTCAAAGAAAGACAGAAGAAATGGATGTTACTTCACAGTTTATTGTGTGTCATAGAGAACCCTGTCATCCAAAAGAAAAATGGAAGAACAATGATTTGTACTCAGTTAAACTCTCCCATTAACTAAACTTTCATTATAGTATCCTAGGACCAGTAATTAATGCATTATCCTTTTAAGGATTATCATGCAGAGGACAAAAATAAAAACTATAAATATATATGGTAACATATACATTAACATAAATACTTTTCATTATTACTTTTTAAAGTATGGTTCTTATCTTCCGGATGCTGGGAATGTCAAGCTTCTCATTGTGAAAGGAGCATGTGGTACCATTGAGTGCACTTCACCTAACAGCAAAAAACCCAGGGAAGATCAACCCTAATTAGATAAAACGTGAAAAATGTCACCTTCATCACAAATAGGGATGGAAATTCTGTTAAAAATCTCCTACAGATATGCTAACTTGCAACTTGTATTGACTATTTAATTTTCCTTTCTGTTTGCTGTCTTATTTAACAAGACTTAATGTGTTCATTTAGTGTACTTTCTAAAAAGGCTCCTATCTCTTTAAAAAAAGTCTAATATCTAGAAAGAGTTGCCTCATTGGGAAATTACCAGTTGTACTGATACTGAATTCTCTCAATGACCATAGCTGGATGATTGTAACCTCTGTGGATAGATAGAAAGAAGAAAGATGTAAACTTTTTGGATTTCACCAAAGCTTTTGATATTGTCTCTCACAGGATCCTTCTGAAGAAATGTCCAACAAACAGCTGCAAAAACATATCATGTGGTGGGCATGCAACTGTCTCATGGGTTAAACACAAGGGGTTATAGTGAATAGGGTTCTATTACGTCTGGCAGGCAGTCATCAGTGGGGTTCCTCAGGGCTCCATTTCAGGCAGGCACTGTGATCTTTAACATCTTCATAAATGATTTGGATGCAAAACTCAAAGGAATACCAAGAAAATTTGCTGAACATAATAAACTGAGAGGAGCTGATGATTCCCTTAAAGTCAGAGAGGTCCTACAGAGACCTCCAACAAATTAGAGGGCTTAGGAACCACCAACCACATGAAGTTTAGCAAGAGTAGGTGCCAGATTCCACAGCTGGGACAGGAAACTGTGAATGTATGGACTGATTGGGAAAGCAGAGGCTGGTGAGTGCTGCAGAAAAGAACCTGGGGGTCCTGGTCAATGGCAAGTTGAATCTGAGTCAGCAGCACCCTGGCAACCAGGAGGGCCAACCCTGCAGTTGTTACACAGTTTGCTAAGTTACTGGTTTTTGTCTTACTATCTTTTGATGTGTTTTTAAACATATTTACTGTGCTACATAATATACTATGGATTAGAAGAAAAGTTAGGATTACATTTCTGCTTTACAACTTGTGCTGCTTTGAGACTGATTGACATTTTGGTGGGCAGGAAAATAGCCACCCCTGGAAGTGAGGTGTGCCTGTGGATTTCCCATGAGCCCAGTGCAACACCAATTTTGGGCCAGATTTAAAGACAGACAGGGAAATGAGCCAATCAAAAGTGAAATTTGTCTCAGTAGGATATACATTTGCACAGGACGGCCCAGGAAT
>VXBU01005980.1:60056-70631 GCA_013400315.1 Bombycilla garrulus
GGTGCAAGGCAAGGAAGGGGATTTTCCTGCTCTGCTCTGCACTGGGGCTGCCTCACCTTGAGTCCATAGGGCAGGTTTTAGTGCCACAATATAAGACAGACATCATGCTATTTTAGAGGGTGTTTAAGGGAGGGGAAAAAGGATGATGAAGGGACTTGAATGGAAACTCTTTGGGGACCAGCTGAGGTCACTTGAGGTTCAGCCTGGAGGAGACTGGGGGGAGATCTCATTGTGGTCTTCAACATCCTCGCAAAAGGAATCAGAGGGGCAGACACTGATCTCTTCATCCTTGTGACCCATGATAGGACTTGACAAAACAGTGTGAAGCTGATTCAGGGGAGGTTTAGGTTGGCTATTAAAATAAAATTCTTCACTCAGAGAGTGGTTGAACAATGGAACAGGATCTCCAGGGAAGTGGTCACAGCACTAAGCCTGACTGAGAAGTGTGTTCTGAAGCACATGATGTGATTCCTGGGGTGTCCTGCATAGGATCAGAAGTTAGACTTCTGACTCAGCATATTCTTTAATTTTATGAATATATGATTCCATGTCAAAGACCAGGAGACAATTGCCTTTTTTTTTTTTTTTTTGTGTTTTTTTTTTTTTTTTTTTTTTTTTGTTTTTTTTTTTTATTTTTTTTTTTTTTTAAGTAGAATAGGACTACAAACAAGCATGAGAAGTCCAAGTACTGACTCAGACTTTACTGGGTACTGTTGACCAGAACAGGCAGCTAGTTTTCCCTTTTCATAGGTTGAAAACTGCAGCAGAAACCCTAATATTTCCTTAAATTATGCACTTATGGCAGAGAAATATCATTATATGAATCTGTTCCTTTCCTACTGTCCATTGAATTCTTAAACTTGCCCCATTAATGCTTGCATATCTCTAAAGCTCATTGATTGGGAAAAGGACAGCATGCCAGCAGAAAACAAAGAAGATTAATATTTTCTAATGAAACTACATGAAGAGCTATATCTATGATGTATTTACCATATGTTCTGTAATGAATTTATTTCACAACAGTTTTTTTCAGAGCATGGAAAAGATGAAATAGCATTTTAATTTTGAGTACTATAGAATTTAAATTAGCATCCCAAAGTATGCCTTTTCAATATTTAAACACTTTAGTGTTTACACAGTAGACACAAATTAGGCAATTTTGATCTGTTAAGTTGATGAAACTGTAGTGAAGCACACATTTTGGTGTTCATTCACTTCTTAAATGCCTTTGAAGAAATGCATGTGGGATAGTGTGATGGTCTTCCCTGTCCTGGGCAACCCCACAGTATACAAAAAGTCCAGTTTTCCAACCCACCTTGCTGAAGGAGTAGTCTGGAATCCTCAGCTTGTGTTCTCAAGGCAGTTTATTAGTTCCTTATCAAAAGTAGATTTCTCTGCCCTGCCAAGGTCAACACAGCAAGTCTTCCAGAGACACACTGTGCCTGCCCCAGGTCAGCTCCATTACTTTATACTATCACCTACGTAACCTTTTTTTACAACTATTTTCCAATCACTATCATCTATATTAAACTATGTCTTTTTACTCTAAGCCAATCCAAAAGTGCCAACATCACCAAGAAGATGGAGGTTATGAAGAAGAACAAAAGATAACATGCCATATGTTGTGCCTCAGACCCCCCTGTACAGATCTTCAAACCTCCCCCTACAGAGCTTCAAACCCCTCTGGACATACACTTAAATTTTTTGTTTAACTTGTAACTACTACTATTTTTCTATCTAAGCTTTTGTGACCTGAAATTCTTCATAAAAAGTTGATAACTTGTTCCATGGATTAAAATCAGAGCCACAGGTATTTTCAGTATCAATCCAGGGTCTCTGACACCTCTGGCAAGGCTTAAAAGCCTCCTGACCAGGTTTTGGGTCATTCAAAGGTGTCATAGGAACCCCCTGGGTTCCAATAGGATAGGTGCAAAATAATATTTTTTCCTTCCCAGAAAAGTACCATACCCTTTCAAAGAGGAAAATTTTGTTGGTGCTAAGCAACTATTTTGGTATCTTTTTCTCAATTTCTTTCTCTGCTACAAGTTTTCTGTGTAATTTTGGATATGCCATATTTTACTGGTTTGAAATCAAAACCAGGGAGACTCCAAGTCAAAAAAATACAATTTAATAGGAAAAATTAAAATATATGCAAGTAATACAAAAGAAACAAAAACACTGACAGAGTCAGAATACAACCTGATACCCTGGTAGTTATGGTGGTGGTAGCTGTCCTGATCAAATGATCTTGCTGAAGTGGCGATCCTGTAGACAGGTCTGGTAGCTCTTGTCCCCTGGAAACCAGCGGGTAAGGGCTCCTTGTTCTGTCCCAATTCCCACATNAGATAGATCAAAGTTCTTCCAGCAACAGCCCCTCTAGTAGAACAAGACTGCCTCCACATTCAATACAAAATTACAAAAGTAATTTTTTAAGGGATCACCGCTTCAGTTAACCATTAAGTAATGTGGTTTTTGTCTGTTAAGGTGTAGTATACTTATATATTAGCAGTTGTGTTAGAAGGGTCATGTGTCGATGCAATGCTGTTGAGGACCTCTGGGATCTGGTATTGGAACAACTTTCTTGATACTTCCTGGCTCCAAACTCTAGTTGTTCTCCACAAAGTCTTAAATGACCAGGCAACTGTGACTTCAGAAGGCATTGCTAAAGGTTCCAAAGCCCAGCTGCAGTGCAAATCTCTGCACTAATCCCAGTTACAGGTGAGCCTCTGCATTTTAGGTTAACCAACCTGAAGCCTCAGCAAATGTGACTGCTCCACAACTGCAGAGTCAGAAACACTGATTTTCTGGCAGTGATGTATTTGACCGAGAATCAACACAGGATTTCCATGGATGTAGTTGAATAAGTCAGAGCAGCTGAAAGACTGAAGTTATATGTTTATGATACCACAAAGATGACTTCCTGACCTATGACTTCCTGACCTCAATCACTAATATTTTTTCACTAGTTTAATTCCCAGACTGCTTGGTAATTTTTCATACCTTCTTGTCTTAACAATCATTATTATTTCTTTGTTGTTCTGTGTCAGAAATGAAGTCTTACTTGTTTTGACTGGAGGATCACAATGGAATGTTTTGCCTGCAGTTGTATTGCATCATTCATTTTAAAGAAACAGCTTTTAGAACTTTGTTCTTATTAATCAAAAAAACATATTATGAAACAATATTCAGACTCCATGGTAACAGATATTTATACATAAAATATGCAAGCAGTAATATTTTCTCCTGAGACATAATCACCCATAGTTGATTACATTACAAATAAAAACTTATCATTTTCAATAACAAGAAGTTATTATGAATATATATTCCATTTTATCAGTGAGACTCTTATTTCAGTTACATAACAAAGTTCATTTTATGTGTAGAATAGAAATGGAACATTTTCTTCTCTTCCTCTATAAGACAGTGTTCTGCACTCCTCCTGTTTTGCTCTGACTTTGCCCAGAGATATCCTTTGCTGCAGAATTTGAGGTGAGTAATTGAAGAACAGACTTAAAAGGAGGAATAATGATTACTTCAGAGGGGGTAATCTACTGAGGAAACACAGAAGTTTTGGAATGAAATTATTTTTTTTATGTCATATTCAAAATATTTTTACAATACTATTTTTTCAGAGTAGCCAGATGCAACTAAGTTTGTATTGTGGCATATCTAAACCTTTAGGTTTATTTTATATATCTTGTTTTGGTAAAGTTCATAGAATCATAGAATATGCTGAGTTGGAAGGGACCCATGAGGACCAAGTCCAGCCTGGCTCTCTGCAGGACACCCCAGGAATCAAACCATGTGCCTGAGAGCATTTTCCAGATGCATCCTGAACTCTTTCCAGCTTGGGGCTGTGACCACTTCTCTGGGAAGCCTGTTCCACAGCTCAGCCAGCCTCTGGGGGAAGAACATTGTTCTAATGTCCAGTCTAAATGTTCCCTGACCCAACATCAGGCCATTCCCTTAGGTTCTGTCACTGGTCACCACAGAAGAAATCAGTGTCTGTCTCTCTTCTTCCCCTCATGAGGAAGTTGTAGACTTGATGAGATGTCCCCTCAGTCTCTTCTCCAGGCTGAACACACTAAGTGACCTCAGCTGCTCCTCATACAGCTTCACTTCAAGGCCCTTCACCATCTTTGTTGCCCTCCTCTGGACACTCTCTAATGGCTTTGCATCTTTCTAATATTGTGGCACCCAAAACTGCCCTCAGCATTGGAGGTGAGGCTGCCCCAGTGCAGAACAGAGTGGGACAATGCCCTCCCTTGCCTGGCTGGTGATGCTGTGCCTGATGCCTCCTGGCTGCCAGGGCACTGCTGACTCATATTCAACTTGCCATGGACCAGGACCCCCCAGGTCTCTTCCCATGGCATTGCTCTCTGGCCTCTCATTCTCTAGTCTATACACACAACCAGGGTTGCCCCATTCCAGGTGCAGAATCCAGAATTTGCCCTTGTTAAACTTTATATGATGTATTTTTATTATTATGTAGTATATAAGTTTTGTATTAGTGCTGTGGTCTGTATGCAGGTGAAGATGCAAATGTAGAGAATATGATTAATGTACTATAAAAACTGAGTGGCACAGTGTGTTCTGTAAAATTAAAAAAAAAGGTATAAAGTTCAACTGAATTGTGAATGCACTCTTGATATTCCCCTAGTTGCAGCTATAACAGTGTTGTTAATTAAAAATGTAAGCTGCAGGTACTCAGTGCCACAACTAGCAGATGAATGTGTGATTAGAATCAAATGAAGGCAAATTGAATTAATTCCTCCTGGGGTAGTATGGTGTATTTGGCATATACTCCATAGTCCCAAAGCTTACACCATTGTCTGTTGCACTCTATGAAACATCCCTGAAATGAAAGAATGTTTGGCAGAGGACCAGAAAGCCACAGGAGGACTTCTAGATTAAACAGTCAAAGAATGCTTGTGGTGCATAACTTTTTAGTATGCTTACAAATTCTTTTATGCTTATGACAAGGAGTGCAATGTTTTCCTGTGAAAATTTTGTTCCAAGTTTTTTTTTGTTTGTTTGTTTGTTTGTTTGTTTGTATTTTGGGGGGGTTGTTTGTTTGTTTTCTTGTTTGTTTGTTTTTGTTAATATGAGGAAAGGAGAGTAGAGTACTAAACATTTGCAACAGTTCTACTTAGTCCAGCAAACAGAAGAAATGCTGATAGGCTGATCATACACTTCATGTCTATATGAACATACACTTTAAGCCACTATTCACATGTAGTGATCACAGTGGTTTGTGTGATGATGGAAAAGTAGGTCAGATGTAAGTGTTGTTAAATCACGATTGATAGGGAGGCTACACAAAAAGATAATCTGCTGATAAATCCTTGCCTCTGAAAAGAAATGAAATGTGGCCACGTGGCTGGTAAGACTTACGTGATGGTGTCACTCTATAATCTAGTTCTGTATCCAGCTAAGGATCTTATCGCCAAGCTGTGACTTGGAGAGTCTCCTTCCTTTCTATCTCTGAGCTAGGGAATATCCATTTTCTGCCTTCCAGCTAGAAAGGAGTTTAAGTCAGAAAAGCTGACCATCTTATTGATTCATTGATCTAATGAGATCTGAGTCAATACTGCAAGTCTGGAATCAAATTCTAAGTTGGCTCAATGTAACTTCAGTGTAAATTTGCTGAAGCACTGCTGCTACTCTTTCAGGACATAGCAGCACATGATAACATTATCATGTCAGGATTGAAACTTTGGTTGTATCCTGATAGTTTTCTGCAGCTTGGACTTATCAAGGAAGAAAATACAATCATATGCTTCCAAAGGAAGTAAACTACTTTGGCAGTGTGCACTTTTTATCATTTTTCTTTAAAAGGTAAGTAATTCACTGGTCAGTCAACCCATGATGATTATTCAGCATGATCAGGGTTCATTACTTGTTCCATTGATTTCTTTCTATAGTTAAAGAAAAAGAAAAAATTAAAAAAAGAAAAAGAGAGCAAAACCACCAAACAGTTAATGTTACATTTATTGTAATAATATCTGAATATCACATGGCTGAGGTGCTCAACAATTTTTTGCCTCTGTATTCAATGGCAACCTCTCTCCCCACATTTCTTGAGTGGATGGAGAGCAGGGTGGGGATTGGGGGAGTAAGGTGCTTCCCACTGTAAGTAAAGATCAGGCTCATGCCCACCTGAAGACCCTGAAGGTACAAAGGGTTTGGGACCCAGAGTCCTGAGGGATTAGGTTGATGTAGTTGCCAAGCCAATTCCATAATATTTGAAAGTGCCGGTCATCAGGTGAAGTCCCAGTATCTGGAAAAAGGGAAGCTTTGTACCCATATTAAAAAAGGGTAGGAGGGAGGACCAGGCTTGGGGAAATCCCCGGTATCAACACAGGATGGGGGATGAACAGATCAAGAGCAGCCCTTGCAAGAAGGACTTGGGGTTGCTGCTGGCTATGATGCTGAATGTGAGCCATCAATGAGAGCTTCCAGCCTAGAAAGACAACCTTGTTCTAGGATCCATCAAAAGAAGTGTGGCCAGTGGGTTGAGGAAGGTGATCATGCTCCTCTGCTCTGGTGAGACCCCACCTGGAGTGCTGCAGCTCTAGGGCCCCAGCACAGGAAGGACATGGACCTGCTGCAGTGACTCCAGAGGAGGGATACCAAGATGATTAGAGGAATGAAAAATCTCTTCTGTAAGGAAAGGCTGAGAGAACTGGGGTTGTTCAGCCTGGAAAATGGAAACCTTGCATGTGACCAAACTGCAGCCTTTCAGTACCTGAGGGAATCCTGCAAGAAAGCAGGAGAGGTTTTTGACAAGGGTATGTAGGACAAGAAGGAAGGACTCCAAATGAAAGGGAGTGGGTTTAGATTAGGTATTTGGAAGAAACGCTTCACTGTGAGGATGGTAAACCACTGGAACCAGTTGCCCAGAGCAGTTGTGGATGCCTCATCACTGAATTGTTCAAGGCCAGTTTGGGTGGGTCATTGAGCAACCTGGTCTAAAAGAAGGTGTCCTTGCCAATGACAGGGATGTTGGAACTAAATAATCTTTAAGATCCCATCAAACCTAAGCCACTCTGTGGTCTCTTTTGTACCTATTGGTAGTATCTGGAAAAGTGACTGGGAAGAGTCGGCATGGATGTACTAAGGGTGAATCATATGTGGTTTATTGCCTTCTGAGATTTATATTGTCTTTAGCAGAGCTGTTGCAGTCTGGAGGTCTAGACTATTAGGTGAGTAAAAAACTGGGTGGATAATTGGGCCCCAAGAGTAGTGGTTAATGGGTCATATTCAACATCTTTGGCAAGTGGAATACTATGGGGATCTACTTAGGGACCTTTTTTGTTCAGTGCCTTTGTCAACAGCCTCTATTTTTTCAGCACAGAATCACTTAACCAGAAGTAGGTTTATAAATGAAGTTAACTTTTTGGGTCAGAGAAAATTCACATTATCAAGGACCAGTGTCATCTCTGGTAAAGTGTGGCAAGTGATTTCAGAGACTAGTTTTACTGCAGATTATTACATTCTGGTGTCAGACTAATGGGAGGTGTACCACAACTCATAACAAATAGATGCAAGTCAGGAGATCCAGCTGTTGCGATTTGTTTGCTCCGTATCTTTTTTGGAAGTGTAGTAGTTCCATCTGTGATTTAGTGGGTTTCAGTGAATTTTGTGTTGTCATGCAGGACATTTCAAAGAATGTAGGTGTGCTTCTTTTTCTCATGTTTATTTTTTAGCTAAAAATAAAATTGCAAAGTTCTCAGCAAGATGAAATTGGTGTCAGTGTCTGAGATGTCCAGCTGTGTAATGTGCCCAGTTCAGCATCCTAAAGTTTTTTTTAATATAGGAATATATCTTTCTTTCTTTCTTTCTTTCTTTCTTTCTTTCTTTCTTTCTTTCTTTCTTTCTTTCTTTCTTTCTTTCTTTCTTTCTTTCTTTCTTTCTTTCTTTCTTTCTTTCTTTCTTTCTTTCTTTCTTTCTTTCTTTCTTTCTTTCTTTCTTTCTTTCTTTCTTTCTTTCTTTCTTTCTTTCTTTCTTTCTTTCTTTCTTTCTTTCTTTCTTTCTTTCTTTCTTTCTTTCTTTCTTTCTTTCTTTCTTTCTTTCNAAATTAGTTAACAAACAGAAGGTTTTCTTTCTTTTCTAATTTTCTAAGGCAGAACTGTATGAGAGAGTCCAAACAGATTTGGATAAATTTAAGGCATTTGTTTTTCATGTCCTATGTTAACAAGAAAATAATCAAGAGACTTATGCATGCAAGAAGAAATTTGAGATAATTTATTTTGTAGAGAAATTATTTTAGGCTATTTTTCTAACTCTGTATGAACACTTTTGAATCACTGACTTCGTACAGTGCTTAGCTACAAGTACAGTGACCACACATTTTGCCTTTAGTTATATTTTTTGTTTTGTCATGAATTTTACAGGTTAAAAAACCAACCAAACAAAAAAAAAAAAAACTTTAAGGAAATTTTAATTCAAAGACCCCATGGGCTCAAAAATGATGGAAGGTATGGATGGACTTCACTAATCTAATTCTAATTCTGTGTTGTAACTATGCGATGCCTATAGGCAGTATATAATATTATTTTCACCAAAATATGTTCTTTTACATGCTTAGTTCTTGTTCTTTCAAAGCTGAGTTGAGTGCTACCACACTCTTCTTGTGATGTCATCCATTTTCCATCATTGGAAGATTTTCTCACTACTCCTGAGTTCTTTTTTCAAGTCATGAGACCGAAACTGAACAGATACTATCTTTAATAATGTTTTGATACTATATTTATAAACTTGTTCCTCCTTCATGTCACTTCCACTGTCAGAAAGCTTATGCTTCCAGTTTATGACAGGTATTCTTTTTTTCCTATCTCTCTCCAACTACTTCATTGTCCTAGACCTATTTTAATGCACCACTACTTCAGACTGTTTTCCAAATCTGGAAAAAAAGACGCCCAAAAAGCCTTACAGTGTCTTTACTTCCAAGGTATATTTTAGGAGTATTAAGGCGTAATCATCAGGTTTTAATAATGAATACTGTAATTCTTGTGAGGTTGCTAATAGTTTCCTTACTTTTTCTAAGGCATACATCATCTGTAGTTCTCACATGGATAAGGAAAGATATCAAGAATAAGGATTTTTTCTTCTTGCTACCATGTGGAAATTATAAAATATGTTACTGTGATTTATCTATGGTTTTACATTCCATGGAGTCATTACCTGCAGACACTGGAGAAAAGCCCTGTACTGCTTGACCATACTTACCCTAATTTTCAAAGGCCTTGCTGGAGAGTAAAGAAAACTCTGCTACTTACTAGATGAAGTAATGTAGAGAAGTTCCTTTCTTGACCAGATAAATTTTGTCTTGTTTCTCATTAAATTCATTGAAGGAATCACACCTTCTCTGTCTATTTAAAAGCTTCTTTGCCTTGTGTTTCCAAAGAAGCAACTAACAGCCTTTTGTTAAATACTTACTAGTTGTCATTCACTTACTGGTTAATTGTTATTTTTTCCCAGTAAGAAGATTTTCATATATTAAAGTATGAAACATCTCAATATGACTGCTATATAAAAAAGCCAATTTCAAACTGAGATTTTAGTATGACTTATGTTCATCCATCTATTAATATTGGTAACTTGTAAATGTTAACAGAGCAGAGTGTACCAGAAGCAAATGTAGTCCGCAACATAGATACATCTATAATCCACAGAGATTAGCAGTCTCTTTGAGAAAACATCCACACAGTTCAACATAAAAAAAGCTGCCAGAAGGTCATGGTATTGCTTTGACGTCTGACACTCTGTGTTATTACCTGTTTGACCTTTCCTAACTGGCACTATTAGAACACCTTAAATTCTAAGATTTCTCGATCTATTGACCTGTTTTTCATGTGGGTAATGCTCAACACCAATTCAGTGGGTGAAGAGCTCCTGTACTTATACAAACCATAGACAACACAGCTTTATTTATTTTGCTCAGGAAAATGCTACAGCTTCAAGATGAATTCCATTTTCCCAGAAGAAAAAGTTCTATCTCCTGTCTTTGACCTGCAGAAGCATATTTTTTTGAAACTCACATTCCATTGGGCCTAGAAACCTCATATTATCTCCCCTCTCTATGGTTGTTATTTCACGTGTAGAGATGCTTGAATATCTCCTGAGAGAATTATTTTTTAACGTTAATATCATAAACGTCTCCAATGAAACTGAGTTTGTTGACACTATTAAAATAAATGAACAAGAAAATTTTAGGGAGCTGAAACAATTTCATCATTGTGGAACTGATGTTCTAAAGAAATTACTCAAAAGCAAAATTTTGATAGGTTATAACTTTCTGCTCACAGAAATCATAATTTTTACTAAATCTCCTCTGTGTAAACAGATCTATTGGAGTGTTTGGGAGATCAAAAAATTATTTGATTTTTAAAATTATTTAATAAAATTATTAATAAACTTTTATTTTTCCTAGGGCATAGATAGTATTCTACATGTGAAGTGAAATTAATTGTGTGTGGCAATTTTTGCCATTGAGATTTAAAATCTACCGACTCTTAATTTCACAGGAAACAGCTACAAGTAAGTTCAAGACAAATGCCTCTGTTACCT